>OZ018389.1:10153826-10527046 GCA_963969525.1 Ontholestes murinus | reverse complement strand
TGTTATATCTTTCTACAATTTATCTTTTGTTCATTGTTTTTTTATTGTATTTTATCTTTTGCAGTTTCCCTTGCCTTTTAGTCGTTGTCTTTAGTGTTTTTTTTTTTTAATTTGGTCGTCATTTCACATTTATCTTTTGTTCCTTTTCTTGTGCACTTTGCTTTTGATTTTGTCTTTTATACTTTTTTCTTGTGTTGTTTAACATTCCTTTTTAATCCTTTGTTTGTACTCTTTGTGTTTCATTAGTTCTTATATTATTATTTTGTCTTTTATCTTCTGTCTTCTAATGTTTGTCTTATGTTCTTTTTCTGTGTTATTAATTGTCTTTTTATTTGTATAATTAATAAAACACTTTAAATTTTAATGTTTTATTAATTATTCAATCATGTATAACGAAGTAGAAGCTTCTTACATTAACAATACTTTTTATTACAATTACAATTTAATTTTTTATTTTGCTAGATGTACATAGTACTCAAAATGTACGTGTAAAATTAAATTGTGAAGAAATTGTTAGTATTTATTTTTCCAAGTGTATAAAATAAATTTTCACGTAACTCAAGAACAAATGTCTATTTGTCTTTTGTTTCTTGTCCTCTGGTTTTTCTTTTTTTATCATTTGATCTTTATTTTCTATCCTACATTTTAGGTACATTATTCTCTATTTGATTTCTTTTGTCGTTTGTTCGTTTCGCCTTTAATTTTTTATTAATCTTTCTTTCTTCTGTCCATTTTGTTTTGTCCATTATCATTGGAAAAATGGACAGAAAAAAAAATAAAAGACAAATAAATAAAAAGAAAGATAAAATAAAAGGAAAACAACCAATAAACAAAAGATAAATTGTAAAAAGATATAACAAAAAATAAAGACCAGAAGATAAATGACAAAAAACATAAAACAAAAGTCAAAGGATAAGAGAAAAGGACAAACACGAACAAAAAAAGAAAGCGAAGAATAAAGGACAAAAGTCAAAGACAAAGAGAAATATTTTGCAATTTTTCCTTTGCCTTTTATCCGTTGTCTTTAGTGCATTCTCTTTTGTTTTTCTTTGTATTTAATTCTGCCACTTCTCATTTGTCTTTTGATCCTTACCTTGTGCCCTTTGCTCTTGTTTTTGTCTTTTATATAAAACTTTTTTCTTGTTTTGTTTATTATTTTCATATAATCCTTTGCTTTTTGTCCTTTGTTTTTCATCATTTTCTTAAGTTATTATTTTTTAATTTGTCTTTTATCTTCTAACTTCTGTTTTTTCTTCTGTTTCTGTATTATTAATTATCTATTTTATTTATCTCTTATTTCCTATCTTCTGTTCTTTTCCATATTTACTTACTGTTATCCTTCTTGTTTTGTTCTAAGTGGTTTCTTCTTTATCTATTGTTCTTTTGTTCTTTGTCTGTTATTTTTGCCTTGTTTTTCTTCATTTTTTTCTGTTTTTTGTTCTTCTATTATTTGTCATTTAATCTCTGCTGCCTCTTTCTTTTTTCCCTTTTTTGTTTTGTCCTATATATATATTGTCTCGTAGCTTTAAGGTATTTTTGTCTTTAAGGACAAGGCTAAAGACAAAAATACTTTTATTCTTTATCGCTTGATCTTTAACTGAAGTCTTTTGCCTTTTCTCCTGTGTCCCTTTGTTTTTTTCTAGTATTCTTTGTCTTTTATCACGTTCTCTTCTGTTCTTCGCGTTTTATTATTTAGTTTTAATCTTTTGTCTTTTGCACTTTTTTCTATCTATATATTTTTTTAATATTTTATATTTACTTTTTTACGGAAACTCTTTTTTACAGAGAAAAAATACATTCATATGGTGTGAAAACGTGTCATTTTTATTTATCTTTTAGCCTTTGTTTCCTGTTCTCTGTTTATCTCCTATCTCTTTTGTCTTTATCATTTGTTTTTAGTGGCTTATTCTATACGTTTTGATCTTTCTTTGCCGTTCTTTTTTATTCTTAATCTTGTGTTTTTTTGTTCTGCTTTTTTTTATTCTATTGATTTTGTCCTTTCTTTGTTCATTGCTGCCCATTATCTTGTGTCCTTTTCCTTCTCTTTATGTATTTTTGTTCTTATTTTCTTGTGTTCTGTGTATTTTATCCTTTGGCTTTGTGTCATTTGTCATTTCTCTTTTGCTCTTTATTTTTTTGTTATGTCTTGGATATATTTTATGTTTAGACTTTTATTCATTGCTTTATGTCTTTATTCTTGCTTTGTCTTGTATCCTTTGTATTTTGTCTTTTGTTCTGTGGTATTTCTTTTGTTTATATTTTATGATCTCTGCCTTTTGTTCCTTCACATTTGTCCTTTGTCTTTCTCCTTTATGTTTTATCCTTTGTTATTTTTTTGGTTTTCTCTATCTCTATCCTTTTTCTTCTGTCTGTTTTTTCATTTTTTTGTACTTTGCCGTTTATCCTTTGTACTTTGTGTTCTGTCGTTTGTTGTTTATCTTCTTTGGCGGTGGCATACGGAATTCAATCGTAGTCGTAGTTCGGTTAATGATAAATTTCGTGAAGGTCGTCCAAAAACGGTTGTTATTCCATTAAACATTGATGCTGTGGGTGAACTGATATTGCAAGATTGCCATGTGACTTATCGTAAGATTGAGGCATCCTTGGGTATTAGTGGGACCAGCGTATATTCAATATTGCATGGACTATTTGGCCGTCAAAAAAATTCGTAAGCATTGGATCCTACATAATTTAACAACTGCCAAAAAGAGAACATCGTGTCAATTGGTCAAAAAATAAATGCTCAAATGCATATCAGCCCAAAAGTAAACAGAGTCGATTGAACGAGTATTTCAAAATGCGCCAAATCCAACAAACATTTTTCGCACACATAGCACTTTGAAGCAAATGGTCGCCTATTGTTTTTGTGAAATAACGGAAATATGGCGACTCTAGCATCATATAATGTCGGACAGTCAATTCTGAATGATACACGACCATTTGTTTATCAGAAGGAAAACGTTAGAGAAACCAAGCACCGGAGATGCATCATTCTCCACCAGGTCAAAGCCGTATAGTTCTGATTTAACACCCAATGATAAAAACATAAATTACGAGGTCAATGTTTCTCAATGCCTAAAGGAGCGGTCGATATGTTTGAGGTGCCTCAAACATATCAAAAAAGTGGGAAATGTGTTTCGAAAGTGTATTTATCTTCAAGAAAAATATTACAAAACGCTGTACGAAATAATTATAATCCTTTTATTGGAGGATGTTGCAATATACCGAAAAGCTTAAGAGTAAATACACGTTAAAGATAACTGGAATTCGCTTCTGGTTGAAAACGAGCACAAGGCCTTAGATACACGAGTGAAGATTTGACAGCAACTGTTTCCACAACGAACAGAAAGGGGGGAGAATTGAGGAATGTATGAAAAAGTGGGGGTTTTAAAGAATGTAGTGAATTAATGTTTAAAACATAGAGTAAAGAGAAAGGGAAGGAGAAATGTATTAAAAAGAGTGTATATAATGACATGTTTGAAAGGTGGCAGGCGTATGGAAGGTTTCCAAGATACCTGAGTTACAGTCAGCTCAGTAGAGAAAAGGCTAGATGATGGACTTCATTCCGTTTAATTTAGATTTGGCAAATCTCTTTTTTTTGTATTTTACCTCATAGCATGGTGAGTTCCGAAGATTTATGTCTATAACAAATTTATTGGCTATTTAAAATTATAATCCTGAATATTATTAAGTTAAATAAACACCATGTTACTGTGCTCTTAAATGTTGTTACATTGCAAACTGCATTCAAATGATGATCTCAATCTAATCTAATAGAGAATCTTCCGCCTTGCATCTTAATATGAAAATTTGGTATAATTGGATTATATTCAAGGGTACCGTATCACCCTGTATTATTCCTAAACCTAATAGCTTATGTTTGCAATCGATTTTCCTCTTTAGAATTTAATAAAACAATCGACTACCTCATTAACCCGGTATAAAACATAAAGTATGTAAATTGTATGACAATGGGATTATTAACGAATATAAATTTTCTGTTGGCAACAAATCGTAACTGGCACGCACGAAATTAAATTAATTTCAAATTCGAAATTGATGCACGTCGTGCGTGCACACACACACACCAGTTAGTTCCATAAAAGAAATTTCCATCGTCGGAAGCCGTCGGAATTCCGCCAGTTCCGACACCACGAAACGTCACGCTACGCCCAAATGGCTCTATAGCCACAAATGTACCGTGCTGGGAGACACAATACTCAACCACGACGAAACCATAAAACCATGGCTCGGTTTGGATCCTCGAGCGGCGACTAGAAATTACACCTTGCGTTCGCATGCGATATTGTGCAATCTAATGTCCTCTCGAAAGTACGACTTAATAATAATAATAATAACAAACAAAAATAATAATAATAATGGATTGTTGGATTTGGACGTACGGTATAATTTAATCACGAGTTTTCGGGAAATAATGGGAAAGAAGTTTCTGGGACACGGCTAACGGCGCATGTAAAACACTAGTGTGTTTTGTGTCAGAAATGTGTAAACACGCTAAAAATTTTGATTGTTTGAATTCCCACGAATTAATACGCATTCAACTTCATCATTTATAAGTAAGTTTTTTTAGTTGTATATTAGGCGTTCTGGTTATTTTAGATACTTCAGTGTTTATAAAGTTTTTGCAAATGAAATCATTAACTATTCGCTATATGGTTAAACCATTTAAAAATGTATAGTTTCGAAACAGAGAATAAATAAATCTTCGATATTAAAACACGACAATTATATAATAATGATACAATTTTTAAAAGGGCTCTTAAACTGCTACAAACTGTTCAAATTTCTTGAGTTACACTATATCTACTACCTCGTAGTAGCAACTGTTTTTCTAATTATTAGTTAATTTTCTGTAACGTAAAAGACTTTAATACATTTTTATTGTTTAATCTTCAATATAGTAAATTCAATAACTATAAAATAATTTGGTCTAATTCCTTGTGGGAAAAAAACAGAAAATTATTATTTTATTTCAGCTAAGAAGGAATTAAGCAAGAATTTAGAGTTGGAAACGTTTTGTTATTAACCTTCATTCAATAAAACTTGTTTTTATCTTCTTTTCAGTCTTTGTCGTTGTCGAATAGCACGAGACTGACGGTTCCAGCATCACCAAGCATCGCATCATCACCTCGAACACCGCCGACATCACCTTCTGACTACAAGCACCGACCCAGGGGTATCGACTGGGACACCGAAAGTGTTACTAGCGGGATCAGCGGCATCAGTCTGGCTTCCTCGACCTGTGATCATGCCAGCGTCGCCAGAAATGGGACAACCTTCTCCGGAAGAAGCATGAAGTAAGTACACAATTTTTAACAATAAATCCAATATGAATTTCATCAATTTTTATTACTCATTTGCATTTTAAAATTAATATTCAACAATTACATACACGTAGAATATGCATTAATTGCAATTGTTTGCATAAAACAAACATAGTAATTGCACTTAGATAAAGATATAATTTCACACTGTTGCTATACGGATATTTTTTTTGTTTCAGATATGTATTCCACTGTAGCCAACATGCTGGAGCAACTGGGGAAGATTACCTGACGCCCACCCAGAGGGCGCACAAGCAGGTGCGCAAGCTGAAGAACCTTCTGCACCAAGCGCAGAAGGACCTGGACCAGAAAGACAGCGACATCCTGAAGCTAACCAAAGAGGTGGTGGAGCTGAGGCTGTACAAGGCAGCGCTCAGCTCGCCGGAGGAGAGGTCCAATTCTAGCGATGCGGTCACCGTTAGGGAGAACCAGCTGGACGAGATCGGCGACCTGCCCGACGGCATCATTTCCAACCACATCGGCAGCGAGATGACAAGTTCATACACCGACTCCGGCCATTACGATGATTACACGAACTCGTCTATTCATTCCAAAGACTCTGTTTTGTTGTGCGAAGAATTTGGCCAGTCAGTAAGTAGACATTACTAGTCATAATTAACTAAACCATCACTTGCGAAATTTTATAATTTACAGCCGTTCAAAAGGAAACAAGTGGAATTAGCTGACAAATCAGTAGGCACTGATTTTGTACCAAGTAATTTCGATTACGAACACCAGAAACTGATGGCTGACTACGAGAGGAGGATCCAGGAACTTGTGAAATCGCACGAGAACGAAAGTCACGAACAGCGACAGCGGCATAATGATAAAGTGGAGGAACTGTTGCAGAGGATTGCGGAGATCAATAAGAGGTTACTGGTGTTATCCTGCAACAACTCGATCGTTAAGTTTTAAGTGTGATGAATTTTAGATATTGGGAATTAGTACCTGACCTAGACAATGCAAAAGATCGGATCAAGGAGCTCGAAGCGCAGCTGGGGGAGGCGCTTAAAAAACTGGAAGAGCAAGAGGATAAGCACAAGCAGGTCTACCTACAGATGTACGCTCAGGGACAGGCCGCCGCGAAGTTAGAAAGAGAGAATCAAGTTAGTACTTTTGGTTTTAATGTCTCATCCAATAACATTTACAAAATGGATTGACAAAAAATGGAAATCGGAATACAAAACGTCGCCTTTTAATATCTGGTTTTGAAACATAAAGCCAAAACTCTATTTAAACAAACAAATTAGAATACAAAATGTTTTTTTTACTCGCCATTATCATTAGTAGTAGTGTTTGGCTATCATTTGTTTTTGTGTGTGTGTGTAAATGAACTTGTTACTTTAAAGGATCGCTATTATCATTATTAACACTGAAAACAATATATGTATAATCCTTATACGTTTCAGGTGTTGGAAATAGCTCAGACAGTTCCCAGCCGGATTTCAGTGCCGGAGCTGTTGCAACAGCTCCAGGTGACGCAGGCCGAGCTGGAAAACATTAAAGTAAGTCGCGCACGCGCCGTTAACACCGCATCGTCTGTGTTCGACGTGTGTTCTTTTTGCTGCATTTTGTGAAAATCACGTGTGGAGTCTAATAAAAACCGATACTAATTTTTAGGATATAGAATATGCCTCATCATCTAACAGCTTGAAACCTCTTCTTAGTGCAAAAGAGGCTGTTACTTTGTGGGTATTAGGTGCCAGGAAGGTAAAATATTACATGAGAAAACATACAACGCACCAATTATTTAAGTAGAGTAATGCATGGACTTATAATAGTTTCAGCCTCATTTGTGCATGCACTAAAAAAACTTGCACTTGAAATATCTTATAGATTTTACTAAATACATTACGTCTAAATAAATATTTAGATACGTGATAAATTAAACACTACGGTTGATAACAACACAGATTTTTAATGCCTGAGACAATTGTTTCGCCACACAGTTGTTTTGTCAGACTGATGATAAGATTACTACCAGATGAAGCCTGTGTGGCAGAACAGTTTTTACATTAAAATTTATGCAAATTTCAGCAATTAAAATCATCCTTAGTCCAATATTTAGATGTAATGTATTTTGTTTGATCAATCTAGTACTTCCTCTATTGCTATGTATATTCATACTATCTATCTCTAGCATGCTGTTTAATAAACCCAAACTATTTCACGGATTCCTAACGGTGGTTATGTTGTAGGCTATGTACAAACAACTAATGGAAGCGAAAAACAAGAAAGTCGATCCGGAGATCACGCTGCAATTCTTAAAATCGGCAATCTACTACTTTCTAACCGATAAGGAAAACAATCAAGGTCATCTTAGGGCGATACAGAGCATCCTAGGCTTCACCCCGAGCGAAATTAGCAACATTGAGAAGGCGAGAAACGCCTAAGAAACGACCTCATCTAACTTTAGGGTACCTTGTGATCCAGGTACATTATGTAATATACATAAAGGCTGATAATTAATTTTGGAATTCTAGTGCTTTACGGGTGGTTCTGATCCAAGATTACATAATGTACTGAAAAATGCGCGAGCGATCATCCGATAATTTGCTGGCCTTTTATTATCTGTCCAAGCGTTAGAACGTTTCGTTATTTATATTTGATATAGACTTAACGAGTAGCTGGCTACTTATGATAATTACGCAGAATGTATTTTATATAAAACGATGAACGGTAGCTGTATGATTTCGCTTGTTTATCCATAATAAGATGCCTTTTCATCTGTCCACGATATTTTCATATAAGATAATCTAATTTAAGTGTTCTGTTAATTTTTACCAAGGAGGCTCATTATTCCTATTAAATTAAATTACGAGTTTTGATGTTTAGATTATAGGTAGAGAAAAACAATTGGGTCGGTATGTGCAATAAATATAATCAAAATGGAATTATACGAAATAACCAATTAGCTGATTTCATATAAACGCAAGGCGCACCTTGATTTTTATTTTTAAATGTTCTCACTGTTAAGTTCTGTTTATGTGTATTATTATTATTATTGAGGAACCTGTACGTTGGTGTTGTTGAATAAAACTTATTCAATATACTTTTTTGTTTTCTTTATTACGATAAAACAAAACATACAATAAATCCCCAATCATAAAGAAATGTTCGCGATTTAAAAAAACGTCACATAATTTAATGACTCAGGATAAATCATATTTTTTTTTATTAATACGTGGTGAATTGGGTTTAAATAAATAAACTAAAAAAATGCCTAAATCTGTAGATTATAAAAGTTAGAACTCAATTAAGACTTTTTTAATCGTGTTCTCAAGCTTACACTTATTGGCACTTTATATTTCTTAACCAAATCCCTAAAACTACTGAAAAGCTAACAATTTAACAAAATTAAATATGTATGACTCGTTTAGTAACACATCTAGTATAAAAGTAGACATGGGTTGCAAATAAGAGTCATGTTAATATAGCAAATAGATACATTTACAAAGCTATTGATAAACTTTGCAAGTTAAAATCTTTTTGCAAATAGGGAAATGCAAATGAAGTAAATAATAAACTTCAACATTTACTTTAGAACTGTAAGAATCCTCATATTTTGTTTTGTTGAGATTTTAATGTAAATTAAGTGCCTGTGTTTTTATTTTAAACGACTTCCTCAATCTTTTTAAAACGCCGTATATTGTGACCTAATTACGAATCGCACCAATCACCCACCCAACAGACCAGGACACGGAATGCTTCACTTTTGGTATAATATATTCACTAGTTTTCCTTGATAATTCAAAATAAAACAACTTCTTTGGTATCACTTGTTACTGTAGTTTTGATAACTTTGATGACAAATGCCCTACAATATTACATACTCTTTCAACTTACTTGAATCAAAGAAATGACTTTTGGTATCATGTCACTTAGTTAAATGTTTTCAAAATGCACCAGTGAAGTGAAATTAATATTAACTATTCATTATCTTAAGATAAAAAAATATTAAGTAAATGGAAAACATTCATTTCATTAACACAACTTATTATATTCGATTTAAGTGAATGTTGTGTTGAATGGGTGAATGTCAGGATGTTACTTGTAGGGATAATTCGTGACGAGGGTGCGTTTAAGTTTTGTAATAAATTTTTATTGGCTTAAACGTAAATCATACGTCAGGTATAAACATAAAATGAACGTCGCGGCCGGAGTTACTTCTTACTAGAAAGAATGATACCGTCGTATTTCTGTTGGAACCACTTCATAGCGTCCTCTTTCGTGAGGCGGTGCGGGAAGCCGACCTTTCCCTGTTTCCTGCGCCTGTGCGCGACGTTGAATCCGGGCCTGCCGAGCACGACGTAGAAGTCCAACCCGTAAATACCTATGCTGGGATCGTACTTGATGCCCAAGTCGATGTGTTCCTGGATGCCGAAACCAAAGTTTCCAGACGCTAAAATAAATTAAAATAAATTAACACAACTTTATTACCTCAATATTAAAAATTTGAAAATATACAAATACTTTTAACATTGTTAATGTTAATGTAATGCTATAAAAACTACTTTTTATTTCCTTACACTTAACAAATTCAGTAATCAAAGATATTGCTATATGTACAAATAAGAATATTATTCAAAAATAAATGAAAATGTTTGGTTCTTATTAATTGTTGATGTCAGAATTATCTTAAACATTAAAAGCTAGATTATTTTAAAAACACTTTAAACTTATAATCAATAATAAAATATGTAAGTCCTTACGTTGTAGAAAATTCACTAATAATAAGAAAAAACACGAAAATATTTCGTAAAATCTACAACAAATGGGTAATTAAGACTACAAGAAACAAATCACTTTTGAAACAACTACTTCTCTAGCTAATACTTCGACACACATTGAATGATACAAAAGTAATTTGCATGTTACAAAATAGCAAGACTATCAAAGCAACACTAGTTTGAGCATATTTCTTTCTGTAAAATTTTACTAATTATTATAATCAATACACTATTTAAATAATTTAAAAAAATGTATGTCCCTGTTAGTAACACGTCTAGTATAAAAGTAGACATGGGTTGCAAATAAGAGACAATTTATCTAGCAAATATATCTATCACAAAATTATGGTAAAATTTTGCAATTAAATATATATTTGCGAAAATCGAAAATTCATATAAACACATTTACACAATAATTAACCAATAAATAAATAAAAACTACTATAAACTTATCCAACTTTTAAATGAGACAGTAAACATTCCCTCAAATAACACAACAATTTTACATAATGATCAGGCCCATTTAAAAGGGAAAGCCAACACATTCTATTATGTCATTAGTAAACCCTATTTTACTATCCTTTAGTGCAGGTTTGAGTTTGAACTGAGATATCTAAAAGTAACAAAACCATAACTTTGTTTGAGATTGAGATGTCTTGGAACAACAAGTGCACTCTGGCACCCATCTGAATTGCATCTCATTATTTCTCTACAGAAATTGATTTCTCTGTTATTGTGTAAATTATTAAATATTTCTGTAAAAGAAAAATAAAGTATATGATCATTTTATCAGCACATGAGGTGTCTTTTAATTTAATATAAATCTGTCATGTGGATATGTACAGAAAAAAAAAGTCTTAAAAAGGAGATCGACTGATCATCAAGAGGATCCTTGCTACCTCAACATCATGATAAAATTATGGAGCAGTTTTTGAAGTTTAGGTTATCTAAAAACATAATAAAAACAATTTAACGTTTTTGAAGTAACGTTGTTATTTGTTTTTTATTCTGAAAACACTAAAAAAACATTTTTTAAAAGCAATTGATAATGAATGGATGCTAATCGAGATTAATTTTTTTTAAAGATTTTCTTCTTCTGAAATTAATTGCTAAACAAAGTTGTAATTAGTGATGGTTTTATTTTTTTATTCTTTTTCAAACTAGATTATTATGAAATTAGCACAAAAAAAATTCTATGTTTAGAGCAAATAAATACTTGGAATTTGGTTTTTATGTAGTTTTTGCATTGTAATAATATAAAACTACAGTGCAGAAACGCTCAAAATAATTAATTCTAATTACTACTGTTTATTTTTGTTGTTG
This sequence comes from Ontholestes murinus, assembly GCA_963969525.1. NCBI lineage: Eukaryota > Metazoa > Arthropoda > Insecta > Coleoptera > Staphylinidae > Ontholestes > Ontholestes murinus. The sequence goes on along the minus strand of OZ018389.1, from coordinate 10,515,648 downwards.
AAAATTTATTCAGTATAAGAAAAATGACCTTTTTGTTATTATTTACCTGAGAAGTTATCCCTGCGCAACTCGTATTCCCTTACTTTCAAGCCCCTCTCCAAAATTTCCTCGGCTTTGGCGCCCCTGACGGTGCAGTGAACAGCGATTTTTTCATTACGACGGATGCCGAAAGATCTGACAGTGTAGCGGGCCTTTGAGAATACAGGCTGTTGGCCAGTCAATTGTTCCAATACCTAAAATATCACAAATGAAATTAATCAAATCCAAACCAAAAAAAGTATTGATCTTAATATTTACACAATGGCAAATTAAAAAAAAAATGAGAAGCAAACACAAGATAAATGAAAATTTGAATTTATAATAATTTATCCATATATCCCCAAAATTTTAATTATTTAAATCAAATCCAAACGGTCAGCACGATTATTCTTAAATTTAAGACAATGATAACTGTATGTCCCGTTTAGTAACACATCTAGTATAAAAGTAGACATGGGTTGCAAATAAGGGACATTTTATATAGCAAATATTTCTGTCACAAAATTATGGAAGTTTTGCAACTTAACAAACATTTGCAAAAATTATTTATTATTCTTTAAGTTAAACCATTAAATTAGATAAAAACATGCAACGAAGTAAATCTTTATTCTACAATCACAAAAAGATAAACATAGCAATTGATAAATCAAACACTTTTTAACATTATTTGTATAACTGAGACTTTATTTAGCGACTATAGTTTGGACCACTTCAACTTATCATTTTCAAACTAGAATGTCTAGTTGAATTTCCAAAACTAGTCACTAAATAAAGCAGTAGTTATAAAAGTTAAAAAGCGTTTCATTTGTGAATTATTAAGTAAAACAAAGTAGAAGCCTCCTCTGTTAACATAGGAATTGAATTAATTTTATGTATTGTACAAGTAAGTTAGTTTAAACATCAATAATAAAACCTGTAATTAAAATATAATAATTATACCAGTTATGATATCAATTCTATTATATTATGTTAATTAATTAATTATTGGTTAATTAAATGAGTTAACTGTCACTCTATTTTGGGAATTTCGCAAGCAGAAAACAGAAATTGACACATTTAAAACTAAGTGACACAATTAATTGGACAAAAACTAATATCACACAATCATACACACTCAAAAAATGTAATATATTAACCAGTTAAATTTGTCGCTCCGTTTTAAAACAGTGAATTTCTGTGAGATATGAAAATCGCTCGATGACAGATATATACGTCAAACACAGTAAACTGGTTAAAAAGCCACTGTTATAATTACATATTATTATTTAGGTAACAAAACTGTTTGATTTTCAAATTGGTTTTATTGTAAACACTACATATGTTTCGCCACACTGTGGCCTCTTCAGGTGAAGAAAATATAAAATCAACAATCAATCAATAATTACATATGTTTGCTATATATCAACATAATCAAACAAGAATTACAAACAAAGCAACAAAATAAATGTTAGTTTAAATTTCCAAGATGTATCACGAAGTTAACGTCTCAACCATTAATCAAACAAAGCAATACTTAAACAGTTAGGAGAAAATGGTAAGATTACTGAAAGTACACTTGAGAAATTATAATTTGATTTTTTGATAACATTTAACTTCTTATTTTAAAATGTAAGTTCTTAATAATTAAGTCGAGCTATTGAGAGCTGACTAACTCATGCATTATCATTCCAAGAATTGTATGAAAATTAATATCCATCATTCTATTAACATCTGTGTCTGCATGTTAAAGAAAACATACATTCTAGCTCACACTTGCGCATAATTACATTGTTTTGACATATATAAACAACGGTATTTCTCTTATACTGACTGACGAAAAACCTTTGGTTCTGTATCTCGCTTATTTTTTATCCGATTTTAATAAATAAAACATCAAATTAAACCATTTTTAAAAGACTTTAATAGGATCTGAACTGTTATTTTTTCTCGCACCCAGTTTTTGACTAAATACGATCAACATTTTTTTTTTAAATTGCATATATATATTTTTATTGATTCGCAAGGAGATTTTTTTTCTGAATATAAAATTGTAGACAAATTTATCCATACATTAAACTTAAGTCGAGAAATTGAGGATTAAAAAAATAAATAAAAAGTCAAGTATCCATTGTAAACAATACACAGACCCTATTTTAAATGTCAAAAGTGACAGTGACAGCCATTGATACAATACTGCAACGATTTTTAATTATTTCCTAATTAAAATGTTGCAATATTTCAAACACTGTACTAGAATTTTGTGCTTCTACAGAAATCGTTTTTCAGTTTTTGAAATCTTGCAACATTTTTATTATGAAATTATTAAAAATCATTGCAGTATTGTACCAATAACTGACACTGACACTGTCACTTTTGACATTTGGAATAGGCTCTGTATATTGTTTACTATGGGTATTTGATTTTTAATTTTTTTTTTAATCCTCAATTTCTCAACTTTGGTTTGATGAATGGATAAAATCGTTTACAAATTTAGATTCAGAAAAAAATCTCCTTGCGGATCAGTACAAAATATATATACAGTGCAATTTGAAAAAAAAAAGTTGATCGTCTTTTGTAAAAAACTGGATGCAAGAAAAAAAATTAGTACAGTTCATATTTAAGTCTTTTAAAAATCATTTAATTTGATGTTTTATTTATTCAAATCGGATCAAAAATAAGCGAGATACGGCACCAAAGGTTTTTCGTCAGTCACCCTGTATGCATTTATAGCATTCAAGATTTTTAAAATTTCCTGCATCAGCGCAGTAGAAATTTGATTAAGGTCATATGTTTACCTTAAACTTGATTCAACCAATATAAAGTTCTCAACGGCTTGAGTATAATCTAATTTCCTCATATCATTTTGCATAAATATGAAAAACATAACTTCTTCTAAATTATGATTTATTTAGTCATACATTCTCGTTTATTTGTATACATTTATATCATTCATTGAGAAGTAAATGAAATAAATAGATCAGATTTTCATTAATAAAGGAGTGTTTCATTATAAATTTACAAGCTAACCTGCATTTCATAATATTAACCCATTTAGACCCGTAATTCGATAAATATTATACTCCCATGTGCCCTAAACTTTTTTTTAATTATTTTGTTTTTTGTCATTATTTCTTATAATAAAACTAGTCAATGAAATTAAAAGAAAATTATTAAATGCTACTTTTTTTTTTGGACTTATGGCTTAGGTCGAAAACGACCATTTGGGATAGTGTTGTCTGGTCGTTTTCGAACGTTTGGGTCTAAATGGGTTAAGGTATGTTTTAATACGTTAATACCAAAAAGTAAATAATTCAATTAATTTGTGTATACAGTAAGAAAATACTTGCTTCGAATTCAACAATTAATCAAAAATATATTTATTACTTAGCATTTAGTAGTATTATTCATGTATGTTAAAAAAAATCAATCAATACTATATAATCATGCAGGTAAAGTAAAACATTATTTCTTAATTATAGGTTATTTCAAAAATATCATTTAAAAATAAGCACTAAAATAACTTAAAATCAAGAGTACATGTATTTTGTTGTAAAACAAAATATATGACAAAGCAAACAAATAAAAATTAACAATCGAAAACAGATGAATGTTTATACATACCTTTGCGGCCCTCGTGAGCCTATCACCGGATTCTCCCACACATATATTCAGACACAGTTTGCGAATGTGAAGATCTTTCATCACATTCTTCGACTTGTCTTTGACCTCTTTTTTTCCCTTTTTCGCTACGGGCTGAAACATTGCAATTTTATAGGTTAGGATTTGGTAAACACCAACGACACAAACAACCGACTCGAATGTAAAACTCTCACAATGAAACGCGAACGTATAATAACGACAAATCGCACATTACAAACGAAAAACGTGATTTACATCTGGAAATCCAGTGAGCGAAACAATTTTTAACATGTGAAAAATGTAACCGATTTAAAGGTAAATTGTGTAAAATTAGGGTGTATTTACGTTTATGATGATTGTACATCGTGAATTTAATACAATACGTGTGTTTTTAAGGTGTATTTTGTCGGATGTTTGAGGATTTACAAATATTATCGAAAGTTGACAACACTCACCGCCATGACTTTAACTAGAAGGAAGTTTTGCTACGCGGTCGGTATAGAAGGTAACTAACGCGACGTTGCCGGATTGACTGGATAACATATTCAGTGCTGCCAACGTATGTTATTTTATTTTATTTAATATTAATTTATTTTCTATTATTAATAACTATATAAATAATAATTAAATGGGTATTGATATCTAATATTTAAATTAATTTTTAAATTACAGGTAATTATAAATATAGGAATTAGAAATAAAGACTTTTATATAAAAATCTGATATATTGTTTAAAAGTTAAATAAAATGTAACTTATTAAGCGTGATTTCTTTAAATATACAACGTGATACTCATAAAAAGCAAATTTTAGTTATTTTATTCCAATTAGTTTCAATTAAAACTTTTTCCCAATACTAATAGTGATTAATTTAAAATAAAAATCGTGATTTTAAATAATTAAAACATTAAGCGCCTCTTTTGTTGATTTGAAGTTATTTTAAATTTAACTAAATTAATTTTAATGAATAATTCTTAAGTTATAAATTGATTTTTAATCGTAGTTGCCATGGAAAACAAAACTATTTGATCGGTAAACGTCAGTTCGGCGTGGTTGCAGCATTGTTTGTTTCTTTTACACGTATTTTACCCTCGCATTAATTATTATTTTTCGATATGGATCCCCTGGACATTCCAGAAGAAGGAGATGTCGAAGAGTTTGCCGAGCTGAACGTTCCAGACATCAGCTCGAAGGATCCGGAGGAAAGGAAACTGGCTAGGAGGATTCGTATACAGAAGCGCGTCGAGGCTTTGCAAAGGTAACTTTTTGTTTTTGTCTAAAACCATATATACGTTAATATATGTATTTCAAAGCTTGAATTAAAAAGAAATATTAAAAATTAAAAATGTTTTTAATACTACGTTTTCTATTTTCATATTTCTACGTTTTTCATGCTACATTCAAATGTTTTACTTATGAACGTTATTACGTTTTAGCCAGTTAACATTTTAACTCTAGACCATTTTAACAATTTAATATTTGGGTATTTTTTATTTATAAATTTAGAATAGAGAGACTTCGTGAAGAAGGTGAAGAAGAAGAGAAACAACCTGAAAAACCGACGCTCCTCCAGATCCAACTCGAGAAGAGCAGCGAGATCCTCAAGCAGTTGTTTTTAGAAGGCGAGGAACAGGTTACTAACATCAGAGTAGCGAACGATGCTCGGGCGGCCGACAGGAGAGAGTACGAGATCATCAACAGGGAGAAGATCCTCGTGCAGCTGGATGAGGAGGCGGCGCTGGCCAGGGCGATGTTCGACGAGATTGCGTCGAAGTGGGAGAATATCATAGGCTTCAACGATCCCCTAAATATACACGACATGATACAGTCCCAGAAGGGTAAATTCGACGAGCTGGTTAAGCAGAAAGACGACGCCATTGCAATGTTGAAAATGGAGGTGAGAATGGCCGAAACAAAGTTTAATAACGACCAGAGGAAGCAAAACGATGATATTACCACGTTGGCCAAAAGAGTTGAAAAGCAGGTAAGTGTGTTAATTATATGGATCATAATTATGGTTTTGAATGTGTAATATTTAAGGTAGCTACTATGAGAGCAGCGCATCGCGTTGAACTACAAGCTATTGAAGATGTAATGATTCAAGATCGTAAAAACTTGAGCGAAAATAACGATAAGCGATGGGAAGAGCTTTATAGAAAACGCGAGGAGCAAGAGTTGGCAATCAGTGCTAATAAATTCGCCCAGAAAGACTCTTTCGAAGATGTAGTTACTAGAGTCCGAATCACTCACACCGAACGCGTTCGAGAAATAAAAATCCGTTTGGAGAAAGATTGCGAAAGTCTTCAACGCGAGTTCGAATTGATTAAAGCGACAGCTTTGGCAAACCGCGAAAAAATGGACTACAACTACCAAATACTGAAGAAGCGCGAAGGCGAAAACATCATCATAAAATCCAACCAGAAAAGGAAACTGAATAAATTGGGAGATTTCATCAACGGATTCAGGAGGAAGATTAAAGAGTACACGGATAAGACGGACGCTGAGGTGAAGAAGCTGTGTGATGAAATTGTCGGCTTACAGAAGTACATTTCTGGTGTGCGGGCGAAATCATACAGTCTCTCCATTTCGAATGAAAAGCGGTACATGCAGGTGTGGGATATGAATAAGAAAGTGGCGACGAGTATTTTGAACAAATTAGTGACGATTGATAGGTTGTTACACGAGCAACAATTAGGGTTGAAATGGGAGGAGCCTAGTGTGAAGCTACTTCAGAGGAAGCAGTTGCCTAGTTATATTGATGGATATAATATTTTAGACTCTATGAAAGGTAATGTTTTATTAGTGATAATATCTTTAACCTATAACCTATAATATCTTTGTAACTTATATGAGATTACATAATTATTAATATTTTCTTTCATAGAAAAACCCATTGTGACAACAAAAGGTAGCGCATATTCAACTTTAACAGCAGATTCCGAGAGTGCCGCCTATAAAAAGGCACTCTGTAATGTCCTCGAGAGGATTTCAGACAGATCCGGTTTTTTGATTGAACATCGGCTCAGAAAAATTTTGGCATCTCTTAATAAATCCGAGGGAGATCTAATTAAAGTTGACAACGTCTTTACGGTAAGTGAACATCTATAGGTATTTGCTGCTTTTTTTAAATTTTCAATGCTTTTGAAAACTATATTCGATTACAGATTGCATTCGATATGGATTTATTTTTTTTGCGGATTGCACATAGATGGATACAACCAAAAAATTAATCATTTCGATTATCTATTGCCTTTCAATTTCTTTCATTGTAGCGTTACCTTCACTCTCGATTGAGAAGCATATCAGGTGTTTTTAAAGGTTAAAGTGACTTAAAGATCTAGACCATTTGAAGGTCATTTGAAAGTCAAGGGAATTTGAAGGCCAAGGTCATTTGAATGTCTAGGACAGTCAATGTCATTTGAAAGTCAAGGTCGTTTGAGTTCAAGGTCATGTGAAGGTCAAGGTCAGAAACATTATTCGACCTTGAACTAGCACGTTCTAGAACCTCCTCACGATCCTTAAAGTTAGAAGAGCTTCTTATATCTGCCAATTCCCCCCTAATGACGTCAACTGTATGCGTCCAATCGATGGTATTTTGTATAATATTAAAATTATTAAGGGTTGTTTACCAAGAAGCACTTAAAATTTATTCCGACTAGTTTCGATTTTTACATCATTATCAAAACTAGTTGGAATAAATTGTAAAACATTGTAAAACCAATGAAGTGCTTCATTGTATACAACCCTTAATATTAAAAATGTTTCACCACGTGTTAAGTGAGAACCAAATTCAACAAGTATTAAAATTATTTTTTAATTTGTTCTTTTGACTGATCAAAATCTTTCCAACATTCTTGTTTTGTTCCTTGGTGTTTTTGTTTTTAATCGCCTGACACGTGTTTCAGTCTTAATAAATTCTCATTATGAAGTAAATATGTATTATTCCGGTAGATAATTTGTTCACTGTATTCTTGATCATGCGAAATTATTATTCTGCAAGTAATATTAATAAATATCTGTTTCTATCAGCTTTCTTTACCTTAAATAGTAGGTTATCAACATTTACAAAATGTATCAATCGAAAGAAATGTGATTTTTTGTAATGGTTATGAATTAAAATAATCATTTTTGAAACATAGTAGGCAAAATAAACTGACACATTTCAGAAATGAGAAAATTCCCACTCGCAAGCACAATTATAAAACGGTATGCATCATCAAAGGGTCCGACCTTTCAAAACATAAGTATTTACAGATGGGATCCGGATGCACCTCAGAAAAAACCACGCTTGCAGAATTTCAACGTCGACGTTAGTAATTGTGCAATGGTACTCGATATCCTTATAAAAATTAAGAACGAAATTGACCCCACATTAACGTTCCGAAGATCGTGTCGGGAAGGTATATGCGGCTCCTGCGCTATGAACATAAACGGCATCAACACTTTAGCCTGCATCTACCATATAAACAAGGAAAAACCAATTAAGGTCTACCCTCTTCCGCACATGTACGTCATCAAAGATTTAGTCGTGAATTTGGACCAGTTTTACGAGCACTACAAACAGATTCAACCCTGGTTGATACGCTCCTCAAAACTAAAGATGGGAAGCCAGATGTATCTGCAGAGTATTAAAGATCGTGAGAAATTGGATGGTTTATACGAGTGTATACTGTGCGCATGTTGTTCAACAGCTTGTCCTTCGTACTGGTGGAATTCAAAAGATTATCTGGGCCCGGCTGCGATTATGCAAGCATATAGGTGGATTATAGATACGAGGGATGAAGCCGCGCAAGAGAGGTTGGAGAAGTTGAAGGATGTCTATTCCGTATTCCGTTGCCATACCATACTAAACTGTACGAAAACGTGTCCGAAAAATTTAAATCCGGGACTCGCTATTGCGGAATTGAAAAAGCTATTAGCTGGATTTACATCGAAAGCTAAGCCAGATATTGATCCTATGACCTTACATCAATCAGCAGGAAAATAGGTTGTTTTTAGCGTATTGCTAAGTTTGTTCGTTTGCTACTTAATTAATTTGATGGTTACGATTTTCTTAAAAAGAAGCATTTGGTAGTGGATATCTATTGTATATTAAACTTTAATCCATTACCGAAACAAATTTTAAATAAAATAATGCTGATTTTCTATTTCTTCAACATCTTAACTATTCAAGATTTTGGTATTTTGGGTGAAATTTATGAAACCTTATTTTGGGACTTTTTATAATAATAAAATTGATATTTATATACGTTTTGAGTGTTGGGAGATATAGATCAGACATATGGATGCTCAATGAAGGGTTGAAGATGTCAAGGAACAGGTTGATATTATTAGGTTGATATATTTATACCTACTTATTGCAGTTCATTTGGTGCGACTTTGATTGTTGACTAGATGACAAGAAATTCGGTTTTAGATAAAAAGCTTAAATTTTAAATAATTAAAACAACCGTATCAAAAAATTAAATGTAATGTAATATTATAAAATACATCAGTGAACAATAAAAAAGTTGTATTGTTCACATTTTTCTTCTTCTTAACTTATGAAAGTTTATTTAAACCCATTATAATTACATTGTAAAACAAGAGATTGTTTTTACATATTATACATCTAAATATTATATTTTACTACTACAAATTTTGGTAGGAAAATGACTTTTATCTCATCGATTACAATTATTTCCTAATTTTTAATCATATATTTTGTAGGGTTTGGGAATTATCAAAGAAGAAGATATCGCCACGATGCTCCAATTCTTCAAACCGTACATACGCTGCCCAATATGCTCAATTCAAAAGAAGCGTACCTTGGACGACCTTAACGATGTAGTTTCAAGTGAAGACTCGACCTCAACGTTTGTGGACGTACAAGTTTCGGACGAGCCAGAACAGAACGAACTCCGTGCGGTCCGCGAAACCGACGAGGTCGTCGATGAAATCCTAACCTCCGTAGTGGAACCGGAACGATTTGCAGATCGTGAGCCCGACCTGACCAAGGAAGGGGAATGTCTAGGACCGCAAAAAATCGAAGCCCGGTAAGATTTTAAAACTGTGCTTTATTGATGTGTATTATTGTACGGTTTTAGCTCCGAGAATGAGCAACAGGAAACAGAAACGGAAGCTTTTGCCACCCCGATGATGGAAATTTGTTATGGGTCACACCCGATCTATATAGAGCCGTGCTATGTGTTGAGGGCTGTGAAGGAATTTGTTGCTAGTAATTTCTGTTCAACTGATGGGTAGGTAAATTTTAATGTGGTAAATAGTGTCATTCTAAACTGGAAAAGAAAGATAAATAAGATAAAGATTAAAATAAATAAAAACACTTTGTAAAACAATTTACGTAGAGTTTCCGAAACTATAGTCAACAAAAAAATAGTGTTATACAAACAAAGTTACAAAGTGTTTTTATTTATACTCAACATGTATAGAAGCCGCAAAAATCAATAATATAAAGATTAGAATATTTTGAGTCCTAAGGCATAATTTTAAAAGTACAAATAAGAGGTGCTTAGTAAAAATGATAGCACACATTTTAAAATATTTTCAAAGGGTGTACTAGTGTGATGAAATATTTTTTTGCTTTTTAAATTCAGAAAGTACCTTGAATGGTTTGTATACGATTTAATGCATACATTTTTCTGATAAATAATTCATTAATTGACCCGTTTTCGTAATAATTTAATATAGGCAACTAAAGGTACTAAAAGTCGTATAAAATAAGTAAAATGATATTATTTGCCTTTTACAATATAATTATGCCATTCTAAAAAAATATTGGCAATTATTTAAATCTTATAGACAATAAAAAGGGTTAAAGATATGGTTAAGATAATCTTCGAAGTTAATTAACACCAAGTACACAACATATGAATTATTTTCAAAGTAGTCTAACAACTTAACTTTCCTTTATTCTTGCAGATAAGACTATGACTACTGTTACAGATAAAACTGTTATACTATTAATAAGTCTAAATAATTATGAAAGGTTATTTACGAAGCACAACAACAAATTAACTTTTTTTCATTTATTTATTTATTTTTTTATTTATCATGCTTTAGTTTTCTTCCTAACATAAGATTATTTTCATTTATATGGCCTAAGTCAAGTAATTTTAAGAGTTTATTTATGAGGAACATTTAAAAACGAGGGAGATTGTAAAGAATTGACGCACACATTTTTTAAAATTATTTTCAAATTCAAATTTCAAATGGTATACAAAAGCGATTATAAATATTGTCCTTTTTTAAAAAGAAACTGTTAGAATTTAGAAAATATCTTCCTTTTCTAATCGTTTATATTCGACTTAATGTATAATTTTGCTAGAAAGTAATTCATCAATTGACCCATTTTCATTACGATTCAATGTAGGCAACCACACTTACTAAACGTTATAACGGGTGTCCAACAATATGGGGATAATGTTAAGAATTACGGAGTATAAATAATTGATAAAATTATATGAAAATGTTGTTTATAAATATCAAGGATTTAATTAATATTTATTAAATGCAATTACTGTGCTTGTTTGGTTGCATAAGTAATTTTTATTTAGCGATTTAATAAACGTACAATTGAAAGAACAGTTTTATAAACAAAACATATGTTAAACAATAATTAAAAATCTAATTTATTACTCCCAACAAACTTGTTAGTGAAATAACCAAAAACTTTATATCTGGTAATTTTATAAACAATTTGAAAAGCAATTTTTAATGAAAGTTGGAATGTTTTTGTCAATTTTTATTTAATGAAAATTTCTTTAATATTACTATACAGCTTTATTATTGTATTTGGAAAATGATTTTTAGATAAATGCAAATTCACTTGTAATTTTGATTGAAAAATGTATATTTTGAAAGTAATAATATTTATAATAAAAGTTTCTGTGGAAAATTTCCTTTACAAAAAATTGAATTCGCATAACATTTCTGATGTCTAATGATTTAATACAGAAAAATTGTTACAAAAATTAGGCAACAGTCTGTAAAATAACATTAGTTATGAAGAGAATGGCCGCAAATTTAAACTATGAAACCTTTGCTTATTTTTAAAAACTAGTGAAATATTAATCAACAAATTTTATATCAATTAGAAAAAAATAAGGGAATAGTGTTAAAAATTACAGAGGATAAATAATTGATAAAATTATATGAAAATATTAATTTAAATTTATTGAATTCATTTGGTGTGCTTGTTTGGTTGCATAACTAATTTTTATTTATGAATTTAATAAACTTACAATTGAAGGAACAATTTGTAAACAAAACGTATGTTGAACTGTAATTAATAATTTAGTTTATTACTTCGAACAATCTTGTTAGTGAAATAATCAAAAACTTTATATTTGGAACAGTTTTAAAATCAAATTAATTTGACGAATAAAGCACTAATAACTAGAGAGCGGATAAAAAAGCTTAAAAAATGTGAAAAAAAGCACTTAAAAAGGGGCAAAATTTAGAGAAAAAAAGCATTAAATAAGCATAAAAACAGGAAAAAAGCATAAAAACACAAGTTTAATTTATTTAATATTAAAAATCCTTCATTTTCACCGAATACTCCTTTCGATATTATTTTGATTTCTTGGCCAATGCGTCCAGGTATTTTCTAAATTGAATCTGCTTTTATAAAGATTTGATTGTGTTGCTCACAAAATTTAAACGCGATTTTATGTAACTAAATTGTTTTGAAGGAAGCTCTTGTTTCTTAAGAACTGTTTGACAGTCATTAACTGATTTGTTTGTCGTTTCGGGAAAGTTGTATATAACCTAATTCTTCAAAATTGTTCGCATAGTACATCGTAGCATATAGCCAAGTTCCCCATTTTGTTAGCACTGGTTTATGGGACACTGAGATATCAGGTAATGACTCCTTGAATAATTGCACTCACAGAAGAATATAAGAACTATTTTTCCATATTTAATTAAATCTACAAATGAAAATTTCATTCTTATAGTTTCAGAAATTTGTTTCTATCCATGTGCTAAACTTGTACAATGCACAAAATGCATTATTACTAAAAAATTTTAACTTGCTATTGTCTACCGCAAAATAAGCTTGTCAGTCCATTATTTATGAATTTTGCTATAATGTTATTATCAGTTTTCTTCAATTTTGTATATATCAAAATACTATTGGTCGGATGTCTTGATGTTAAACTCCTATTATTAAATTAAACAAGCGTCTGTGGTTTCATCCACCCCAAACCACATATAATTATTGTTAATAATATCTTTAATCTTTTCCATGGTTTCATAGTACACAAGAGCTGCATATTTTTTTTAGGAATGCGCATTTTACAATATTTTCCCAAGAAAGATTTAAATGCATTATTTTGTAATTTTCTTAAAAGTATATTCGAATGTAAAAGTATTTTGCACAAATGTGAATTTAATTTAAATTGTCCATCGTTTGTTGAAGATGATGCTAAAGATTGTGAAATTGTGTTGTTTTTTTAGTTCAGCTTTGAACTTTTCCAAACGTTCTTGATGTAGTGTTGTTATATTATGTTTTACATACAAGTCTTGGCTAGTTAGGATGCAGTTGGGAACTAAAATAAAACTTACTACTTTTAAAGCACTACAAAATAATGTATTATTTTCAGTTGTTAATTCTGGATAGTCTCTAATTAATTCTTGTATTGTGGTTTTCACCTTTTGCATTATGGGTTAAATATACATGTGAATTATATAATATAATTTATCTGTGATTCCCCAGGTTAATATGATTCACGCATATGGTAATTTTTGATAAATAAGCAAAGTTTTTGGAATGTCAATTCAATAATACGGTTTATAAATGCGAGATTGAATATGAAAATTAACGAAAACGATAAATATGCGCCAGTCGTCCCATCCGTATTTTTGCCGAGAGTAGAAAATTGATACGGTTGTAGAACTGATTATTAGCTATCACTTAATTTTGTTTACATTTAATACTTACTGGGGCCCCTGTTTGGGCCTAGTTTAACGACGTTTATATCCGGAATATCATAGGTGTGATTCCTATGAAGCGTTCGTCTGTATTGTCTGAATAATAAGACGGTCTATTATATCTACTTATTTATAAACTAATCCATTGTAAAATGGTAATTTATACTAATATTTATTAATAATAAAATTCATTATAATTATTGTATCATATTATGAAGATTTTAAACAATTATGTTGTCAAAGGACACGAAGAAAATATGTAATACAAATATAATCTATAAATGATGGGATACAGATTTTTACGAAAATTATCTATATTAGCATATTAATTTAATATCAGTGTGAAATTATTAAATGTTTTTTAAATGTTTAAGAAAATGCTCCAAATAAGCATCAGAATCTAAAAAAAGCATGAAAATAAGCATAAAAAGTCAAAATAAGCACAAAAAGTCAAAATAAGCAAAAAAGCAAAAGAAAAAACTTAGCGGTAAGTAATCACATTCTTCAAGATTCGTATAGATATTAAGAAATTTTTTCGATGCTATTAATATTATGGATAAGCATAATGCTAGAAATCCGCTCTCTAGTTATGATGGTGTAATGGTCATCATAGTATGCGCCCACCACAGTTTTCTATTTTTTTTAACAAATACGAATGTATTAACTGATGAGACTGTTATATGTTGAAAATTCATATTCACTTAAGTTTTTTACTTCAACAACCAAACAAGTAAATGCCAATATATATTTTAGACATAAAGGTAATATTATTAATGGTTAAATATCAAATTGTTTTTGTGATCTTCTATCTTGATATAGGTATGTTGTAAATTGTAATATCTAACCTCTATTTTTTTTTTAAATTTTAGTAGACACGTCAGTATTGAGGCGACGTCACCTAAGAAAACGATGAATATCTCAAGGCTAATGTCCCAGACCGACGTTAAAGATTATTGGGAGCGTTTCAAGTTGGTCTTAGGTCCGAACAAAATGGGTTTGTGGAATGCTCTGTGGTATAGTCTGCAAAAATATCATCAAATCCTTGAAGGTATGTACTTACTTTAAATGCAAGCACTTTTAACTATAAGCGTAACTTATAATAAAATATAATATTATGTACCCGTACAATCATAATTTGTTTTATATAGGATGGGTGGGTGGCCTCTATCGTACCCTCCAACCTGTAACATATACGCGAGAGTTTGTGAAGAAAACAAAATATATATTTGATAATAGTAAATTATTAGATTAGACAGCATGAACCTTTAAATGATACACTATATTTCGTTAAAACCCTCGTTTGTGATTTATAGGTTGGGGGTTGGATAGGGGCCACCCACCCATCCTACATATAACTTTTTACTTCAGCCATTGTTACTCTTTTATTTTCTAAAATTTACTACAATATTCCTTCTGATAGCATTGAAAAATGTAAAACAATATTTTAGTTTGAGTTTCTGTGTATATGTAGGGTGGGTGGGTGGCCTCTATCCCACCCTCCAACCTGTAAAACATACGCGAGAGTTTGTGAAGAGAAAAATATATATATTTGATAATAATAAATTATTAAATAGAGCATGAACCTTCAAATGATACACTACATATTCGTTAAAACCTTCGTTTGTGATTTATTGGTTGGAGGGTGGGATACAGGCCATTCACCCACCCTACATATACAATTTTACATCAGCCACGGTTACTCTTTTAATTTTCTGATTTTCAGTATTTCTGTTGGTGGTGTTGGAAACTTTAAAACAGTGTCTTAGTTTAAGCTATTCCCAATCTGTAAAATATACGTGAGAATTCGCGAGGAAGAAAATGAGACTTTTGCTTAAATACCTGAAGCACCTAATTAATTTTTTTATGTGTAGCCATTTGATTAAACCCAAATATAAGTTTCGTATTATATCCTATACAAATTAATTAATAATGCATTTTAAAGCTTACATAATATATGCAACTTATTATACACTCCAAATATAAGAAGTGATACGATTCTGATATTTATTTAGTTGCATACATGTTCCTAGTTATTTAAAAAAGTTTTGTTCTCAACAATTGTATTCTTCTGATTACTCAAATCTCTTCTTCTGCTCCAAATGACGAGGATACTTTGCCAGCAGGGCTGTTTTACCATTTTATTTTTTTACCAACAATTACAAATATTTACCTCCGTTTAAAACGAAACTATTTTAATGACTATCTATTGTCAGAGTGGAAGATTTATTTATTAATTTGAAAAACTAATTCTACTCCGTAAACTGATAAATAGATTTTGAATTATTCCACATACAAATTATTTAATATTTTTCAGCAAAAGAAATTTGGGTCCCTTGAATTTCCTATGCAACAGATTGAAGTATTTTAAATATATATTTTGTTTTCGCCTGGAAATGTACCAAAAACTGTTTAAAACTTCAAATTAAAATAAAAAACTAAAAAGTTTAGTTTTAATGAAAAACAATAAAAACAATCAAATGTATTAAAAATAGTTTTTTTACACAAAAAAAAGAAATTAAAAAAATTTGACATTCATTAAAGAGTTTAAAATTTGTTTAAAACCGTTAGAATTATATCAAAAAGATAATTGAACATTTAATTTCAAAAAATTTAAATTTTTTCTAATAAAAATTTACTTTAAAATTTGCCAAACTAAAAAGCAAATTTAGCAAAAAAACACTATGAAATTTAAAAAAAATATTATATAAGAAATGTAATTAAAAATAATTAAACAAAAAGCCAAATAAATTGTTTAAAAAAGTTACAACAATGTTTACAATTGATATTTTACTGCAATTGTTATATTTTTTCGACACTGCAAAATTTAGCTTGTAAATAGATATAATCTGAATCTATTTTTAGATCGGCACCAACTGAGCCAAAAACTGGAGTGCGCTCGGAGACAAAATCAAGAATTGAAATATTTGCTATCGAGCTACAAGACAGACGCGAAGAAGAAGCCACCGTGTGCAAAACAGAGGGAGATTCCGTTCGCACCAATGCAAGTAACATCGTGCAATAATAACTTGAATCATTGATAGTATTATATTTGTTTACTAAATTTTTTATTAAAAAAAACTCATAACTTTTAAAGATATTTTTACCTGGACGAACAAATTTTGCGTTTCTTTTCCTTAAATTTCTTATGGATAATGTTTTTAGTTTGGTATTAATAATTAATTTTAATGTTATTACTTAATTAATTTTAGTATTATTATTTTCAAATTTTTACCAACATTTTTAAATATTACAAATTAAATTTAATTAATTAATTTATTTATATTGTCGATTTTTCTTTTCAAATAAAATTCAATTTTCAATATATATACAACATCTTTATTAACAGACAAAAATAAAATACAGATAAGACAAATATAATACATTTATGATGATATGAGTGTTAGGAGGTTAGTCTGTTAAATGGCTATCGGCCGGTCTTTCAGCCCTGATTTGTCCTTGTCGATGTGTCACGTTAGTCTGTCTCTGATGATGATGATGATGATGGATGATGTGATGCGATGAATTCGAAAATAGTAAATGGGGGGGTTTTGAATTTTGGGATTAGGTTAGAATTTCTGCGTAAGCAGTAGAGAGTAAGGATTTGATGGTTGAAGGGGTTTTTGGAAAATTTTTCACTTAAGTATAGAAGGCGTTCCTTGATGGGGATAACAGAGGTAGAGTCATATAGGAATTGGTTAGAGGGATTGTGTAGAGGATTACTGGGGTGTCGGATTTTGGTTAAAGTTCTTAGGGAGGATCGCTCGCTAACTTGGATATTGTGGATAGTAGGATTGCAGGAGTTGGAGAAAAGGACATTACCATAGTCGAGTAGAGGACGGCATATCATTTTATATATTTTAACGGCTGTTTTTATAGATATACCGTTCTGTTTGTAAGTTAAGTTTCTGAACATTTTGGCTCTAGCTGTGATTTTTGTTTTGTTTGAAACTGTATGATGTTTGAAATTGACTTTTCGATCTATGGTAATGCCTAGGTATTTTATGGATGTAGAAGGGGAAACAGTTATGTTGGAGATATGAATATCGTGTGCAGGATTATTGTTACGGTGATAGGGAATTAGGAGCTGGGATTTGTGAGGATTGATTTTAATTCGCCATTTAGCAAACCAGTGTTGCAAGGAGTCAATTTGCTGCTGGAGGGATTGAAGAGCTTTAGGAACGATGGGTGCGTCGGAAATTACGGCTGTGTCATCTGCAAATTGGAGGAGATATTTAGAAGGATTGAAGTAAAGAGGATCAGGATTGTAGATGTCGAAACAGAAGATGTTATATAGTAGCGGAGATAGAGGGGAACCTTGGGGTAGGCCTTGTACAGGAAAAATTTTCAATAAAATACAGCAAAATTATATTACATTCATAATGCTTATGTTTAGAATTATTTTATTAATCACAATAAATTATAATATAAAACACAACGAACTTCGTTAACAGTATGCATTAAATTAAAAATTATATGCATTATAATATCAATTACAAAATAAGAGAATAATATAATAAAGATAATATAGTATATATTAACCCTAATGGAAGTTTATTTTAAAAAAACGACAATATAATTTTGGTTAATTGAAATTAAATAAATGTTTTCTTTTGATACATCCAATTCTTTTCGCACTTCAGCTATATTTTTGAGTTATTTTAGATACTTTAATAATTGATACTTTCAAACAGTAATGATAAATCTATTATCTAGCGTACTCTTGACCTACCATAACAAGCAGTACAATGACCTATCGTACTCTTGACCTACCTTACTAAATTACGCGTTAACCTTGGTCAGGAGTACGCTAATTTAAGGGCTAAAGTGAACGCAAGGTTAACACGTGGTTTATTGAGGTAGGTTAAGAGTACGCTAGGTGAATATATTATTAGGTGTACAAATGAATAATCTACTATTTTTTCAGCCAATTTTCAGGTAGCTGATGAATTCTATATAGAAAATATGTTATGTGTTTGGACACGATATAGTCAGTCATCAAGCCATTTTAGATTCTCGCCATACGGCCTTTTTTGCTATAAATCTTGGCTCAAACAGATTAATTGATGTTGGTAGCAGTCCGCAGTAACTGTTTCAACCGCTTGCAATAACTTAGAATGCAGAGAAGAACCTTCATTCCGAAGCGATTGGGTTTTGTGACCGATTTAGATGATTCGGCAGGATTTACCCATGACTTTCTGTATTTCGGATTGTCATAGAGTAACTATTTTCCTTCTTTCTAGATCTTTCCCATCTCATATAGGTGTTTGAAAATCAATTGCTGTGTTACTCCTAGCTATTCTACAAGTTCCTTTTGCGTTTGTGCCGAATATTCAGTGAGCATCTTTTCCAACACATCGTCGTTGCACTTTCTAGGGTCTTCAAGGCGTTGTTTGTTGTTCAGATAGAAATCACTGCTTTTAACCGTTTAAACCAAAATTCGCACATATTATATAATAAAACACCTTCTCCAAGAAAAATTGATTCGCACCCTCTTGCAGCATAGAAAATGTATCTCACCTGTTGCAATTTTTGGTTGTACTGAACTAAATATCTTTAAAGGTTATGTTAGTCTTTTTGGCATGCTATCATTTTTAATCTATATGTTAATACTATATCAACGCAAACATGTTTATTTAGAGGAAACAAAAATATGCAAATAGATAAATGCTGAAATGTTAGACGTATTATAAAATTCATTGATCTTTTGCAAACACTAACACCAAGGAAGTTATGTTTACATGAAATATATAATAAACTTTATACTTGTAACAAATTTAAAGGTTGCAAAAATCTGCCTTTAAAAACTCGAAACAATTAAAGTGTATTTGCATCACTAACATTTCGGGAATACTAGATTTGGAGTAACGCCAAAGGTATTAAAATTTAACTACCGTTCTAATAATTATGGAGGATCATTATGCATTAGTTGTAAAAATTAATTTTAATACTTCTTCTTTATTTACTAACGATGAATTGGTACTTTTGGCAATGGGCATTAAATTAATTTCCTAAAACAATATTTTTGCTTTAAAAGCAATTAAATTCAAATTTCTTGTTTTAATGCTATTAACACATGTCATCTACACAAATTTCTTGTTTCTTTTTAGACTTATTGTATACTGAACTAAAAAAGTTTTCTATTGTTAGACTTAATTGATTAAGTAGATAAATTTGTGTAATGGAAGTCTTCGGTATTATATTTAGCGTGAGCGTTGTTCACATAAAAGAACGGTTAGCCCTCGAATTGATTCCAATCAATATACGTCTATCATTACCGGCGATTTATCCACGTCGAATTCCGATGGTGGTCACATCCCGGAGATCGTTGCCGAAGTGATGACAGTACTTGAAAAAGAATGCTAATGGATTCATCATTGTCATCCGGGACGGGGTTTTTCTATGGTAGCATATAATCTCAATGTTATAACGTGGAAGGGGGGTCATAAGCCATGAGAAAATGACGGCCTGGGAAAATGTTATCATTGAGGCGGCGGCGGTGCGGAATAATGGCCGGTCCCTACGAAGGAGCGGCTTCCACCAAATCGGCCCCGGACCAATTTCAGGACGCGGCGCCGTTTAATTTAATGCCATGGTAGAACCCCGATCGCAATAAATGGCCAACGATAAAATGATACGGCACCGTTCGCGATCATCGTCATTAAACATTTTGAGCTTTCGGTGGACCCACAATTTCGTCGTGGTGCGACGGTGATGGTCACATTCAAGCCAAATTTATATTATTATTTTCGATGGCAATGATTTAACGTGCGTTTTATGGAAATTGGGAAATCGGTATGGAATCTTGTAATTTGAAATTTTCGGAATCATCATTACTGATTTTTACTTGTAATAGATACGCTAGAGAGGTAAATTAAAATCATTTAAGTATTATACAATGCGAGTTTCTTGAAGAAATTAAAAAAAAATAATAAGATAATGCGTCTCCAGGCTAATTGGAGAGTTTATTAGTGTCAATTACTCTTAAGAATGGGCAGATTATTAATAATTAGGCAATTATTATGGTTTTATTAATAATTTGCCCATTTTTCATCAGATTTTAACATCACAGATAAATCAATAGCAAATAATATAATGATATTTAATTTTTAGATGATGCCACCATAATTAAAAATCAAAGAAGACAGAAATATCATCAAATCGAATTGTGCCATTTCAGGAACCAAATAATTAATTTATTTGGATTAAATGGTCGATGTTTGACACAATATAGTTCTCAGGTTAGTTGTTCTATTACTGGGCTTAAAAATATATATATTAGTAGTGTAGTAACAGCATATTGCATACTGCTAGAGAAATTAAATTACTTGAAACTCCATATCACTTAATAAAATATTGACACAGTATATGGTTTCAAAAATCGTTTTACGACAAGGTTTCACCAAATGAAAAATTTATAATTATACCCTGTCAGTATTTTATTAAGTGAAATTACGCTCCAGTATATACGGTTGCCTACTGTAGAATACCGCACTAATAATTTAATAACCGTTCCTGTAACAATTCTCGTTCCCCATTTATTTTTCAAAATGATAATAAAAAAAGAACAACAATACAACATTATAATATAATGTACGGTCTGAAAGAAAACGAGTCGGTTGTTTCCATATCGATTAACAACTTAAGATGTGTGAGGCGTTGAATAATATAATAAATTTCAGGATGAATATAAAGATAATTTAATGATTAGAAATAAATCTCGGGGCATAAAATTAGTGAAAAACAGGCCCATAACTTACGCCCACACGGCCCGAAATACTTCACGCCGGCATAATGAATCGCCTTTAAAAATTTCCCACTTATGATATAAGGTGAAAAATATGCGGGCGCACAATGTAGAAAACCACCTTTACGATTTCCTCAATTGATTCGTCCGACCATAAAAGGTGAACTTCATGAAATCCAATGTACATAAAATACCACCGCGCCGTATCTCGCCTCACCTCTCTCTCTCTCGTTTTATTTTCGGCGATTTCGTCTTGGGTGGGACGTTATCAATCACCAAACATGATAAGAGATAGAGACCTACCTGGCAGTCAAACAGGGCCGAGAGCCGTCCATGTTTGGGGACGAATTAGGCCGGTCACTTTTGGTTAGACAACTTGTCAATAAAGTAATTTATTTGGAGAACTAAGTAGAGTCCTGTTTTGCGATTTTATCTCACGGATATATTTTATTACGGTGACTTGGGACGCTTTGATTGGGACATCGGGTGTCATGTTACATGCCCATTATGGCCCCCAAAAATGGCCCCCCTTCCAAACGTCGCGCTACTAATTAAACGGATTACCATTCATCGGCCGCTCTTATATAAACAGCGGAATTTATTGGGCTGGTAATCGAATATCCAGTCGGGATTTATTCGATTCGCCAAAATGCAATCCTCTCGTTTTTTTTTATTTTTATTTTTTGAAACGGTCCTGAAAGTAAAACCTTGTCTGGCTGAGTGGATTATTCAATTTGTTTTCGATTAAAAACATGTTATTAATTAAATCATTTACATTGTTATAAATTTTTAATTAATGAGTGTTGATGCTTTTACTATATTGATAAACAAATGTTTAGTTACATTACAAATTAAAAAATACATAATAATACCATAGTAAATATATATAAAAGGGGTCCTTTCTCAGCCACTACCAACAATAAACCCAATGTAATGTATAAATTTATATTGTAAACTTTTACTACGAAAAAATGTTTATATATATATATAATAAGAGATGAAAATTTTAAGGAATAAAAGATTATACTTTACTTGAAATTTTTCAAATAAACAAGTGAAATTTTTTAGAAGTCAACACTAAAGTTGAAATAAAACTTTCTATAATATATTGCTCGCGAGTAGCTGTTATTTCATCTAAAAATTTTTGAAAATATAGTAAAATCAAATGAAAAACTAGAAAAATGTTGTTTACTTAAGATTTTACCAAAACAAAAATAAAAGACTTTCAAAAAATTATACGTTTTACATTTTAATAAAAGAAAAAAAGAATTAAAATCTGTTAAAAACAATTAAAAAGATTCTAAAAAAACAAATGCAATATACATAAAAATCATTTATATTTTATAATTGAAAATATTAAGAAACAACAGATTTATTGCTCCTTGAAATGTGACTAATTTCAACAATTGATTTCTTTCAGTATCTTTAAAGTTTAAGTTAAAGTTTGCTTGAAAATAGTTATAATTTTGCAAAAACTTAACCATTGAAGATTTATTGCAAAAAATGTTTAAAACTTATCAAAAATTATTTTAAAGCTATTCTAAAGATTTGTTGGAATTTGGAAAAAGAATATTTTGCGGAAAAACATTTGATAATTCTAAGGAAACAAAAATTTGAATATACTCAAAAATTCCTGAAAGAATCAAATAAAAATAAAGTTGCAATAAAAACAATCGAACATTAACAAGGAATAAATATTTAAAGACATTTAAAAAAAATTAATTTGACATATAAGCAACATAAACAATTTTAAACAAATTGAAATCTTTCTAAAAATACATTTTTAAAATCTATTTCAACAGTTAACTTTACAAAACAAGAAGAAATCTAGTTTTTTTGCTAAAAAAAGGTAATGCAGAAAGAAAATCTGTAAAAAGGACTTGAAATCTTTCTAAAAATATATTTTTACAAGTAGCTGTAATTTTACCCAAAAATAATTTAAGATCGGTTAAAATTAAACGAAAAACTAAAACTACTTATTATTTAAAACTAGGTGAAATTTTATTGAAGAAACGAATGAAAAATCTGTTGAAAACATATAGAGATTTTTTAAATATTATTTATAATTTGCTGAAATTTTACCAAAAAAATACGATTAAAATCTGTTAAAAACAATTAAACACTTTCTGGAAAAACAGATGTAATTTACAAAAACTGCATTGATATTTGCTAAAAATAAACCATTAAAAATTAAATAAATAATTAAAATTTGAAAAAAAAACAATTGAAAAACAATACTAAAAAACAGCTCTAAATTTTGAAGAAAAACAGATTAAATCTTTCCCAAAAAAGCAATTAAAATATGTTACAAAACCAATAAAAAGTAAATAACTGAAATTTGAAAAAAAACCAGAGAAAAATAAAAATTCTGAAGAAAAATATAATTAATCGGGCTGAAAGACCACCGGTCGATAGCCATGACACGGAAGAAGACAACAACAGAATTTATTTTATTTTATTTTATTTTATTGTATACATTACATGTATTATTTCCTTCTGTGAATAAAGATGTTTAGTAGTAGTATAATTAATCTTCATTTAAGTTTTGATAGCAAATTTTACAAAAAAAGGTAATTGAAGAAAAAAGGTAATTGAAGATATTATATTACAAAACAGTTAAACATTTTGATATATGATTATTAGCCATTGAAAATTAAATAAATAATAAAATTTAGAGAAAGACAATTGACAATCTATAAAAACAATTAAATAAAAACTGTTGAAAATAATTTAAATCTATTAAAATTAAATTAAAAAGTTCTTAGAAAAAAATGTTATAAGCTGAGAATTTACTAAATAAAAATGAAAAATCAATTAAAAACAAATAAGGTTTTTTTTTAAATATTGTTTACAATAGCTGAAATTTTTAAATCTGATAGAACAATTAAAAACTTTCTGAAAAAAAATTAACGAAAACCATTAATATTTTCGAACTATTGACAATTAAATAAATAACACAAATTTTACCACAAAAACCCAATTGAAAATTTGTAAAGAATATTACTAAACACAATTGAATATTTTAGGGAAAACAGATGCAATTCTGTGAAATTTTATACTTGAACTATTGTAGATTTTTTACAGTTTTTTTTAACTTTGTTTTAATCGAAAATCGACAAATCAAGATCTATTATAAAACAGTTAAAAATGTAGTTTAAAGCTAACCTAAGAATGTTTATAATTTAAAAACAAACTAT
The DNA here is from genome assembly GCA_963969525.1 of Ontholestes murinus. Lineage (NCBI taxonomy): Eukaryota > Metazoa > Arthropoda > Insecta > Coleoptera > Staphylinidae > Ontholestes > Ontholestes murinus. The sequence continues at coordinate 10,491,118 of OZ018389.1, read as the reverse complement.
AACTATTGAAATTTGTTGAGATAAACATTTAAAAACTTTTTGAAAGAATTAACAAAATATAAGAAATAGCAATGAAAAAAATACAAAAACATAAGGAAAAAATTATTTAAAGACCATAAAGTATGGTTTTGTTAGAAATCATCTAGAACATAAGCGAAAAAAACAATTGAAACTATGTTAAACCTAATTGAAATCTTAAGAAAAACATTTAAACAATATTAAAACTTTACAAAACCTAAAAAATCTAGATTTACTGAGAGAACTAATGTCGATAATCTTATGATGAGTGCTTAAAATAGTTACATTACAAATTAAAAAATTGATTAATTATTGAGGAACTTAAGCGTTTAAAATCCATTTTCAATATTAAGATAATAACAATGTCTGGTTTTAAAATTTGAAAATCAGACATTGTATTATCTTAATTAAAAATCTTTTAAAAATTAATCCAAACAATTCAAATTTGAAATGAAAGGAAGAAAAATGTGGTAAAATTTGTGTAATTTATTTAATTGTCAATAGTAGAAAATATTAACGGTTTTCGTAATTTTTTAAATTGATCTAACAGATTCAAATCGTTTTTTGTAAAATTTTAGCTATTGTAAATATTGTAAAAACACCTTATTTATTTTTAATTGATTTTTCATTTTTTTTGGTGAATTCTCAGCTTATAACAACATTTTTTTCTAGGAAGTTTTTAATTAAATTTTAATAGATTTTAATTATTTTCAACAGTTTTTATTTAATTGTTTTTAAATATTGTCAATTGTCTAAGTTTTATTATTTATTTAATTTTCAATGGCTTTTAATCATATATCAAAATTTTTAACTCTTTTGTAATATAAGATATTATATTACAATTCACATTTTTTTGTAAAATTCCAAATATTTTCAAGAAAACTTCAACCATTTTACAATTCAAGTCTTTGTTATCAAAACTTCAATGAAAATTCAATCTGTTTTTCTTCAGAATTTAGAGCTGTTTTTTATTAATGTTTTTCAATTGTTTTTTTCTCCAAATTTCAATTATTTATTTAATTTTCAATGGTTTATTCTTAGTAAATATCAATGTAGTTTTTGAAAATTACATCTGTTTTTCCAGAAAGTGATTAATTGTTTTTAACGTTTGATTTTAACCGACTTTTAAATTAATTTTGGGTAAAATTACAGCTAATTGTAAAAATATATTTTTAGAAAGATTTCAAATCCTTTTTACAGATTTTCAGTTGTTCCTACATTTCCTTTTTTAGTAAAAATAGATTACGTCTTGTTTTGTAAAGTTAACTGTTGAAATAGATTTTAAAAAGGGTTTTTTTAGAAAGATTTCAATTGGGTAAAAACTTTTTTCTGTTGGTTATATTTCAGGTAATTTTTAACAAATTATATTTTTTTACAATGTCTTTAAATATTTATTCCTTGCAAATTTTCTATTGTTTTTCTTCTAACTTTCTTCTGTTGGATTACATTTTTGTTTGTTAATTGTTTAATTGTTTTTAAGTGTTTTCTTTTGGTAAAATTTCAGCAAATTATAAACAATATTCAAAAAAACCATATATGTTTTCAACAGATTTTTCATTCTTTTCTTCAATAAAATCTCAATATATAATTTTTAGTTTTTCGTTTGATTTTAATAACCGTTTTTAAATTATTTTTGGGAAACAAATTACAGCTACTTGTAAAAATATATTTTTAGAAAGATTTTAATTCCTTTTTACAGATTTTCAGTTATTCCTACATTTCCTTTCTTAGCAAACATAGATTTCTTCTTGTTTTGTAAAATTAACTGTTGAAATAGATATTAAAAATGTATTTTTAGAAAGATTTTAATTGGTTTAACATTTTTTATGTTGCTTATATGTCAAATTAATTTTTTTAGAATGGCTGTAAATACTTATTCCTTGTAAATGTTCGATTGTTTTTATTGCAACTTTCTTTTTAACTAATTCTTTCAGAAAGTTTTCAGTAAATTCAAATATTTGTTTCTTTAGAATTATCAAATGTTTTTCCCCAAAATATTCTTTTTTCAAATTCCATCAAATCTTTAGACTAGCTTTAAAATAATTTTTAATACGTTTTAAACATTTTTTGTAATAAATCTTCAATGGCAATTATAAGTATTTTCAAGCAAACTTCAACTTAAACTTAAAAGATACTGCAAGAAATCAACTGGTGAAATTAGCCACATTTCAAGGAGCAATAAATCTGCTGTTTCTTAATATTTTCAATTCAATTATAAATTTCTGCAATTTGCAGATTTCATTTGTTTTTTAGAATGTTTTCAATTGTTTTTAACAGATTTTAATTCTTTTTTCTTTTGTTAAATTTTCAGCTAGTTGTAAAACGTATAATTTTTTGAAAGTTTTAACTTGATATTAACTGGTTTTAATTTTTGTTTTGGTAAAATCTTAAGTAAACAATATTTTTCTAGTTTTTCATTTAATTTTACTATATTTTCAATAATTTTTGGATAAAATAACAGCTAGTCGTGAGCAATACATTTTTAGTAAGTTTTATTTCAACTTTATTGTTGATTTCTGAAAATTTTCAATTGTTTATTTGAAAAATTTCAAGTAAAGTTTAATCATTTATTCCTTAAAATTTTCATCTGTTATTTGGTATATAAACATCTTTATTCACAGTAAAAGTATAAATATAAATTTATACATTACATTGGGTTTATTGCTGGTAGCGGCTAAGAAAGGACTATCGACAACAGTCTTTCGGCCCTTTTTATAAATATTTACAATGTTATTATTATGTAATGAATTATGATTGTGATGTATTACATTAAATGAATTTATGAATTCGTGAAGAATGATATGGGGATGTTTGAATTTGGGAGGAATGGTAGGATTTATTAATTTATATACACTCGTTTGCCTTTTTTAAATTTATCTACTGCCTCCTCTCTTACGTTTTCGGTATGTTATCTTCGGTTCTGTTTAGTTATATTTGATTTGACTATATGTGATGGTATTAACTATACCATCTTATCCACATTTTGATGTTTTCTGTCTTTAATATTCTTTCATTTGCCTTCAGCCTTGGTGCTCCGTATTGTGCTTGTTTTAATTTTTCTTCTGCTCTCATATTTGTCTTTGACAAAGTACGTCAAAATGTGGATAATATAGTACGTCCTACGTATTCTTTCGCCTCTGTTCTTTATCATCTGTCTTCCCTTCTCTGTCCTCTGTTATCTGTCCTCTGCCACATGTCCTTTGTCTCTACGTCCTCAATCCACTGTTCTCTATCATCTGTCCTCTATCCTTTATCCTTTATCCTCTGTCTTCTCGTTTTTTTGTTTTCTCTGTCATCTATCCTCACACTTCATCTCCTCTATCTGCTTTGCCTCCTGTTTCTTCTATTTTATGTCCTCTGATCTTCATCTCCTCTGTCCTCTGTCTCATCTGCCCTCTGCCCTTTATCTTCTCTGTCGTCTATCTCGTTTGCCTTCTGCCTCTGTCGTTCGTCTTCTATGACTCCTCTGTTATCTGCCTCACCTGCATACATGCCCTATAAGTTAAGTCTTTTGTTGTCTTTCCTCTTTTTTGACACAGCATGGGGAAACACACGATAATTATATTAAATAGTTACACCTTTTATAACGTACAGTTGTCTACATTATTCTAGTTTTCATATCAACTCATTTGCCCTTTGAGTTGTATCTTCTAATTTTAGTCTTATATTTTAGATGTTTTATCTTCTTTATTCTTCTGCCTTCTACCTTCCGTCTTTGTAATCCGTCTCGTTCATGTTATAATTTTTCCTCTGCTCTCTAATTTGTCTCCGATGTCCTCTGTCCACTGTCTCAGCAGTTCTCTGTATCTCTTCTCTCTTCTTCTGTCTTCTGTCATATATCCTTTGTTATATTATGTTCTTTGTCTCCTATTCTCTATCCTCTGTCATGTGACCTCTATCTTATGTCTTATCTATCTCCTTTGTCCTCTGCCTCCTTTGTCCTTTGTTTGCTATATTCGGTCTCCTATGGTTTTCGTCTTCTTTGTCTTCTATTCTCTTTCCAATATCTCCTTTACTTGCTTATTTATTTGTCCTCTATCTCTTTTGCCTTCTGTCCTCTATTTCATCTGTCTTCAGTCATCTATCTCCTTTATCCACTGTCCCATCTGCCTTCTGTTCTTCTCTTTTCTCCGTCCTCTGTCCCATGTGTTATGTCTTTTTATATCCACTCATTTCCCCTTTGTGTTTTATTTTCTGCCTTCAGTCTTATACACTGACGAGCATAAAATTTGGGTCACTCCGTTATTTGAAGTTATTTTATAATATTTTTATTTTTTACGTTTTTTTAAATGTTTTTTTTGGTTGTAACAGTTAACTAACTGATTGCTTGAATAAAAAAATAATATTTGGTTGTTGAAAGTTTATGGAAAGTAATGAAACTTGTTCATTTTCGTTACTTAGCATATACAATTAAAATTGATCATTTTCAGTACTTTCAATAAACTTTGAACAACCAAATATTATTTTTTTATTCAAGCAATTAGTTAGTAAACTGTTACAACAAAAAAAAAACACGTAAAAAAGTAAAAATTTCTAAAATAACTTCAAATAACGGAGTAATCCTAATTTTATGCTCGTCAGTGTATTTTTGAAATTTTATCTTCTGCTCTGTTTATTTATGTTTTATTTGACAAGTGTTATGGTAGTGTTAATGCTTGTTTTATCTCATCTACCCCTTTGTCCTTTATAAATTCGTGAAGAGTGAGATGGGAATGTTTGAATTTTGGGGGAATGGTAGGATTTCAAGCTGAATTTATTAATCAGTGTTGAGTTAGAAATCTTTGAAGCAAACTTACCTATGATGGATAGCATTCGTTCCTCGATGGGTATTATTATGGTTTCTTCATATAGAAGAGCGGTTGTGGAGAGGATTGTTAGGATGGCGGATTTTAGTGGGCAGAACGCTTTGCAACATTAATATTGCTAATTGTTTTGGAACTGGATTGTTGGTACAGAAATGAACGGCAAATTGTTTTATAAATAATTGTTGCAGTTTTAATTAATATGCCCTTGTTTTTTTACGCCAGTGCTCTACAATGTTTGGCTCTAGTAATCATGTTGCTTTTTATAGTTTTGGAATGATGTTTGAATGATAGTTTGTTGTCAAACAAAATACCTAAATATTTGAATTGCTGGGATGGAGTTTTATGCAAGCTATTAATTAACAATGTAGGTGATGAATGTGAAGGTTTATGGTAGGGAATGAGGAGCTGGGATTTATCCCTTTAAAGCACATGATTTCGATAATTGAAAAAGGTGTATTTGCAAAATTGTCCCACCTTTTTGTTATCAAAAGATGCATGGTGGGACAATTTTCATAACACTTCAGACGCGTAAAATGTCATATAATACAATGGTTAATTATATGACATTTGACGCGTCTGAAGTAATATGAAAATTGTCCCACCATGCATCTTTTGATAACAAAAAGGTGGGACAATTTTGCAATCACCTAACCCCTAAGGGTTATTGTTGCAAAGTATCTATTAGCTGTTGTAGAGTTGCCATTGTTTTCTCCAGCATTGCACTATGTGTGTGTGTCATCTGCAAACCATAAGGATTAAATAACGTGGGATTGGGATTATATATATATATATATATATATATCAGAGCAGATTGTAAAGCAATGGGGATAGTGGAGACCCTTGAGGGACACCCTGCTATGAGATGAAAGGTTATGAATATGATTGGTGTATTCGGACTTTAAGGGATCTATTGCATCTGTTATTATTTTTGAAAGTTTTTTTAGTTGATTTAAACAGATTTTTAATTATAAAATGAATTAAAGTCCTTAGGTCGTTGTAGACATTTTTTTAAATTATTAGATTTTTAATTATTTTTGGGTAAAATTACAGCAACTTGTAAAAATATATATTTTTAGAAAGTTTCAATTTGTTTTTAACAGTATTATCAATTGTTTCTTAACAAATCTCGTATTTTTTGTTTTGTTTGCTTCTAATAGACTTTTTAAATGCTTTTTAGAAAGATTATGTAACTGAATAGATAAGGCTGTTAGTTGTTAAAAGTTCATATTCTAATCACTTTTGTAAATTTCCGTAAATAAAATACAATAACACTTTCAAATATTTATTTTGTTTGTCCGAACAATTGTCGCGAACATCAAAATAAATATTTGAAAGTGTTATCGTATTTCATTTACGGAAATTTACAAAAGTGATTAGAAAGATTTTGATTTGTTTAAATATATTCTAGTATAGTATATCATTTTTTTTTTCGATTATATTTTTTAATAAATGGCTGTTTTAGAATTTCTTTAAATAATTGTTCCTGACAAATGTTCAGGGGTTTTTTTACAATTTTTTGTACTGTTATTTCTTAATTTCAGATATTTCTTTCAGATATTTCCCAGTAAATTTTTTTTAGTTAAATTTTTTTTTAAGTTAAATTTTTTGTACTGTTTTTTTAATTTAAATTCTTTCAGAGAGAGAATAACATCTTTATTCGAACATAGATATTTACAAAATTAAAACATTTACAAATTATATATAATGTGTTAGTCTGTCCGTTTGGGCTATCGACCATCGGTCTTTCTGCCCTGTCTTGACTCTAAGTTATGTGTGAAAAATAAATATCTTTGCTAGCTAGCTTAACTGTCTGGGTGATTCGAACTAATGAATTGATGTAGGGTGACTGAAGGGTGTTTAAATTTAGGTGGGATAAGGGGATTTCGTGGAATGCAAAATTTATTAAGAAGGGTTACATTGAAAGGATTGTTAACAAATTTACAACTGAGGCTATATATACGTTGGGAGATAGGAATAATCTGGGTGTGTTCATAAAGGAGCTCATTTGAGGGATTGTGGAGGGGGTTAATGGGATGTCTAAGTTTGGTGAGGGTTCTTAGGGCTGATTTTTCGGCGACATTAAAGTGATGGAGAGTGGAGGGACGGATTTGGTTGAACAGGATTGCACCGTAGTCTATCAGAGGTCGACATATGGATTTGTATATCCTAACTGCAGTTTTAGTTGAAATACCTTTGTCTTTGTAGGTAAGTGCTCGAAAATGTCGAGCTCTGGTTTTGATCTTGACCTTTATGGCTTGTGCATGGGCTTTGAAGGAGAGTTTGGAGTCGAACAGGATGCCTAGGTATTTACAGGAGTAGGTAGGGTAAATTGTGGTATTATTTATGGAAATGGAGGGGGAGAATTCTTTCAGATATTTTCCAGAATTTTAATTTTTTCAAGTTTTCCAATATTTCTCTCAATAAATTTAACTTTAAATAAAGTTTTTAACTGTTTCGTAATAAATCTTGAAAGGTCCTTTTTGTTAAATTCCAATTGTTTTCAAGAAAACTTTTAAAAACTATTAGTAAAATTTTAAGAAATGTTTAAAATTTCTCCTTTTTAGCTGTGTTCTTTTAATTGTTCTTAGTTTTATTTCTTTTATTTCGTTTTATAGATTTTGAATTGTTTTTATTTCGTAAAATTTTAGTTATTTATTTAACTTTCAATGGTTTGTCCTTGGTAAATATCAATGTCGTTTTTATAAATTTCATCTGTTTTCCAGAAAGTTTTCAATTGTTTTTAATAGATTTTAATTAATTTTTGGTATAATTTAAACTAATTATTAACAATATTGAAAAAAACCCTATTTGTTTATTAACTGATCTTCATTTTATCCATTGTTTTTTTGCATTTTTTTCAATTGATTTTTCATCAGTTTTATTTTTAATTGTTTTTTGTAAAAATGTTTTTTTTCTATAGATTTTCAATGTTTTTTCCATAAAATTTGTTATACATTTACTTTTTTAATGGCTTGTTTCTAAGAAACATCAAAGTTTATAACTGTTTTGTAATAACACATTTAAAAATAAAAAATTAACAACAATAAAACCTTGTATGTAATAAAAAATAAAGCATTTTCCAAATATAAGATTAAATATAAATGACCTTCAATAGCTAATCTTATCTAATTTAGTTTTAAAGTCTGCACACTTATCATGCATAAAATTTTTATTAATTTACTCACCCAAAAATTTTACCTTTTGAATATCTTTTTTATACAAAAAGTTTTGTAATTTATTTTACTCCAAACGAGAAGATCAGTAGTTGAAATTTATATGTATATGCAGGGTGGGTGGGTAGCCTCTGTCCCACCCTCCAATTAGTTAAATATCATCAAACATTATTTGAAAAATTTGTCTGAATAAATAAATCTATTAAATTTGAAATCCGGAAAAAAAATCCTAGAAAATTTTAGAACAATCGAAGGAAATATTCGCAATTCGGAAAAGAAATTTCCGGAAAATGTTGATAAAATAAAGTAAAAATGGTGAAAATCTCTTGAAAAATAAGAATAAAAGAAATATAGAAAAGTTTTAGTTAGAACCAATATTTAAATAGTGTGTTCAGGAAGTAAGGACGTATTTTAATATGGCACCATTTTGTCATATGACGTTTGGAAGTCGTGATTGTTTATGTTTATTATTTGCGATCCATCCCATTAGCAGCCTGGTAGCTTTTGTATAGTGAGGATTGTAGTTTGGTGTTTATTTTTGCCATGGAGTAGATGACAACTAAGCAACGTATCCAAGTGATGAAAAGTCACTGTGAACGGCGACAGTTACAGAAACATGCTTTTTGATTAATTTTTCGCAGTTGTGGATGAAAATGACGATTTTTGGTTTCAACAAAATGGTGCGACATGCCATTAAACTATTGCTCTGCTGACTGAAAAGTCTCCCCAAAAAATTATCTCGCTGCATGGCAAGCAGGAATGTGACTTTTTTGTGGGGATTTGTGAAAATTTATGAAATCAGAAGTGTACACCAATTGAAGAATGCAATTAAAAGGGTTATTAACGGCATCCTACCAGATTTTTGTGAACGCGTCATCAAGAACTTTAATGAACGCATTGCTTGTTGCCGCAATTTTGTATCTTCTATAGAACTTTAAAATTCGTCCCTACTTTCTGAACACCCTATGTATACATACATCTTTATTTGGACAAACATAATACATAACAATAATAACAATCAATATGAAACTGATAAATGGTGTTAGCCCGTCGGGGCTATAGACCTGCGGTCTTTCTGCCCTGTCTTGAATTTAAGGTGAGAGAAAGAAATATCTTTGCTAGCTAGCTGAACTTTCCTGATTATTCGTACAAATGAATTGATGAAATGTGAGGAGAATCCTCTCCTCACAATTTATCATTTGGGTGGTTTCCTATAGAAGCTCATTTGAGGGATTGTGGAGTGGGTTGGCAGGTTTAGTTAAAGTTCTAAGGGCGGATCTTTCGGCAACTTGGAAGTGGTGAAGGATAGATGGTCGGATTTGGAGGAGTCGGCATATTGTTTTGTCAATATGTCTTGCAGTTTTAATAGATATTCCCTGCTGTTTATAGGTTAATGCTCGAAAATGCCGAGCCCTTGTTTTGATCTTGTTTTTTTACTGTTTGTGCGTGGAGTTTAAAGGAAATGTTTGAATCAATTAGGATGCCAAGGTATTTACAGGTATAAGAAGGATAGATGATGGTATTATTGATTAGGATCTTAGAAGATTGTGGCGTGATTTTGTGGTGGGATTTGAAAGGATTAATTTTGTTAGCCATTTGGAGCACCATGCTTGGATGGAATAAAAGGATGATTGAAGACATTGTTGGGCGATTTGGAGGGAGGGTGAATGGGTAACAAGCGGTGTCATCGGCGAAGAAATAACATAAATGATTTTTTCAAAAAAAAAAAAGAAATAACTACAGTTATTTATGCTCTAGAGATTTGCTTCTAAGAAGAACATTTTTAGTTCTTAAGGAGAAGTGCATATTACTTTAGATTTTATGTATAATAAAACTAAACAAACTTTGTTTATTCATTAAAAATATTTAAACTACAACTTTTGGTTTCTATAAGAAAAACACATTCATTTATAATTGGAAAATCGGCATTCTATCTAATTGCCGGTTTAGCTCAAAACTGTCTTGGGAAGGAGAACTCGAAAGATGAAAAAAAAAAAGATTATAATAATAAACGCGCCGGGCGGAATAAAATAGCGGCAGTCGAAACCGCAGTTATCCGTATCGTAATACAACCTATAATTTTAGTATTTATAGAATGCCACCACTCGGTCACAAGCTTTCAAAACCGATCAGCCGAGATTATCGAACATTACTGACAACCTATACTTAGCCGCCCTTTCCCGGGCCGACCATCCGCCAGATTCGCACAACAAACATCTGCACCTTTTAAAAAACCCCACCGACAAATTGACTGATTTTATCAGGATTCGCACAACTAGCGTCGTTATTACTCTATAAGGGACTTTATCGCCGTGGAAACGCGCAAACATGTTTCGCACAGAGTCAATAAACGTTTCTTATTATGTTGGATTATTTACAAAAGAAATTTTTATACAAAAGAAATAATATAGTCATTAGATATTTATAAAGTACTTTTAAGAATTTTCCTAACACGATGGCTTCTTTAATAGTGTGTTGAAAGAATTTTAACGAAACCAGTAATAAATCTTTAGTTACTGCTTAAAAGAAGTAATAAATCTTTAGTTACAATAGCTTCACCACACTATTGAAGAAGTCACAGTGCTAAAAAGGAATTGTAACTAAAGAAGTAACATTTAGAAAATCCAAAAAGCATATTTATATATGTATTTATTTAAAAACATAATTGAATTGTGTAATTGGTCAAATAAGTAATTATGAAGGCTTCTGTTTTGTGATACGCCATCTAGTATACATGTATGTCAATTTGAAGTATAGTTTGAGAGTGACAAGCTTAACTCTGTCGAAACTATAGTCACAATTAATATAAAAAGTGTGTGTAATTATAAGTAATGAATAATTGTAATGTATCACATTACAGAAGAAATCTAAATGTATATAGTTTTAATACATATGATGAATTAGTTTCTCACTTAATCCGTGGTGAAACATTTTTGTATTAATCTGGTTGTTGAATTAAAACAATTGGTATGATTTCACTTGTTAACAAGTTTTAATACATAATTAATATTCAATTGACAAAAGCAGGTGGGCGGATGACTGTATCTTTAATTAAAACCGAGGAGTGTTTACATAGGCACCTTTACCTCGATTTAATTAAATTGGTTACACGTACAGACCGGGCAAACAGGAAATTTCTTTATGGCACCAATTTAAATTATAATTTCAAATTGAGCCTCGTTTCGTTTGTTTGTTTGTTTTTTTTTATGTCGGTTGAAGCGTGCGAGGGCGCACCACCATCATCACCTCTGTCACCTCTCTAATTGAGAAACCGAGGAAGAACCAATAATACGAAATTGGTGCTGTAAAAATCGGCGCCTCGACGATCCTTTTATTGTCTTTAACACCTAATACGGCGTGTGGACATAAACCTTTCTCCGGTTTGAGTTAATAGTGTTTGCGTTCATCATTTCCTTTCCGCCATTGTATAATTATTAGTTCCTGTCAAAGTTCCAGATAGTGCCTACCTACCATCGACGGGGCTGACTCAACCGTCTGTTTGGGTACGTGTTATTGTAACACCTTCGCCATCATCGCCGAAGGATTACGGCGATAAGGGTTTGCCGTAGGATTTCCTGTATGTTTTTGAAAACAATATTGGTGTTGTCGTTTGCTGACCAAACGTGTTTACGTATTTGTGCCGAAAATTTTGCCTAAGAATTATAAATAGAAAAGAAGAAGATGTAAGGCAAGAAAAAAGAACAAGAGTATTAATTAATAATACCAATTTAATTTTCATATATTAAACAAACCCAATAAATATACCAAATTTGATAAGTATGAAACAAATCTTAAATACTGATATTTTTCTGTGTCAATAATGGCTGTAGACCGAAACGAACTATTTTGGATCTCGTCAGTATAGTGCAATTGTAGATGGGAAAACGGAATTTTAGTTCCCCTAAATCTAATTCGACCATTTTTATCTGTGTGTATATCTTAAGAATTTCTAAAGATTTTGAATTTAAACTTTAAGCATCAGCTTTTCTTCTGTATCGGAAGAGCTGAAAAGTATTTTATGTTGGATGCTTGAAGCCATAACTTTGTGATATATATTGAATCAGGAACTTTATCAAATGATAAATAAAACTTACTTTGTTAATATCACACACGGAAATTATTTCGTAACTATAGTTTCAACCTTACAAGGCCAAACTGTACGTTTGATAATGGCCTTGTAAGGTTGAAACTATAGTTACGAAATAAATTCCGTCTGTGATATTAACAAAGTAAGTTTTATTTATCATTTGATAAAGTTCCTGAAAAGTATTTGGTAAAACTTTTTTATACAAATATCAATTTTCAGATAAGTTTTTATAAACTCACTTCAGAAAAGAATTTCAAACTTTAATTTTCGAAAAATCTTAACTTTTAGTAGTATTACATCTGTAAATAGGACAATGTAAAAGTAGAAAACTGATTTTTCATTTATAAAAATTGGGTTAAGTTTTTGGAAGGTTTTAAAGTGGTTAAAATTATAATTAAATAATAAAAATCAAAAAAGTTTTGGTTGAATTTGATATTACAAAAAGTGGTTCATTAGTTATAAATTTTAAACCTTTAAAAAATCTGACTTAAAAAATAACACCGTCTAATAAAAGAAAAACATCCCTCGCGTATGTTAAAATATTATAATATCAAAATTACCATTTTTAAAAATTATTTTCAACTAGGTTTTCGTTTTTCTATTTTAAATTGGAAATGAAACAACGTTAAGTAGAAGCGAATCAAGTTTTAATAAAATCATTTTTTGCGTTTAATTCTAAAAGTCTCACAAAAGCTGTTGAATTTATATTCAATTAAAAAAATAACAATTTAAAAAAGACCTTTTGAAGAATAAGAATAAACCCGCTTCAATTATTAAAACATACGGAAGGGTTTCATCTAAGGTATTTTTTATCAATTAACTCAAGCTCCTTAAAGGTTTTGATTTTTCAAAGTGATTGTAATTTTAACTATTTTTGTAACACCTTTTTAAAACTTATTAAAAATGTAACCCAAAAAATTATTTTTAATAAAGTTTTGTCGAGTCTTACAATTTAAAAAAATCAAAAACCTAAAAAAGCTTCGGTTAAATTTGACATTAAAAATGTTTTTCTAGTTTAAATTAAATTCAAAATAGGACAATATTTCAGAAAAATCTTGTACAAAAAAGCACCCTCAAATCAATAGAATTTACTCGAGGGTTACTTCCATAAAATGTTAATAACAAAAATATCAATTTTTTGTTCTAATTTTTCAGTATTTTTTTAAATTTAGAAATAAAAACAACGTTCAAATAAATAATTTTTACAAACATAAGTACCTTTAGAACAAAACATTTTAATTTAATGTAAGGGTTATTCCGTCCGTTTGGGCAATCAACCTTCGGTCTATCTGCCCTATGTTGACTCTAATTTATGTAAAAACAAAGAATACATTGCGGTCTATCTTGACTGTCCTGATGATACGAGCTAATGAATTGATGGAGAGTAATTGGTGGATGTTTATGTTTATGGGGCATTTTGGGGTTTCGGGGAGTGAATTTATTGAGGAGGGTTACATTGAAGGGATTGTTGGCAAATTGAATACTTAGGCTTTTATACTTAGGGATATAGGGGTGATTAGGGTAGTTTTATAAATCTTTACAAAGCTAAGACATCCCATCACCCCCCTACACAATACTTCTAATGTTTTCCGAAGGATTCTGTAGGGGGTTGATAGGATGTCTTAGTTTGGTTGAAGTGCTGAAGAGCGGAAAGACGGATTTGGTTAAATAGGATCGCACTGTAATCAACAAGAGGACGATAAATCGATTTGTATATCTTTATGGCTGTTTCAGTGGAATGCTCTGATTTTTGTACGTTAATGCACGAAAATGTCGAGCTCTTGTTTTGATTTTGGTTTTTATTGTTCGTGCGTGTGCTGTAAAGGAAAGTTTTTAATCGAAAAGGACGTCTAGGTATATACAGGTATTAGAGGGGTGAATTATGGTATTGTTAATGTTGATAGAAGGAGAATGTGGGGTGAATTTATGATGGGGAATAAATAGATCGAAGGGCTTATTTTCATACGCCATTTGGAACACCAGGATTGGATTTAATCGAATGATGATTGAAAGGATAGTTGGGCAGCTTAGGCCGTGGGTAACCAGTGCAGTGTCATCGGCAAAGAAGAAGGCATATCTTGAGGGATGAAACTATGATGGACCTATACGATAGGTCATGACCCAAGATGTTATATAAAAGGGGAGATAGAGGAGAACCTTGTGGTAGCCCTTGGTGGCTGGGATGTAATATTAAATTTAACTGAAGTTTTATGGTTTTGATTTTTTTAAATTGATTTTAACCATTTTTGTTTGACTTTTAAAGCCTTAATAATTTAACCCATTTTTTCTAATTTGGTTGATTTCTACCATTTAAAAAATAAAAAACTTCGCTTAAATTTGATATTACAAAAAATGGTTTATTAGTTGCAAATTCAATTGCTATTTAAAAAAAAGCTTGAAAAATGAAAAGGCAAAAAACACGGTCTAATAAATACAACATAGGCGAAGGTTATTTCTTAAATGTTTTAATAATAAATAAATTGTTCTATTTTTTCTGGTTTTTGTAAATTTAAATAAAGTCAAAGTAAAATGAAATCAAAGTTTAATAAACATATTTTTATTTTGAAAAGAGGATAGATGAATAGTCAAGTAAAGGACGGCAGATCATTTTGTAGATGTTAGTTAACATCGAGGAAGACTTTACGGATTTATTTCTTTTGAGGCATCTTCTTTTAGTTTATCGGATTTTTTTTCCAAAAATTTCTTTTTATATTGAAAGAATTATCTGTTCAGATTTTAGAATTCTAATTTTCTTTTAATATTTCATAATTCATCTTTACTTTTTTAAACAGTAAAAACAAGTGTTTTTTTTTGAAAACTATAAAAATGTTTCCTAACCAGATTTTTAAATTAAATAACTACAAGACTATTTCCTTGCTTGATATCTTTCCTCCAATCTTTCTTCTGTTATTTGTACTCTTCCCTTTGCTGTTTTATAGACACTTTCTACTAATTTTATTAGTTTTCTAGGCAGCATCATTCTCTCAAGCATTTCCATATTATTTCCATTTCAATTGATTCAAATGCAGCCTAAGTTGTTCATCACTATCAATGCTTCTTTCTACTTTTATTCTCTATTATATACCTAATTAAATTAATTGTCATGTGTTTGCCTTCCTGGTGTGAAATCTGCTTGTTCATCTCCTATTTCATTTTCGATAATTAATCGTATTCTTTTCTTTATTATTATAGTGTATATTTTGAAGTACACTGATGATAAACATATCGCTCTATAATTTTCGGAGTTTATTCGTTCACCTTTTTTTTGTACAAGGGGTGATCAAATGAAAAGGTACGAAACACCACTGTGGGTATAAATGAAGACTTTATTCAGCCTGCGCACAACGATTTCCTTGATAACCGAGCCGCAGGATTCCACGTTTCTAGAACTTCTTTGGTCCAGACCTTCACAACATCCTTGAGTTCGTCGTCTGAGTTTAAGCGCTACCCTTTTATGTGTTTTTTCAATGGACCAAATGGCAATTGCAGGACAACATATCCGAAGTGTGAGGTGAATGGTTCCCATTTAAACTTGGCTAGTTCTACGTGTGTAATCGTGAAAACAAGTAAACCTGCATTACCATGGAGCAGAACTTCACCCTTCGTGAGTAGCCCCTGTCTTTTGTTTTTGATGGATCTGCGTAGTCTTTGGAGTGTTTCATAGTATACGTAGGAGTTAGTGCTCGAGAAATTCAACAAATAGTGGATCTTGGACTTCAAAAAAGCCGGTGAACAAAACTTTCCCTGCTGACGCCACGGCTTTAAAATTTTTTAGGGAAAGATGAGAACGCATGAGTCATAGGCAGTTCCTCACCGACCAAGGTGAGCTGCTTCTGCTCTGCGATTTACATGTCTTCCCTAAAAAACATAGTGGTTTTTGAAGGTTCCTTCTTCAATTAAATACTATTTCCAGGTGAGAAATATACAGGGTGACTGACGAAAAACCTTTGGTGCTGTATCTCGCTTATTTTTTATCCGATTTGAATAAATAAAACATCAAATTAAATGATTTTTAAAAGACTTTAATATGAACTGTACTGATATTTTTTCTTGCATACAGTTTTTGACAAAAGACGATCAACTTTTTTTTTTCAAATTGCACTGTATATATATTTTGTACTGATCCGCAAGGAGATTTTTTTCTGAATCTAAATTTGTAAACGATTTTATCCATTCATCAAACCAAAGTAGAGAAATTGAGGATTAAAAAAATAATAAAAATCAAATACCCATTGTAAACAATATACAGACCCTATTTTAAATGTCAAAAGTGACAGTGACAGCCATTGATACAATACTGCAACGATTTTTAATTATTTCATAATTAAAAAGTTGCAATATTTCAAACACTGTACTAGAATTTTGTGCTTCTACAGAAATCGTTTTTCAGTTTTTGAAATCTTGCAACATTTTTATTATGAAATTATTAAAAATCATTGCAGTATTGTACCAATGACTGACACTGTCACTTTTGACATTTGGAATTGGCTCTGTATATTGTTTACTATGGGTATTTGATTTTTAATTTTTTTTTAATCCTCAATTTCTCGACTTTGTTTTGATGAATGGATAAAATCGTTTACAAATTTAGATTCAGAGAAAAATCTCCTTGCGGATCAGTACAAAATATATATACAGTGAAATTTGAAAAAAAAGTTTATCGTCTTTTGTCAAAAACTGGATGCAAGAGAAAATATCAGTACAGTTCATATTCAAGTATTTTAAAAATCATTTAATTTGATGTTTTATTTATTCAAATCGGATCAAAAATAAGCGAGATACAGCACCAAAGGTTTTTCGTCAGTCACCCTGTATATATATATTTTGATCATTTATTGTATATTGAGAGAAGTGGTTCTGTAAGTCGGTGAATATTTTGCATGCCCTGTAGGATTATAAGGGCAGCGTCTTATCTCGGACAACGAACTAAAGAATGCAGTGGAGGACTGAGTCTCGTTATAACCACAAGACTTCTGGAAACACGAAATTCTTTAGCTCTTTAATCAATAGAATCATTGTTGTTGTATGGTGTATACTCTGAATTGAATTTCTTTATCCCTAACTGCTATAATTTCTTTCACTTTCTTCACCTTATATTCCGTATTTTTTATCCAGAATACTCTGTTGTTTGTTATACAATTTTCCTGCAGTTTCTTTTTAAACTCTTCAGGTATTCCTCTTTTCATTTCTTATTTTATACATTACTATTCGCCTTTGTTTATTGTACTCTTCTTTATCTTCTTCTTCTCCTTTTTGGATGTGTTCCTTCCATGCTATTTCTTTCTTATGTACTTTTGTTTCCACTTCTTTATTCCACCATCTTGTCCTTTTTTTCTTTTTTATCACAGTTTTTAATTCCACATAATTCTGTTGTGCTTTTTATTATGTCTATAAATGTGTTCCATTTTTTATCCAGTGCCAATTCGTCCTTCTGGTTTTCCTGTTCTTTAATTCTTCTGTCCGTCCTCTTTCTATATTGTTTATGTACTCTTCCCGTGTTGAGTTTGATTTTTTGTACCCTTTTTTTTGTACCTCTTCTATTTTAGTTTTGCTGTAACCACCCTGTGCTGCGTTGATAATTCCGGCTCATTTTCTGTTTTGACATTTTTACAGTGTGGTTCTAGGTTTCTCGTAAAAATTATATAATCTATCAAACTTCTCGAGTTTCTCTCCTCCGCTGCAAATGTGTATTTATGCTCCCAAAATGTGTTTCCTATTAACAGGTCAATTATTTGACAGAATCTTCTCCGTGTTGTCCTATAAATCTCAGTCCTCTCTTTGCATCTTTTTCTACTCTTGCATTACAGTCTCCTAGTTTTATTACTTTGTCACATTTATTACTTATTTTACCTATTGTTTTCTGTAGTTCATTATAGAATGCTTTTAATGCCTCTTCGCCAGTCTTCCGTTTGTCAATATAACTATTCCTATTTAGTAATATAGTGATTCTTGAAGATACTGGTTTGTACTCTATTATTTTTGCCTCTAAATTTCTATATACTACTATTCCTGCTCTTCGTCCCTGTTCCATCCCTGACTAGTAATGGCTATATTTTTCATTTACTTTAAAAGGTCATTTTTCTTAGGCACCAGTTTTGTGGTAAAATGTTATTGTGGAAACTTTAATATGTTTTTAACTGTGGCTGGTGATTTAGAGGCCACTCATTTACTCTGCATACATATTTGACACTTGAATAGAATATATGTTTAGAGTTTGAGTATAATTTCAATACTTTTGAAAGGTGCCTTTTAATGAGTGTATCCCTGAGTTGTGTATCTTGAAAACCGCTAAAGATTTTGATCTAATACCTTATATTTAATTTTTTATTCTGCATCAAAAAAGCTGAAATATCATACAAATGTTGATTAATAGAAAGAAAATTGTTATTAAATTGGTATAACATAATTGCAATACATGATTTTAATTGAAACGGCTGAATGTCTTTTCTTAATTAAAATGGAAATTTGAGAATCCATCTATCCTAGATATACATTAGAAACTTTATTGAAATCATTGTTGACCTGATTTACTTAACTCCACGTTTTATTTTTGATTTTGCTCTAAGGATTTAAATCTGCGACCACTGGAGTGTTAGTCCATCGCTCTACCAACTAGGCCATTTAAATACACTGATGTGCGTCAAAATTGTTATCCACTACACGTTTTAAAATTTCACTACACTACAAGAACTTAGATTAGAAAATATTTTACCAATCGAAATGTAAAAGAAAATGTTATGCATTTTAATACAAACAATAAATAATAATAATGTTTCAGCTGTCATCTAATTAAATAAAAGTTTTATTTAATTATTAATATTTTATTTTATATATTATATATTTATCATGGCACACCCTCGTTGAAATCATCGTGACCGAATACCACTCAACTTTCAATTGACATTACGAAAATCCGTTCATGCACGCATTAACCTCTAAATAAATAATCCCCGTTAACATTTTAGAAATTCGTAATATCCCATGCGATACAATATATCGATTGCACACCGCAAATATTATTATTATTATTATTATTGCGCATATATAACTCTCGCGCGGGCGCAGTGTAAGTAATTGCGAATGTGAGCAAGTGCAGATTTATATTTAAGGAGCTGCCAATTTTAATATCCCATATATCACGATGCATACGGAGAAAGTACGATAATTGCGAAATAATTGCCGGTTGCAAACGGCTCACGTGTGTCGTTTCTTTCGCGCGAGATTTATTCAATATAGTGACTAGAATGTTAATTAACACATAACGGTCGACTCATAAATACTAAACGATGATCAGGTTGAATTGTCGAAGCCGTGCACAGATGTACAAAACAATTGTTTACATGCCGACGTGTGTTTGATTAATGTTATTATTAGTCGTCCGTCGGGTATCACAACATGTTTTTAAAAATAAATTGCATTCATTAATCATAATTTTGCTATAAATAAAATTCGATAAGGAAACTCCATCACACAAGGATGTTTAGACAAGGAATTAAATGAATAGCTTTATTTCTTCTTGTTTTTAATTAATAACATTTGAAAAAAGTATAGTTAGGAAAGGAATATTGTTTATTAGATATCTTTTCATTTTTAAATACAGTATGTATATCTATGTTCTATAGTTTATCGAAGATTAATACAACAAAGACGGCCTAGAACTTTTGAAAAACCTATGAGAAAATGCAGCTACAAAAATTTCTGTCAGGAATTAATAAACCACAGCATAACACCAACGCTCACTCAACTTCACCAGAAGTACCAAATGGTCAACTCTGCCAAGTGCCTTAGCAAAGTCGGTACAGCAGAGTTAAATCTAAGAAAAAACTTAAAACAGTTTTACAAAAATTAATAACTTAAAACTAGTTGAGAATTTTCTATCTGAAAGAAATTGTTGAAATAATTGCAATAAGGTTAGGAACGTAAAAGTAAAAAAAAAGAAATAGGTGGGAACACTTGCTTAGAACGGATATAGCGTGGAAAAGTAGACAAAAACTAGATAATTAGGAAAAAAAGTTAAAGTGAAGATTAGATGATATAAACCATATTCAAGAAAAATGCCAAGAATCACTTCAATGGAAATTTAGAAAAAAAGAAAAAAGTTATATCAGGGAAACAGAAGACATTTTAAGGAATTATTCTGATAAGAATAAATATAGAGTGGAAAGTTGAACAAAAACCAGATAAAAGTAGAAAAAAAATTTTAAGTGAAGATTAGAGGATATAAACCAGATACAAGGAAAATTCCAAGAATCACTTCAAAGTAAATTTAGAGAAAAAGAAATAACATAAAAGGGAACTAGATGACATTCAAAAGAATTATTCTGCTAAGGATGAATATAGCGTGGAAAGATTAAGGTTGGTTAAGTTAATGCGAAGAACAAAAAATTAATACCGTTATTTTCTTTTCAATCCACTTAACTGTCGAGAGTATTTTTCACCAGCTCGGATTTTTTCATTTCATTAGGTTCAGCTATCGAGACATTAATTTTCCAATGTAGGTATTTCTGGTTGTGTACTAGGTTAAAATTTTTGATCAATGTTTTACCCGTTAAGTCGATCAGATAGATATTTTTTATTTCATCGCCGGTTTTAGGTAAAATTTTAGGCGATACGCCGTGCTTATAACGTTTCCTTAAATTTAGAGTAATGTCCTGCCCTCTGGAATACAACTCACTCGCTGTTTCTTTAGGAGATTTCGCGCTTAAGCACAATGGACTTTGATCTATAGCCTTACGCTTACGTTTATTGGTGGCTATTTTTTTCTTCGACCTCGATATCACGAGGCGTTTCATGGTCATTTCATTTGAATACTTCAAACGGTGATTTTTATAATCCTCTTCACCTTCTAATAACATATCATCCATTAAACTCCTAACAGAATTTTTTATTTGTACATTTTCAACCAAATTTTTTCGAATCTTCTCCTCTTTCCTTTTTAATTCTTCCAATTTACGCAACCTCTAGAAACTGTTGTAGTTCGTGTTGTTTATTCTCAAACTGACGCCAGCGTTCCTCTTCCAATTTCTGTTTTTCTTGTTTCTTACGCGTTAATTCAATCATGTACTGCATTACCATTTCGCGTTGCATTTGAAGTTCTTTCTCTTTTCGCTGCCGCTATCTAATTTACTGGAAAGATCCGGATGTTGGCATTGGAAGCCGCCTATTTTTTTTTAGCGGGGCGGCGTCGGTTTAATCCGTTGGCAAGAAAATCCTCAAGTTTGATGTATAGATAAAATTGTTTAAAATTTTACATTTAGAAAAAAATGTCCTTGCGGATCAATAAAAAATGTATATACAGTGCAATTTGAAAAAAAAAGTTGATCGTCTTTTGTCAAAAACTGGACGCAAGAAAAAATATCAGTTCAGTTCATATTAAAGTATTTTAAAAATGATTTAAATTGATGTTTCATTTATTCAAATCGGATCAAAAATAAGCGAGATACAGCAACAAAGGTCAAAAGTCAGTCACCCTCTATATTAATCTAGAGTACTCTTGACCTACCCCAATGTATTACATAGTAAGCCGGCGTACTCTTGACCTACCTTAATGTTTCATGTGTTAATCGACGTTAAGTTTATATATAAACCATTGAGGTAGGTCAAGAGTACGCTCGATTAATTTGTAAACAATTGAGGTAGGTCAGGGTAACGTCAGGTTAATATGAAACGGATTGAGGTAGGTCAAGAGTACGCTAGGTTAATATGTAAACAATTGTGCTAGGTCAGGAGTACGCAAATATATGAACCAATTTCAAGAAAAATGCGAGGAAGTACTTCAAAGGAAATTTATAGAAGCAGAAAAAGAAATAACATAGAAGACATTCAAAAGAAGAACAAAAAATAGATAAAAGTATAAAAAAAAAGTTTAAGTGAAGATTTGAGAATATAAACCAAATTCAAGAAAAATGCCAAGAATCACTTTAAAGGAAATTTAGAGTAGAGAAAAAAGAAACAACATGGAAGGGAAATATGAAAACAGCGAAGGGGTGCTGCTTTAAAATAAAAATGGTAAATCAAGAAGTTAAGAGAATTGAAATATTAAAAAGGAATAAGAAGACAAAAGAAAATACACCTGCATACGGACTACAAATAATATAGAAAGAAAGAATTGAACGATACCTACACATTAAAAAAAACTAAACAAGAATCGTTGACAAAGTTTGGAAGTATAATTAATGAGAACTAGAGAAAAAGTCAAAAACCTTGTACAAAACAGTAAAGCAACTAAAACAGAAAAAGAATACAACATGATGAAGATAAACACTAAGGCAAAATCTTGGAAATATGGTTACAGTATTTCGAAGAAACAGAAAGGATCAATATGGCAGCGAAAGAAAAAATAATGGCAAATGAAGTAAAGGAAAAAAAAATCCAAATCTCAATTAGTAGATGAATAATTCCTGAAATGATGGAATATATAGAAGATAGAGAAATAGAGAAACTAACAGAATAACAGTAGAAAACAAAAATAATACCAAGTGGATGTAACATAGGAATTATACTTCTAATACATAAGAAAGAAAGTAAATAAAAAGTGTGAAAATTGTATACGCATCACAATAACAATTATATTATGTATTAAAAAGAATTAGAAAATATTAACAGAATATAATATATAAAGCATACACTATTTTATAATTTATATTGATTTATTTCTGTATTTAACGGTTACACCTTTTATACAAGGTGTATACATTTATAAACTAAGTCTAATCTTAATTAACAAACTATAATCTAAGTGTTAACATACATTATTTAAAAAAGAAGAAGAAAACAAATCAAAATTAGCGCTTAAATTATATGTTATTAATCAAACAAGCTCGTATGATTTTGAAACTGCAGGGTAAGATAGTGGCCACCCACTAATAATAATAACACTAATTTAGTTATAATCGAACTGAAAACTTCACTGAATTATCATTGTTCTTGTGAATTCAAAATTCTTAAAGAAACGATTAATTTGCAATTGTAGACTATTTTTAAATTTCTAGAAATTATTTTTAATGAATTTGTATGCCTTATTTTATACAATACACTGTTTCATGATTAAAATACCATAAGTCAAATAAGCGCGTATCATATTGAGGCTAGAGGGTGGATAGTGGACACCCACCCACCCTACATACAACTTGCAACTACACCTAAAACACAGCTTTTATATTAATAAATAACTTAAACTAAATTAACCGATAAAAATATTTAAACTTCAACTAAAACTCGCCTTTATTTTTTTCTAAACACCATTAGTAACTGTACTTTTAACTTAGGAAACTGTAAAAGTTTTAGAGACTAAAGTAAACTTGTACATATAGGGTGGGAGGGCGTTCACTATCATACCCTCTAATTTCTATAACACGAACAACATATTCCCATAAAAACTTTTTTTTAAATGATTTGTGTTTTCGTAATATACAGGGTGAGTTTTTTTAGATGTTCTTTATGGGGATTTCTGAAACTAGAGAAAGAAATATGGTTAAATGGAGAAAGAAGTGTAGATTTACGAGACGAATAAAATTCTTGTTTTAAAGTTTTTAGAAAAGTCAAGGGTAACTAGAAAGTACAAAGTGTCAATTTTTTAAAATCAATATTTCTCGGTTATTATGACAGATAGAAAAAACTCTACTAGACAAAGTTGTAAATGATTTTATGCAGGTTAATAAAATATATTTAGAAAATTTTTGTCGCCAGTATTTTTCGAGATATGATTCAATATTACACTTGTTTAAATGGAAACCATAGTTTGCTCTATCATTCGATAGATTATATTTTTCTACTACCAGTGACAAATTTTGGTTTTATCAGAATAGAAAGGAAAAAGAAAATTGACAGTTTTTACTTTTTTCAAAATATCTAGCCACCCTTGACTTTTTTGAAATCCTTGAAAGTGTAATATTATTCGTCTCTTAAAACTATACTATAGAGAACATCTAAAAAATCTCAACCTGTATAAAGCATACAATATTTCATGATTCAAATGTTATTAATCAAACAAGAGCGTATGTTTTTGAAACTGGAGGGTGGAACAGTGAAATTTATATAACAAGTAATTGTAAAGAATCCAAAATTGAGCAAATTGCTACGAATAATGCTTTTTGCGTAAACCTCATAGTTTTCGAGAAAAATGTAAGGAAAGTACTATGATGACCACATCACCATCTTTTAAAGTTTTTTTTTTTTTACATTTTACAGCTTTTAATTAAAACCCTCGCTTATGTTTGACTGATTGGAGGGTAGGATAGAGGCCACCCACCCACCCTACATATACATGATAACTTTAAATATTAATCGTTGATGATTTTGCTAAAAAAAAAGACAATAAAACCTTGTATGTAATAAAAAATAAAGCATAATTGAAATTTAAGTTAAAATATAAAATGACCTTCTTATCTAATCTTATCTAAGCTGGATTTAAAACCTTTCCATGTATCATGTATATAATTTTTATTAATTTACACACTCAAAAATTTTACTTTGTCAATTTTCTTTTATTCAAATTTTGTAATTGAAGTTATTGCAATCCGCGAGGCGATCAGTAAAGTTAATGTATATATATATATGTAGGGTGGGTGGGTACCTCCATTCCACCCTCCAATCAGTAAAACATCATGCCTCGACAATATATTTATAAATATTGAATCTAATAACCTAGAAATAAAAGCATTAGATTCAGAACCAAATTATACAATTTTTTGTGATAATAATACTTGCGTCAATATTAAATTTAAGCACTTTACTAATATTATCGAAAACTGCATTCATCAATGTTTTCCAGAAAATAATAATTGGAATTAGAACTAATTCTTCTGAGCTTCCTGCATCGTAGTTTTTACATTATTAAAAATGCAAAAAAACTATAAAAACCAACTAACAGTTAAAACAACTACTCCTCATACTAAAGCGCCGCCAGGTATTGAATTATATCTGTTAGTTGTCGATACATGTCTGAAATTACATTCAGCACTATGCAACAAATTTTGTGGTGTCATCGTTTCCATCCACGTTATGGAATTGTTATGACTATCCGCAGATACGTGTTTCACTGTATCACAGCTCATCAGTGCAGCTATGTCACAACTTTGATGTTCGATTTTCAATGCGCTTTAAAAAACGATATCACCACAGATTTTTAATAATGTAAAAACTACGGTGCCGAAAGCTCAGATGAATTAGTTATAATTCCAATTATTATTTACATAATACTGCACCTGTAAATCAATGTTGAGTTTTTCAGAAAAGTTGTACAGGAAGCAATTGGAGTAAACTGGTTCAATAATGATCTAAGGGAAGCCTGTACCAATGAACCAGACTTAAAGAGGAACTACAATGCTCTAAAAAATCACTACAAACGTGCGTTAATAGATGCTAAAATTTCTGCTAATTCTGAATATATTCATAATTCAAATAAGCCAGTCAGAGAAATGTGGTTCTTAATTAAACCAAAAGAAATTAAGAACTGTCATAAAGCCTGTGATAATAATGCTAACGTATTTAATGCACATTTTATAAACGTGGTAGTAAATACAACAAAAAATTTCCCATCAATACTATGAATCCTATAGAATATGTAATTCAAGATCCTCAAGACGTTCCCAAAAATTTTAAATTTCACGAAGTTGGCCCTCATACAATACGGACGATAATTCAAAACCTAAAGAATTCCCAGTGTCGCAATATTTATGGTGTGAACTCAAGCATATTGAAAGGAATAACTGATACCCATTAACTAAAATTATAAACCTATGCATAATGCAGAATATTTTATCTTATTATTATTATTTTATTTATCTGGCCTCAAAAGGGTTTGTGTTATACCACTCTATAAAAAGGGATGCTTAAAGGATATTCACAATTATAGTCCAATTTCTCTTTTAATTAGAAAAAACACGAAAATATAAAGTAGTTGTTTCAAAAGTGGTTTGTTCTTGTAGTCTTAATAAGACTCATTTGTTGTAGATTTTACGAAATATTTTCGTGTTTTTTCTAATTATTAGTTAATTTTCTACAACGTAAAGGACTTTTTATTTTATTATCAATTTCTCTTTTGCCTATAATCGCGAAAGTGTTGGAAAGAGTGTTATTCCAGCAATTGCTTGAGTTTCTTGTAAAACACGACTTACTGTCGGACAGACAGTATGGTTTTCTTGGGGGACGCAATCATTACCTTTACAGAGAAAATCTACGAAGGTTATGAAATAGGCTCCTGTTCTGTATCAACCTTCATGGACCTAACCAAGGTCTTCGATTGCGTCTCTCATGAGATCCTTCTACGGAAGCTGTACTACTATAAATTATTACCGAGTGCATATCGTATGTTGAATTCATACATAAATAATCTGTCTCAGAAGGTAAAATTTAAAGAAGGCGTCTCAAGTGAACTTTATCTATATCATGTGGTGCTTCAGGGTTCAGTTCTGGGTCCTCTACTATTCCTAATATATATTAACGATCCACCTTCTCAAATTCTTGATTGTTCTATGACTTTATTTGCTGCTGATACTACTGTTAAAACCACATCCGTTGATCAGAAAAGCGCATTATGTGGAAATCAGTCGTTAGTACTCAGAGTTACTGTGAACTGTGTTCACCTTGCAGACAGATGCGGAACTGAGTTCTGCGAATTTTTTTTTTTATTGAGAACTGTCAAGTAAGATTTACAGTAATATTTATTTATTAAACATGCTCAAAAATTCACTGCCTGAATTCGGCTTGAATTTAAAGACTTGATGAGAGAAATGGCGAAAACTTCAGAAGAACTAAAAAATAAGATGAGAAAACTAAAGAAAGAAATTAGTAATCAAGAAGAGAAGTGGATCCTAGAAAAGCAAGAGATGTTAAAATGAATCGACATGCTGGAAACAAAGTGGAAAAGTAAGAATAGCAAATGAATAAAAAATAATAATATAAAAACAGAAGGAAGTCGAGAATTTCATATTATATAGAAAAAAACAAACAAATGTCAAACAAAACCCAAATAATGACCTAGCACATGTAGAAAGATCCGTACAAAAAAATAGCAAGAGAAGAAAAAGTAAAAGGAAAGAGAATAAGAATAGGATACCGAAAGATAACAATTAACGGAGAGGAGTACGAATTGGAAGGCAACTAATAGAAAAGCAAAAAAAATCAGACATCACAACGAGAAAATGGCACAAGAAAAGAGTTAAATACAATACAAATTAAAGAAGTATTAAAGGAAAAGAAAAGGAATTAATAGATGAAATGAAAAAACATAATATACGAAAAATATAAAGACGACAGAACAATGATCGTGAATATCAAAATGGAATAAACTACATGGAATATAATTGTGGCATGTGCACCAAACGAAAACGACAAAAATGAAGAAAAAGATAAATTTTACGAGAGACTGCAAAAATAAATAGACGATAGCAAAGGAATCACAATAGTCATGGGAAATCTTAATGGAAGTGTAGAGCAGGATATTTGGTCTATTTCTCTGGTATTTGGTAATTCGAGGTATCGTCATTTCAATTTTTAATGCGTTTAAAATATCGACTGCATCATTATAAATTGTTTAAACGAGGGTTAAACGATGTATTTCGCCGTGTTTCAAAAATTATCGGACAAAGAGCAAAGCGTAACTCTGAAGATTTTGGTTCAAATCGAATTCTTTAGCAATTTAGTTTTATTAGAAGATTATCTTCTCATTGCGAGATTAATTCCAATAACTCCACAGTGTTTAAAAAGCATGTTTATCACATGGTATCTTTTGGACGAGGCATTTGAATGATTAGAAAACATTAACCAATTAAATTGTCTAAAATGTTTTTCACACAAGTAATATTTTACATCCTTTGTCCCTTTATGCACAGAATAGGATAACACAAAAGTATCATTTGGTTTCCATTTATAATTTAACATTCGAAATTTCTCAATTTAGGATTGATATGCGACTTGCAAACAGTTTCAGTTTTCAAAATTATTGTTTAAATATCATTCTAACATTCATTAAAACTCATGCTAATTTCTGTATTTCACTGATTCAAATCAGGCAAAACACATTAAACGCGTTCCTTACAAAACACTAAACCATATAGCGTTGAATTAAGATTACAGCGGGCAAATGGAATACCGATGCAAAGTGCAAATAATACAACCGAACGTGATTTTATCATTTCCCCTCGCCGAGATATGAATATTCCAATTCGCACTCCACGCCGCCAGATAGATCTAAGTGCAAGTGCTTAAGCAGACTGTTAGTTGTTACTTCCCTGGTGAAATACCACCAATTTCCCGCGACTCGGAATGTGAAATAAATCCTCCGAATGCAAGTACATACCGGCTATAGAAGTGGTATCGCTGTATAAAAGGTAGGCCGTGCTGAGCCAATGCCCGCCTCACCTCCTGATTGGTTAAGCCGTGTATAGAATTAAGTATTCTCGATCGGATTGCTGATGGGAAATATTTCACTGACTTTTTTGATGCCGTCGTCATTATACACAAGGGAACACTCTGTTTCGTTTTTTCTTTTTTGGTTGTTGTTGTTTTGTTTTCGTCTTGGTCTTCTTCTTTCTGTTTCTTCTTGTATGTGTATGTGTGTGTGTGTGATCCATTGTCCTCTCGGTCGTACCATTAAGTTTTCTCCGTGTCGTCAGATGACATCTCGTGGCCTATTGTTTATTAAAATTATCCACCGGAATATACCTTTATATATCGGTGCTTTATGCGGCCGCGGCTCTATTCAGATATAAAATATTAATTACCATAATTCAGGACTGGCTCCGGCATTACCATAAACGACGCGCTAAGCGCACCAATTCAAATGGATCTTCTAATCTTATCTAAATTATGGGTGTCATTATCGTCTGCCTCGGCGTAAATTAACGGCTCGCCTCATTTTAATTTCAAATATTGCGATCTTTATTCGCATTCACGTCGAGATAAGTTTAAACATGCATTTCTAATGGATTGTAAATTTAAAATACAAACTAGCTGGTATACGATTATTTTTTTTTACTTAGTAATGAATAATAAATATCTAATGTTTTTTAAAATCCGAATATAATGGTATTTACTTTAAATCAGTTTCTAATGTAAAATTCAAGATATGACCCGATTCTTACCGGAAGATTTACGAATTAATCTGACGATAAAAAGACGATTTCGATATTATATTAGGCTAGATAATCCAGAAAATTACTCATAATTTTCGATGGACTTGGTTGACTGTATAATGTTTCTGTAGTAACCTCGTCACAACCAAAATGCGTAATTTCTTGGTACATTGTGTACTTTTCACTTGCTTCAAAATAATATCCAACATTCTTTCTTTCTCCTTACCAATTCCAATAAATCATTAATTGTCCTATCTTACTTTTGATGTAGGCTAATAAATAGTTCAATGCTGGAGCGTACTCTTGACCTATCCCAATAAATTATGTATTGTCCTGGCGTACTCTTGACCTGCATTAATAAATTGTACATTGCCTTATGGGTATGAATATTAATGAAGAGTGTTTTCTAAATTTAAAATCTTTGAAATGATTGGAAGGTAACAAAACACCAATAAAAATATTCATAAAAATTTAAACTAGAAGAACAGCCAATACAGTTGAAAATGTTTAAAATAAGTTAATAATATAAACTCATATAAATATTGTCACACTCTTTAATTATTAGAATACTTAAACGCACTTAAATATTATTATAAAAAAGTTAAATATGTTTAACACTGTTTAATAGTTGAAATGATTTAAAGTGTAAATAAATATCTTCAAGATAATCAAATTTTTAAATTACAAATTCACTTAAATTATGTAAGTATTATGGAATTTGTCATATTCGTACTCTTGATTTATTAAAATAAATGATGTATTACCCCAATTAACCTAAATATTTATTTCTTAAGCACACTCTTCACCTAACTTAATATTTGTTTCATATATTTTCTTTCTCTTTACCAATCACAATAAATAAATCATTTTCCTAGCGTACTATTGACTTTTGCTAATAAATAGCGTACTCTCGACCTACTGCAATATATTATTAATTGTTCTAGAGAGTTTTTAACCTAAGCGAATATATGGTTTATCTCTTGGCTTTGAAAAGGGGCCTGGCAATATGTCTGCGCATCTGTTGCCGTGCTTCAGGGATGTAAAGATTGGAGATGTGACAATTGGTGAGTGCAAGCCCCTTGCGAAGGCATCCAGATTAAATGTATTCAGGTTCAGGTTTCAAAAAGAGCTTCATGAAATTGGGTAAAGTAGAACACTTGTTTTGTTCCATAATTTTATTATCAGTTGCCTGACACGTGTTTCGATCGGTTAGGATCATTTTCAAAGTTAAACTAATTTAAAATAATGAAATGTTACAATATATATACAGGTAAGGCATGTTAATGGGGTGAAATTACGGCACTAATGATGTTGTCGGTGTTAATGATCCTAACCGATCGAAACACGTGTCAGGCAACTGATAATAAAATTATGGAACAAAACAAGTGTTCTACTTTACCCAATTTGAAAATATGGTTCCATCAAGAAAGTAGCGCAACAAGTATTCAGCTTCATGAAATTCAAATGTACTTGTTTCAATAAAATCTATTTGTAAACAAAAACCTTTTTAGTACAGTTTTGAACTGATTTGAAAAGACAGGTTGAGGATTTTCACACAACCAACTTAAGAAAAGTTCTCTAACGTCGGCTAAGAAATCATTTTAATCAACTTACTTACCTCGTTAAAGTTTAAAGTCAAGCATTTTAAAATCAAGTCGTGTTAGGAAGTGATGATCTGATTTGAAATAGATTGTAAAGGTTTGTAAGAAACACATTTTAATATAGTCCTCTAAGAAACATTTTTCAACCAACCGCTAAAAAGCCTTTATATAGATTATTTCAGCATCTTTAAAGAGCCTGCCGAATTTGCCTGTTTTAATGTGATGATGGTCGAACTCTTGTTAGTGTAGAGTAAATCTGATTTGAAGGAAAGGTTTGGATACCAACTTTAGAAAAGTCCTGTAACGTCTACTAAAAAAACTATCTTAAACCAACCCACTTACTTTGTTGAAGTTTGAATTCAAGAATTTTAATGTGATGACGGTCTAAGTTGCTTAAGGCATTAATGATCTGAAATGAGTTGTAGAGTTTTGTAGGTAAACAAACTTTAATATAGTCCTCTAAGAAACACTTTCTTGAGACAACTTGCTCTAGTATTACTGTTAAAATGCAAAAATTTATATTATTTCGGCGTCTTTAGAATAGCCTGCTACTAAATATAATGTAATGATTGTCAAATTCGAAAGTTAGTGCAGTTTCAATCTGATTTGAAGAGAGAGGTTAGGGATTTTCGCAAAACCAACTTTAGAAAAATCCTCTAACGTCTACTAAGCAACCATTTTAAGCTAGCTTATTTACCATATTGAAGTTCACAGTCAAGAATTTTAATGTGGTTATGGTCATCTGATCTGAAATGAGTTGTAGAAGTATGTAAGAAACAAACTTTAATATAGTCCTCTAGTGTATTAAGATACACATTCCTGAACCTACTTGCTTTAGTACTATTGTTTAGATTGCTTTAGTTTCGTCGAATTTGTAGTAAAGCAATGGGATAAATTATTAGAAAATTTCGATGCAAAAAATGATGGAATCTTCATGAGAACGCAAAGAAAACTTTTTGAAATTTGATAAATCTAATCTGCTTTGTTTAAACTTTATAATCAGAAATAGTGAAAAATTCTAGAAAAAAATATAATAAAGAAGATACTGTGGAATTTTAGCAGTCTGGTAGTTCATTCGTTTTTCACCTTAAATCCACCCACCTACCAATAAATGCTTTAAATTTCTCCTTCAGCTTTTCTTTGATTATGGTCTTTAGTTTCAACTTTTCAGTAGCCATCCTGTTTTCACCATTATTTATCCACCTGAACTCCTCTCATAGAGCTCAATTTTTTTTAGCTGGCACTTCTTGATCATCTTAGGGCTTAGGCCAACGTTTTACTAAAATTATCAGTTAAACGGTATTTAAATCTATATAAACTAATAGAACAATTAATAATGCATAAAAACTCTACTTCAAGTAAACTTTATGTACATTCAAATTGAATAAATCTAAAGTTTCGTATCAATTTTATTTCATCTTAAATTTTGTATGCTTACTCTAATGATAAAAAACTGATGATGCTTTTTTTCATACCTTGTTTAGAGACCTATAAGGTTAATTCAGAATTGTCTTTGGATCATACTGTAGACAAACTGTTCACTAATCAAAATGGAATAAGATACTAACTCCATTAATTTTTTGATATAATGCGACATAAGGAAGCGGGTTTATTTAAATATTATGTTACAATTCTCCTACTTTATTTAATTTTTTTAATAAAGTTATGAATAACTCTGCCACTTTTAAAAAGGTGTACTTATTTTTACAATTGTTTTGCAAAATTATTGCTTCTTCGTCATTAACGAAACCAACTAAATTTCAATCTAAGAATCAAGTTTATAATCCTCTGCAGGCACGTGTTTCGATCTCTTGATCTCATCAGTACAGCTTTAATATAAACTTAAATAGCCTATTCTAATTATAAAACTTATTAAACACTGCTTGACACACACTTACTTCATATTGAATGGAAACAAATTGATGGGGCATTAATGGAGAATTTCTAGAATATCTCTCTAGAATCAGCTCCCTATGCTCCGTCTCTATGCCTACATTATGTTAATAACACCTTCGTCATTTGGCCCCTTGGTAAAGACGAGCTCAATAATTTTCTCGAGCCCTTAAATAATATTCACCATTAAATTAAATGTACAATGGACTTAAAACGGAACAACCGATTGCTCGAGATACTAATAAAAAACTCTTGGGTCGGCCACACCGTTTATAAAAAACCTAAATGCCGCTTTTCACCATCACCCTTCCCAACTTTGTTCTGTGGCAATAATTTTAACATGGTCCCTCTGACTAACAACAAATCCAACCTGAATGACGAACTTGCGACCCTCGAGACAACTCTTGTCCAATACGGTTTTCTTCCATGTACAGTAACATACTGTGCCTAAACAAAAATCTAACACTAAAAACTGATACCAATCCAAGAATTTTTAAACATAACACTTCTTCCGTACATACAGAATCTTCAAAATACTAAAAAGACATAACATCAAAACAATGTATGCCACTTTGCGTAAAATTGGATAATTTCGTAATTATTTTTCTTGAAAGATTTCTGGTGGCGACTGTAACAAAGTTTATATTAAACAACTGAACAGACGCATGAATGTATGGCAAGACGAACACATAAGAGCCGTCAAAAATGACCTTTGGCAGAATACTCAAAATCCAGGGAACACAAGATAAATTTCAGCAACATGACTTCAATCGCAGTAATAATACTTTTGGTAAAATGGTATACATTTTACCAAGAGTATTATTCGCGACGCAATTGAATTAGAAAAATATACAAGTTATCTCAATAAACGCGACGAGACTCAACATATTTTATTACCTGCATCACCAATTTTAATCCCCACAGGCAACACAAACCGCAGGTATAAGTAACGCACTCCAACTAAGCACGACAGCATTTTCCTAACGACCGTCGCCTGAAGAAGACCTCTGCAATTTGGTTCAAACATTGCAAATTGGTTCTATTCATTGTAGCAGTTCGGCTCGAATTGGCAAGTTTTAATGATTCTGAGACGAACCGATTTGCAACGTATCGAAAAAGTCCTATTGGTCTTCTTCAGGCTGCAACACATGGACAATTCTAGATTAACATTTTGCACACAGAAATATGGTAAAGTCTTAAAAGTGGAGTAGTTCTAAACTCCACTCATATGATCGCACATTCAAATTTTTATAATACATGTCTTCTAACACTGTTGTAATAAGAATGTGAGTAAGCCAGGTTAATATGTAGACCATTGCGAAAGTTCAAGAGAACGCTGGATTAATACAAGAACTATTAAGTCATATCAGGAATGCGCAAGGTTAGTGTAAGCACTATTGGGAAAGGTCAAAAGTACGCTAAGTAAGTAAAAAATAATCTCTAAATTTTATTTTAAAGTGAAAATTTAATATACATTCTATTAAATGAAGTATTGAGTCTCCTTTCTTCAAGTAATAAACGAGGAATTCAAGGTCGAAAACTTTTTTCAAGACTACATCTAGACTCTTAGAGTTGTTTGGTAGTTTGTTATAGATTTTTGAGCCTCATTCATTCCTTGAGATGCCTTTGATGGTATGGAATTTGTGGTACGTCTTGTGTTATAGGAGTGGTAGTTGCTGTTATTCAGATACCATTCCTTGTTGGGGTGTATGTTTGTATTTTATGAGCTTTAAACAAATCTCTACAGTTTTCTTTTCCATATGCTTCTGCTAGGACTCTTATAGAATGTTTATATAGTATTTAGTAGTGATTTAAGCAATTTTGTAAGCGTGCACAAACAATGACAGAAGCAAGAATTAAAGATTATTTCTAAATGTTTCGTTTTTCAAGATTGCCTTTCAAATTTTCAAGCGTTCAAAAATGTTTTCAGTAGTTTTCAGATTTCTATAATTTGTCTGAATTTGCAGGTTTAAATTCCTAGAATATTTTCAAAGATTATAAAACTAGTTTATGATAGAGAGGCTTCTACAAAGTTATTTTTAATTACATCAACCTAAATTCATTTCTTATTCCAAATTTACCATAGTATAGTCACCCATAAACTATGTAACGTACATTCTGTGTAGTCTTAATAAGACTCATTTGTTGTAGATTTTACGAAATATTTTCGTGTTTTTTCTAATTATTAGTGAATTTTCTACAACGTTAGGACTTATACATTTTATTATTAAGTTATACATCATTAATCAAAAATTAAACACAAGATTTACTTTGTATAACTGAATTTTTATATGGTGACTACAGTTTCAATATAGTAGCCTATCATTTTCTAAGCGTAAGTAACTTACGGTAACTATAGTCACTATATAAAAATTCAGTTATACAAGAAAGTAAAAATTGTAATTGTAATTTTTTATAATATTATAGAACTCTTGATAAATGACTTTAATAATTTACAAATATTTTCTTCTAAGCTTCTATATGCATACAAAACCTTTATTTGGTTTTTTTCCTCTATTGCAATACATAACTTAAAATTATACTCTGCTTCTTCTGTCTTTTTCATGCCTTCTCCTCCCTCTTGTTTTGCTCAGTCTCGTTAGTATCTTCTCTCAACAACTCTCTCTCGCTTCTATATCCATCCACCAAATCCTCTTCTACTTCCTTGGATTCCGCTGCCCGATAACTCCGCGTATCCTTCCCATCCTCATACAGCACGCATTCTCCGTTTTCCTCGCCCATCCAATTTTTTCTCCCTCTCCTTCGTCCCACATCTCGCCGTTGCCAAAGTCACCCTCTTCTCGCTTTTAAATCGATTTTCCTCCAGGAACCTTGCCCTTTTCACATGTATCTGCCACTCCCTATAACCGTATTTTCTCCATACATCCTTGTATCTCTTG
Source organism: Ontholestes murinus (assembly GCA_963969525.1). Classification (NCBI taxonomy): domain Eukaryota; kingdom Metazoa; phylum Arthropoda; class Insecta; order Coleoptera; family Staphylinidae; genus Ontholestes; species Ontholestes murinus. The sequence goes on along the minus strand of OZ018389.1, from coordinate 10,455,566 downwards.
CCTCTTTACCTCTCCACCTCCTTCGCCTTCGCATTCACCACTTATTCCAACCATTCCATCACGATCACCTCTAACAAACCCATCCTCTCATACATTCTTCTCCTTTCCGTTCTTTATCTACCGACTCTTATGTCCACACTTGCCTTCATTACCTCATTCAGCAATCCTCCCTCGTCCAATCCCCACAGCTTCATCTCTTACCCTGCCACTCTTCCTATCACATTACTCTGCACACTCTCCCTATTCATTTCCTGAAGCAATATTTATTTAGGCGTCTATCTCTCTACTCCCAACATCTGCTTCAGGAACCACCACTCTTCTCTCTCCAACCTTTCATACATCTGGATCGTTCTCTCTCTCTTCCCACATATTACTTTCACACCGTCATCATTCCATTCTAAGCTTCTAATGTATTATATTTTTGCTTGTTTTATCTCATTCAAGTTCTTAAATTTTATTAGCTATTTCCAGATAGTTTTCGAGAAAATTCCATTAATAGTTTAAAGGTTCTAGGATTATCCAGTAATATTCCAGTGTACTAAAATTTGTCAGCAATTGTTCGTCTAAGTTTCTAGTATATTTTCAATAATTGTACAATTTTCAAGAAAATTCTTTTCTCAATCGGATGGTTTGAACTACAAGAAGAAATTCTATTCAAAATTGAGAAACATAATTTTGAATGTCAGTGAAATAATACAAATGAAACACGAACATTCAATAACACATATTGCCCTTCCCATAAACGCCGAGCGTTTAATTTAACACTTAACCTCGATGATCACCTGCCTAGACGTTCGGAGGAATATATCAACCCTGGAAATAGATGCACGCGTGCGAACGGCACCTCTTCACCGGCACCAAGCATATGATTAAATTTCATTTCGCCACATGCCATTTCAGGTGAGCCCCCACAGCACTTTAAATCATGGCACAAGCACACACACACACACACACTAACAGAGAGAGAGAAAGAGAGAAAACATCAAGATACAGTTTTTCGTGACTTATTAAATCACCGTTGTTATTTTTGTCTTCACACTTCCCATGTTATAATTACTGAATTATGTAAATTAGAAAGTTGTGGATCACGCCCGAAGATTGCGCTCGCCTCCTTCACACTGATATTGCCTACTGACAACGTGCACGTTAAACGTTAACATTTATTATCTCAACGAGGAAGTGTGAATTGAAGACAAAAAATTGTGTGTGTGTGTGAAAATATGTTAACACATCTTTAAACTATAATTTATGCAATGAAAGTTGGGCCAATGGAAATGTCAAATTTGAATTTCCCTCCATTTCTTTGTATTTAATTGTGTCGTTGATTTTATTGAAAATTATTCGTTATACAAAAGATCAACCTAAAATAAATTTGGTGAACGTTCTGTGGAAACTGATCGAAAAGTTTCTAAGAAAAAACCTATACAATTGGAGAATGTTTTCCAAAAATTGTTAAAAAAAGTTTTGGAAAATTTTGATATGCAGTGTAGCGTACGCTCTAAGCTGAAATATAAACGTGAGGTCTACCTACTAAAATTCTTTAATCAATAAAGAGTTCTAGTAGGTAAGAAGTCCTCATGTTTTTATTTCCCCATATTGCCTTCTCTTTAGAGATATTTCGATTCAAAATGAGTTCTTTAGTATTACATATTGGTCATTAGAAACAAGAGGTCACTTATTTCTCTTGGTTCAGGAGTCAAGAGAAGGAATCAAAAGATACTGGTACGCAGTTACAAACAAGAGTAATCAAGCTTTAACCACTGAAGAACCGAGAGAAATAAGTGGCCTCTTGGTTCTTCAGTGCTTAAAGCTGAATTACACTTGGTTTGTAATTGCATACCAGAATCTTTTGATTCTTCCTCTTGACTGCTGAATGGTCTTATCATGTCTAATCTTTCTCAGTTTGTAACTGCAACTCCATAACTTTTTGTAGGTGTTAGCCTTTGGATAATTGGTTTAAATTGTTTTAATGAAAAAATAAACTCTACAGTATCCCGGCCAACAATATTAGTCACTATTGATTGAAACATAGGGACATCAACTAATAGTAATTATTATTAATTAAATTAAATAGAACCAGTTTGAAAAGATTTATTACTAAAGGCCTTCACTTTCATCCTTAAGTAACATTCAGGAAGCTGCAAGGCCAATTAATTTTATTATTTAAATGGAAGGATGCCTATGAGCCTGAGCAGGAACTCCTCTTAGTATTATTCCTCTTCTTTTTCTAACATCTTCCAAAAGCTACTCTACTCATAGTCAGCTTCTTGAGCTAGTCCGTTCTTCCCTGTTTTCTTTCCCTTTTCTTCTTTCCTTCTGCTGGTATTAGTAGCTACTCAGGCTACTAACGATTTTCCGCATGGCTAACTTCCAGTTGTTTAGAATTTTCCAGCAAATATTCTTCTTACACCCCTCAAAAAATTTTCACTTTTATTTGCTTTATATTATAGTTTTTTTGCTAGAAAAACTTAAAACTCTTAAAACTTGAAAGAGGTTAAATTTTTTCCAACAATACTTTTAACAGATTTTGTAAGTTCTTTAAAAATTTCCCTTAGGGGTTTTCTCACCTATTTTCCTTCAAAATGCAATAATTTAGTAGTCTACTAACGATTTTCCGCATGGCTAACTTTCAGATGTTTAGAATTTTCCAGCAAATATTCTTCTTTCACCCCTCAAAAAATTTTCACTTTTATTTTCTTTATGTTATAGTTTTTTTGCTAGAAAATCTTAAAACTTTTAAAACTTGAAAGAGGTTAATAATTTTCCAACAATACTTTTAGTAGATTTAGAAGTTCTTTAGAAATTTCTCTTAGGGGTTTTCTCATCTATTTTCCTTCAAAAGTGTTTGATTAACTACCATATATTGCTACAAATTTTTAAAATAATAAATAATACTTAAAAATATTTCAGCAAAATATTTCAAGATTTCTAGAACTGCTAGTTTCTTAGGAGGGTTACAGGTTTTCCATCATTTATGGTCTAATTAAAAAAAAAATTATTCGGATTTTTTTCTTCAAGTGTTTTACAAATTTCTAAAGAATTTATTCTAGATTTTTTCAATCGTTTTTCCAATGATCCAAAATTCAAGACTTTTTCATGGATTCTGAAATTTTTCCAAAGTTTTTCTTGTAAATACTCTTCACCTAAATTGTGCAATTTGCAAGAAAAATCTTTTTTCGATTTGCGATTGTTTTAAGATTTTTTTTGAAAATTGTCTGTTTTAATTCATCTAGTTTTTTCGTAGATATTTAGACCAATCTTCAAGGATTCTAGAATATTTCATAAATTTACCCAGATATTTAGAATTTACTAGCATGTCTTTTTTCATATTGCTGAAAAAAAAATAAGAGTTCTAGAATTTTCCATGAGTTGACCTTTCATCTTTCTAGAATATTTTACTATTCTATGCTTTATCGAAATTATTTTAGATTTATTTCTAGAATCCAAAAATTTGATTTGCATTATAAAAGTTTTTTAAAACATTTTTTCCAATATTTTTAGTTTTTTTCCAGATTATTTTGACCGTTTTTTGAAAACAATTTTCCACCCAAAAAGCAAGCATTTCTTTAAGTGTTCTATTAGTTTCAAGATTTTTAGAATAGTTTCCTAAGAGGGTTTTAGAGAGTTCTAGAATTTTCCATCATTTTTACTGAAGTTTCAATCATTTCTCTCCTAGTTTTATAAAAATGATTCAGAATTTTTCTTCAAGTGTTTAAAATTTTCTAAAAACTAATTCTAGGTTTTTTCAATGTATTTTTTAATAATATCCCTTTTTAAACGCATGATTTTTTTCGTGCAGATATTTTAAAGAAATTCTTATAAATACTAATTTTTCTTTCGTAGTACTAAAAAAACAGTTGACATTCATCTTTCAAGAATTTTTCACTATTCCTTGCTTTATCTTATTAAGTTTTTTTAGAATCTTGAAAACTCCTAGAATTTTATCCGTTAGTTTTAAAATATCAAATTTTTTTTAGATATCTTAAATTGTTTCCAGATATTTTTCTAAATATTTTTTTCCTTTCTTTCAATGCAAGGATTTTCTTCAATAGTTCTGGTAATTTTCACATTTTTTTCTTGCAGATTCCGTAAAAATATTCGAGGGTTCTAAAATATTCGAGCAATATATTTAATTTTATAATTTTTCATCAATGTTTCTATTAGTTTGCTAGATTCCTTTCGAGAGTTCTAGAATTTTTTAATAGTTTTCTTCCACTTATAAAATAATTTTTTATCATTTCTTACTTCATTTTATCTGGAATTTTCAACATTACAAAATCTTTCTACAAAACTTTTAGAATTTTCTAAAAGATTTAAGTTTTCAGAAAATTTTAGTCTAGATTTATTTGAAGTGTTTTTTTTGAGGATTTTAAAACTTTAACAAAAATTTATGATACAAATTGATAAAGAAGGTTTTAAATTTAAAATATTTTAGCGATTGATCTTTAATATACCTAAAAAAAATGGACGGTGTTAGATTATCCACCACCTTTCAAGAATTTTCCACCACTTTTTTATCTTATTTTATCTCTTTTTTTCCGGAAATTATTCTTCAACCTTTGTGTAAAATTCTTTTTTTAACAGTTCTAAAATCTTCAAGGCTACTAGAATTTTCTAAAAAAAATTATTCCAAATGTTTTCGTAGGTTCTATCACTGATTTTCCTTTCAAAATGCAAGAGTTTTATGAGAGTTCTGGAATTTTCCACAATTTTTTGATGCGAATTCTTAGAACAATCTTCGAAATCAAGAGTTTTAGAATATTTCATAATTTTTTTTCTAAATGTTTAGAATTTTGCAACAATTTTCCTTATATTCATAAAAAAATTACGGATTCGAACTTTATCTCAAAAAAAGCCAGAAGTTCTTTTTGCAGATGAAAAATGTTCTTCGAATGTTCTAGAATGTTTTATTTAACATTTTTTCTATTTCTATTTTTTTGTCCAGATTTCTAGATATTTTCAATATTTCTATGATTTTTCAGAATTTTTTTCTAAAAAAGAGTTCTAAAAGTTTTCAGCAACTCTTACTTCGGACTTCTAGATTTTTAAACTTATGAGGTGAGAATTTCCAAAATAAAAATTCACTATTCCTTTTTTAGAGTTTTAAAATTTCCAACAATTTTATTCCACTTCTTGCATTTTTTTTCTTCCTAGATTTTCTGGCGGTTTGTTTAAATCAATTTCTTGTCAATCAGTTATAGCAATCTTCAAAGGTTCTAAAATATTCAGAAAAATCTTTCAGATGTTTAAAAACTGTCAAATCGACATTTTGGGAAAACATGAAAACATTTAAAAACATTGTAATTGTGTTGTCAAAAAACTCGAATGCAAAAAAATTACATTATACAATATTTTAAATTTTATAAAGAGGTTAACTTTCATCGTTTTAGATTTTTTCACTATTTCTTTTTTCTTATCGAAATTTCCTAGAATTTGTTAAGTCTCATTAAATCAATTTTTCTTCTAAAATGAAAGAATTTTCTTCAGGTGTTTCCACAATTTTTTGCCGGTTCTTAAAGAAACATTCAAGTGTTTTCAAATATTCCAGTAATATATTTCAGAACTTTTTAGCAATTTTTTCTAATTTCTTTGGAGAATTTTAGAAAATTCATTTTTTTTAACGTTTTCTTTCACTTTTAAAATTTTAATAAAATTCTATGCAGTATTTTTCCTACAAGATTTTTAGAAATTTATAAAAAAATATTCCAAATTTTCTCAATGGTTTTTATTTAGTCTTTAAGAGTTTTACAATATTTCAGAAATGTATTTTCCAGTTGTTTTGAATTTTCCATATTACTAAAAAAATTCATTCTATCATTTTAGAATTCTCCACTATTCCTTGATTTATCTTATCAAATTTTTTAGGATTTTTTAAGACTTCTTTATTATATTAACAGATTTCTTGATATTTTCAGAATCCCAGCATTTTTATCATAATTTCTTCAATTTTAGTTTCAGAATTTTGATTCTGAAAATTCCAAAAATCAAAATTTCTTGCAAATTTTTACAGCATTCTTCGAGGGTTCTAGAATATCAGTAATTTAAAAAATCACTGGTAGTTAATTTAGAACTCTTAAAGTTTTTTGATAAACAATTTTTGAGGGTTCTAGATTATTTATCGCATTTCAAATGTTTTTCACCATTTCAAATTTTTCTTCAAGTGTAGAATTTTTAACAGTATTATAGACTATGTAGAATATATCAGAAATTTACTTTCCAGATTTTCAGAATGTCTCAAACATTTTTTCTTTTGCATTTTTAAAAATATTTTCAGAATTTTTCTAAATTACTAAAATATTTTATAAATTTTTTTTTCAGATTTTTAGGTATTTTAAAGAGTTCCATAATTTCCTACCAAATTCTCTCCCAGCAATTTTTACATCAGGTCTCTAGAATTATCTTACGAGGTCAAAATTGTAAGAATTTTCTTTGTGGGTTTTTAAATTTTCCATCAAAATAAAAGATTATTTTTTCAAGAGTTCTAAAATGTTTAATTGTTTTCTTCCTAATATCTAGATTTTGAAAATTGTCTTTTATAATCTTACATTTTTGAGGGTTATCCACCATTTCTAACTTTATCACATCTAATTTTTTCGAAAATTATTTTCGAAAAATATTTCGGATGGAATTTTTATTTCAAATTTCTTTAAATTTTCAGATTTATTTGTTGTTTCAATTCAATTTTCATTGCAATTTTTATTTAGGGTTTTATAAAAGTTTATGTGAAGGTGTTCCTTCAACATTTCTAAAATTTTCTTCAAGAGTTCTAGATATTCTAAAAAAATTTAGTTGGCCAGAAAATATTATTGCACTATTTTGAGGGGTTTTTCACTTTTATCACTTTAAAAAAAATATGATCCAATTTTGATTTTGGATTTTTCACAAATATTTAGAACAATTTTTTTCCAAATTTCTTCAATTCTCTGCCGAAAATGCAACACTTTTCTTTAAGAATTCTTCGAATTTCTATAATTTTTTCTAGCGGATATTCGAGGTTTATCCGTTAATATATCCTTTGGGATTTTTGGAATTTTTCTGCAACTTTTCTACTATATGTTGATTGCAAGATGTAAAATAACTTGTAATCGCTTTCTTCACAGTATATTTTTGTTTTGCTATATATACATTTCGTTCACGATGAACATTTAGCAAAATATAAATAAACTGTGGATAAAGTGATTACAAGTTATTTTATATAAATTTTCTTCTAGTTTACTAGAAGGGTTTTAGAGAGTTCTAGAGAGAGAGAGAATAACATCTTTATTAGAACACTTTTTTACAAACACAATTTATGGAAATACAAGTAATGAAACAATATGGTTAGTCTGTCCGTTTGGGCTATCGACCATCGGTCTTTCTGCCCTGTCTTGACTCTAAGTTTTGTGTGAAAAATAAATATCTTTGCTAGCTTTACCTATGACTGGGAGGAGTGTGATGGGGCGGTAACTGGATACTAGGGTGGGATCGTTGTCAGGTTTGGGAAGTTACAGTTTTATTTGACCGTTTTTTTTCAAATCAATTTTCCTTCCAAAACGAAAGATATTTTTGAGAATTCTGATATTTCCCAAAAATTTTCTTGCAATTTTTTAGAGTATTCTACGAGGGTTTTAGAATATGTCGGCAATTGAAAAAGTTAGAAATAGTGGAAAACTCTTGAAAGGTAGGTAATTTTGAAACTTTTTAAAGTAATAATAAAACGTTTTTTGAGGATTTTACATTGTTTATTAAATTGTGAGAGTTTTTTCACCATTTTAAACTTTATCTCATCTAATTTTTCCATAAACTTTTTTTCGAGATTCCAAAAAGTTGTCTTCAAGAGTGGAATTTTCCAACAGATAATATTCTAGATAATTTAGAATATTTCAGCAATTTATTTCCTAGATGTTCAGAATTTCCCAAACAATTTTTCTTTCATATTCCTAAAAATATTTTGAGGATTTTAGCTCAGTTTTTTTTCCAGAATCATGTATTATAAAACAATGTTTTGTTAAATTTCTAGAATATATATATTTTAAAGAGTTCTTCAATTTTCCAATAAATTCTCTTCCAGCAACTTTTATTTCAGGTCTCCATATTTATCTTGGTAGGTCAGAATTATGATTTATGGGTTTTAAAATGTTTAAAAAAGTTCAAGAATTTTTTTCGAGAGTTCATATCTAGAATTTTTCGAATATTTTTTCTAAATTTATTTTACGAATTTATCTTCCAGATTCCTAGATATTTTCAAGAATTCCAGATTGTTATACCAATTTCTCTTTTCAAATGTTAATAATAAAAATTTCCTTTAAAGATTCTTATTTATTTATTTATTTATTTCTTATACATCTATTGTATAAGATGATATTTTTCTTTGTTCTAAAAATGTACAGCAATTTCTCTAGGATGAAAGCAATTTGAAAGTAATATTTTTTAATATTGTTTCTTCCAAATATATTCATTTTATTATTTCAGATTTTCAATTATTCAACTCTGTTACTTTCATGGCGCAAACAAATTATAAGGTTTCTAAAATTTCTAAAATTTGATTTGAAAGTTATAAAATTTTTTAACAATTTTCTTCCAGATTCCAATGCATTTTTACCACTTTTTTGACTCATTTTTTAGACAATTTTCTTACCAAAATGTAGGAATTTTCTTCAAGTGTTCTGTTAATTTCCACAAACTTTTCTCGCAGATTTCAAAAACAATATTCGAGGTTTCAAAAATATATTTTATTTTAAAATTTTTGGCAACTTTTCTACTAGTTCTTTTAGAAGGGTTTTCTAGATTTTGTTTCAAAAAATAAATTTCCTGATATATTCTAGGATTTGTCAAAATAATTTTCGAGGATTCTAATATTTGATAAAAAAAATTTCTTGTAAATTCTTAAAGTAGGATGGTTCTAGAAATTTTCAACAATTTTACTGCCATAATTCTAATAATAAAATAAAAAATTAAGGGTGCAATTTTTACAATTTTTTAACTTTATCTCATCTAATTATTACAAAAACTTTTCTAGATTTTTCCAAATTTCTTGAATTTTTCAGATTTTTTTGTGGGCTTTTTCAACATTTCTTCTTTGCACATTCCGAAAATAATATTCGTTTACTCCAAAGTTTCTAGAATTTCTCAACAGGTTTGTCCCATGTTTAAAAGTTTTCTTTTACCAATTTTTGTTTCATTCGATAAAATTTTATTTGGAATTGTTTTTATATTCTTCAAAATATAATAGTTTTTATTTCAGATTCATTTGAGGTTTATTTTTACAGATTTCTCTTCAAAACTGTAAACGTTTTTTGGAGAAATCTAATATTAAAAAATATTCTTTTTCCAAATTCTTAAAGCAATCTAAAATGCTTCTAAAATATTTCAGCAATTTATAGTTAAGTTAAAAATCTCTCAAGACATAATTAGAAGGCCTTATTTTTTTAGGAATAAGAAAGGTAAAAATTTGAGTGTTCTAGATTATCCACAATATTTTAGGAGATTTCCATCACTTCTAATTATATCTCATCTATTTTTTTTTTATTTCAGAAGTTTTTCTTTGCGATTCCAAAAACTTTCTTTGAGTGTTCTAGAATTCCCAATATATTTATTTATTTATTTATTTAAGCTTTATCGGTCATGATTATGTAAAATACAAATATTTCATTGCTTGATGCAAAATGCAGATTATTTCATTTATGTAAAACTTTATGTAAAATTGTTTCTTCAACATTAAAAAAAAATATTTCAAGTGTCAAAAATTTTCTGAGGGTTCTTCTATTGATTTCTCTTTTAAACTGCATAATTTTTATTCCAGAATCCTTGGAATTTATTACAATTTTTTTTGCAAACTTTTAGAGCAATCTTCAAAGTTTTAGAATATTTCAGCAATTTATTTTTAATTTTCCAACATATTTTACATTCCACAAAAATTGTGTGAACTAGATTTTTCTCATCTAATTTTTTCCAGAAATTCTTTAAAATTAAATGTTTCTTCAAGATTCTAAAAATTTCGACAATTTCTCTTCCAAAATAAAAAATAAGAATGTCCTTTAAGGATTCTAAATTATTTTTTAGCATTTCTCATTTCAGATCTGTAGATCTATCTTAAAAGGAAACAATTGTGATTTTTCTGATCTAATTTTTTCGAGACAAGTTCTAGAATTTTAAAATTAATTATTCCAAATTTGTTTCGATTATTGCAATTTGCAAGATAATACATAAATCTTTATTTACAATTGTTACTTCAACATTTCTAAAGGAGTTTTAATATTATTCCACCGCATTATGAGGGTTGTTCCATTAATTTCTGTTTTTCTCGAGGTTTCTGGAATTTTCTAAAAATCTTCTTGCAAATTCTTAGAGGAATCTTCTAAAGTTTTAGAATATCACAGCAATTTATTATCCAGATGTTTTGAATTTTTATTTCATATTTCCTTAAAAAATCATCTCATTTATTTTTTTTCTGAAATTTTTCTTTAAGATTCTTAAAATTATCTTCAAGGGTTCTTTTATATATTTTTAATATCTTTCTAAAATTCCTAAACAATTTTAGGAGTTCTAGAATTTTTCACCAATTTCTCTTCCAAAATAAAGAATAGTTCCTTTAAGAAGAAGAAGAATTTAAAATTTTCTAGCAGTTTCTAGTAAAAATATTTAGAATACAGAAATTTTTTGTGGGTTCTAAAATTTTTCAAAAAAGTTTCTGCTAGAAAATAAAAGCATTTTCTCCAAGAATTATATAATTTTTTAATATTTTTCTTCTAAACATAGAATTTATTATAAAGTCTCTCAGAATCCAATATTTCTGTGAGTTTTACACCATTTCTAACTATATCTCATCTAATTTATCTAGAAATTTCTCTTCAAGAATTCCAAACATTTTCTTGGGGTGTTCAACATTTTTTGAAAGAAAGGTTTTTGTTTATTTTTCATTACAAAATGCAAGAATTTTTTTGGAAGGTTTTCGCCTATCTACATTCGATGGAACTTCAGTGGACGCCACACACGCGCTACACACACCTTCTATACACAGATAGAGGAAGAAGTTTCCATGGCCCACGCGATCCACCACACGTCTGAATTAAAATCGTACCCAACTTGAGCCTAGATGTTGCACGGGCGAAACTGCACGTGAAGGAGAAGAAGGACCGACACCTAACAGAGTCCCACCTTCATTACTATTCAAAACCACCATTGTTTATAATAACAATAATGAACACCGGTTGATTTATATTGTCGATCTTCTCTTGTCCCGTGTGCGCCCGGTAATTGCCCGGTATGCAAATTCTTCCCTCCTTCGTGGAAATTGAAAGTCACCGATCGGATGAAATATGAAATTATAAATAACGCTCGTGCGAGTTTGTGTGTATGGAATTATTTATTGCATTCACGTAACGTAATTGATTGCAAGAAAGTGCTACATTGTTTTTTTTTACTGATCGTTCATTCCTGCTATATTTGGTGGTACCCTGTTTTTCTGGTTCGAAAATGTTAAGCGCTAATGATGGCGCGAGATAAATCACCTTTTGGATAAATTAACGTCCCATTACAATGCTTGACGTGAAAAATGTCGGGATGATGAATTAATAAATCACATTTGCAATTTATTCACTTATTGAATACAGTTTTTTGCTTCTGGATGGTTATTTATTATGACACGGTTTGTAGCGTAGAATGGTATTATTGATAAAATATAAAACCAATAAATGCTTTTGGAATCAAGCCTTGAGTAACTTTAGATGTATCCAAATATACAATCTTATAGATTATGCATTATATGCATTAGTAACAATTTTTGGAATCGAGATTTTGTAGCACCATGACATTTTGGCATTACAAAACCTATCAAAAGCTTTTAGGTTGCAAAATTTGTGATATTGTGTTATTTCATTTTCTAATATTAGATTTGTTAGATATTAATAAAAATTATTGTGAAGTAAGTATTTAAAAGTGGAGGTTTTAAAAGTACAATTACAAGAGCAAAATTTGGAGGAAGAAAAGTGTATGGCAATAGAGATCCAAGGCAGCACTGAAAGAATAAGGCCGTTTTAAGATGAATACAAGAGTTAAGACCTCTTCCAATTACCTTCCAATTATGATTTGCCATAGTGTGCAGCAGAAACGGTTAGGAGAAATTGCTTTACAAAGGACTTTGAAAGGTTATAAAACTTATACACTCAAGCACTTGATGTATCAAGTAAGTAAAGTAAAGAATCATGGAGAAGAGATAAACATTCTCTTCTTATATTTTCTAGAATTTTCCACCAATTTCTCTTCCAAAATAAAGAAGATTCAAAGAAGAGAGAAGAACATTATTTTCGATTATTATAAAAGAGAAATGTCACGAATTTCTATTTCAAAATGAAGAAGAATCAAAGAGAAGAGAAAACATTCTTTTCGATTGTTATAATAAATAAAAGACAAGTATTTCCCTTCCAAAATGAAGGACAATTAACAAGAGGAGAAGAACATTTCATTTGAATACTATAAAAGAAAAAAGTCAAGAATCACTTAGAATAGGTAAACATATTTTTCTTATATTTTCTAGAATTTTCCACCAATTTCTCTTCCAAAATAAAGAAGAATCAAAGAGATGCGAAGAACATTCTGTTTGAATATTATAAAAGAGAAAAATCAGAATCATAGAGAAGCGATGGACATTCTCTTCTCATATTATCTAGAACTTTCTACCAATTTCTTTTCCAAAATGAAAATGAATCAAAGAGAAGGGAAGAACATTCATTTCACTTATTATAAAAGAGAAAAGTCAAGAATTTCTAGTCCAAAATGAAGAAGAATCAAAGAAAAGTGAATTTTTTTTTTCTGTCTATTATAATAGAGAAAAGTCACGAATCATAGAGAAAAGATAAACATTTGCTTCTCATATTATCTAGAATTTACTACCAATATCTCTTCAAAAAAGAAGAAGAATCAAAGTGACGGGAAGAACTTTTTTCGATTATTATAAAAGAGAAAAGTCAAGAATTTTTCTTCAAAAATCCAGAAAAATCAAAGAGAAGAGAAGAACATTAAGCTTTATATTATATATATAAAACAATCAAGAATCATAGAGAAGAGGTGAACTATCTCTTCTCATATTATCTAGAATTTTCTATCAATTGCTCTTCCAAAATGAATAAGAATCAAAAAGAAGAGAAGAACATTCTTTTCGATTATTATTAAAGAGAAAAGAAAAGAATTTCTCTTTCGAATTGAAGAAGAATCAAACAGAAAAGAAGAACATTCCATTTGAATATTATAAAAGAGAAAATTCAAGAAACATGGAGAAGAAATAAACACTGTATTCTAATATTTTCTAGAATTTTCCACAAATTTCTCTTCCAAAATAAAAAAGAAAAAGAACATTCTTTTCGATTATTATTAAAGAGCAAAGTCAAGAATTTCTCTTTCAAATTGAAGAAGAATCAAAGGGAAGAGAAGAACATAAATTATTTTCGGTTATTATAAAAGAGAAAAGTTAAGAATTTTTAGTCAAAAATGAAGAAGAATCAGAGGAGTGAAGAAATTCGTTTGATTATTATAGAAGAGAAAAATCAAGAATTATAGAAAAGAAATTCTCTTCTCATATTATCTAGAATATTCCACCAATTCCTCTTCCAAAATTGAGAAGAATCAAGGAGAAGAGAAGAACATTTTTCCGATTATTATAAAAGAGAAAAGTCAAGACTATCTCTTCCAAAATGAAAGAAAATCAAAGAGAAGAGAAGAACATTCCGTTTAAATATTATATAAGAAAAACATTTAGATTCATAGAGAAGAGATAGACATTCTCTTCTCATATTATCTAAAATTTCTCACCAATTTCTTTTCTAAAATAAAGAAGAATCGAAGTAAAAAAAGAACATTATTTTCGATTATTTTAAACGAAAAAAGTCAAGAATTTCTAGTTTAAAATTAAGAAGAATCAAAGAGAAGAGAAGAACATTCGTTTCGATTATTTAAAAGAGATAAGTTAAGAATTTCTCTTCCAAAATGAAGAAAAATCAAAGAGAAGAGAATAGAAGAACATTAATTTTGATTATTATAAAAGAGAAAAGTCAAGAATCATATAGAAGAGATGAACATTCTCTTCTCATATTATCTGTATATTATTGTCAAAAATTTCTCTTTCAAAATAAGGAAGGATTAAAGAGAAGAGAAGAACATTTTTTATGATTATTACAAAAGAGAAAAGTCAAGAACCACAGAGAATCTCTTTTCATATAATCTAGAATGTTTCACCAATTTCTCTTCTAAATTGAAGAAAAATTAAAGAGAAGAGAAAAACATTTCTTTTAAATATTATAAAAGCGAAACATTAAAAATCTTACAGAAGAGATAGACATGCTCTTCTCATATTATCTAATATTTCTTGCCAATTTCTCTTCCAAAATAAAGAAAAATCAAAGAAAAGAGAAGAACATTCTTCTCGATTATTATATAAGAGAAAAATCAAGAATTTCTGGTTCAAAATGAAGAAGAATCAAAAAGAAGAGAATAACATTCATTTCGATTATTTCAAAGGAGAAAAGTCAAGAATTTCTCTTCAAAAATGAATTTTGAATAGATTCTCTTCTCATATTTTCTAGATTTTTCCACCAATTTCTCTTCCAAAATGTAGAAGAATCATAGAAAAGAAAAGATTATTTTGATTATTACAAAGGAGAAAAGTTGAGAATCATAGAGAAAAGATGAACATTTTCTAGTCATATTATCTAGAATTTTCCACCAATATATCTTCCAAAATAAATAATAATCATAGAAAAAAGAAGAACATTCTTTTTGATTATTATAGAAGAGAAATGTCAGGAATTCAAGAGAAGAAAAGAAAAGTATTTTTGATTATTACAAAGGAGGAAAGTCAAGAATCAAAAAGAAAATTTTAAAATTGTCTTCTCATATTATCTAAAAATTTTCACCAATTTCTCTTCCAAAATGAGGAAGAATCAAAGAGAAACGAAGAACATTCTTTTTGATAATTATAAAAGTGAAACGTCAAGAGTCACAAAGAAGAGATCAAAATTCTATTCTCATATTATCTAAAATTTTCATATCAATTTCACTTCTAAAATGAAGAAGAATCAAAGAATAGAGAAGAACAGTCTCTTTGATTATTAGAAAAGAGAAAAGTCCAGAATAATTGAGAAGAAAGGAATATTCTCTTCTCACACTTTCTCTAAAAGACTAATCCGAGGCTTTTATTTTTATAACGAAATCTTGAGAACTTTTATATTTTATTGAAGGAAAATAAGTTTAAAACAAAATATAAAAAGTCTTCAAGAAGCTTTCTTTATAAAACACAAAAATTATTGTACTTAATTTTATTTTTTTCAGGATTTAATTTTTATCTTCTTTTTTCTTCTTACATATTTATAATCTCTATTTTATCTTCTGCTTTCTTTCGTAAATGGATTTTTCTTTTATCTTCTTTTGCCTATTATGTCTTTTTCCTTCCGAAAATAAAACAACTCTATTTCTCTCCTCTTCTTTTATCTTATTTTTTCATCTCTTCTCTTAAGAACATCTGACTTTTGGCTTAGTTTCTCTGTTCTTTGAGACCATTCACGATTTTGATAGTTTTAGCTACAGCTAATAATTTCTGTATTAATGTTCATCATAAAGTATTTAATTTTCGCAAGCAAAACCTAAAATTTCTCAAGAACATTTCTTTATCAAATAGAGAGTTATAGATTACAGTGAACAGTTACACCGTTACAGAAGAGGACAAAAGGCAACTAGAAGAGGTAATCTTCTATTTTCCTTTATTTACCTCGTATTTTCTTCAATCTAAACTGCACTAGAAATTATATCCCTTTCTAGAAATTACATTAATGTTCCCTTCTCTTCTACTTTCTCTTCCCTTCACTTTTCTTCGCCTTTCTCTTATCTTCTATTCTTTTTCTCATAAAATCCATCATTTCATTTCATTTTAATTTGATTCCGTCTTTAGGAAGATTTTTTTAGAATAACAAAGTTATAGATTGTAGAAAAAAGTAACACGATTTTAGCAGTTTACTTTATGATTATCATGAAAAAGGGAAAGGAGGTAAGTAGTAATAACTAATAACTTCTCTTTCCTTTTTAATCAACCCTTTTTCTTGTTCTATCTTCCCTTCTCTTCTCTTCACTTCTATTTTTTGTTTTTTTTTCTTATTTCCTCTTTGTTTCTCTTGGCAGCTTTAACTAGAGCTAACAGTAATAATTGAAGAGATACATTCTGTTATTTCCTTATTTCTAAATTGAAGCTTTGGCTTCCCTTTCTCTTCTCCTTTTCCTCTCTTCTTCTTTTTCTTCCTTTCTCCTCTCTTCCTTTTCTCATGAAATCCGTCCTTTCATTTTGTTTTAATTAATTTCCGTCGCCAGGAGAAATCTTTTTTCTTCATAAAAAAAAATATAGATTTCAGAGAACAGTAACACAGTTTTCTTCATAATTATCATAGTTTTATGAGTATGTAAAAATAAGGATCTTACAGTTAAAAAAATGGAAGAAGGTAAGCAATAATATCTAAAGAAATATCTCCTACAATTTTCTTTTAAAAACAAACTCGTTTTCTTCTTCTCTCTAATCTTCCCTTTTTCTCTTCCCTTCTCTTTTAAAGGATTTAGGAACGTTGGGTAGGCTTTCTGTTCCGTTCTCTTCTCTTCTTTTCTATGGTTTTTCTTCTGTCCCCTTTTACACTTCTCGCAGGTTTAGCGACAACTAACAATAATCATTCGGCAACTTTGGCTTCCCTTCCTCTTCCGTTCTATTCTCTTCCCCTTTTCTTCTTCCTTTACTTCCCTCCTGTTCTCTTCCCTTTTCATGTTCTTTATCTTCTCTTCTCTCGTGCTATTCTCTTTTCTCATAAAATCGGTTCTTTCATTTTGTTTTAATTAATATCCTTCTTTTTAAAAAGTTATAGATTGTAGAGATCAATAATACAGTTTTAACAGTTTTCTTTTTGGTTGATAGATAAGGCGTTGAGATGTTGAAATTCCATATTCAGTTGTATATTAAAGTTGTAAATAACTAAGATTTTCAATATGTGTGTTTATTTTCACTACAATAAAATTAGAAAAAACTTAGAACTATATATATACATTATACTATTGGCACTATGGAGGGGTAAATATTTTAAGTAGTGGGGAGTTTGACAGTTCAATTTGTTCGATTAGCTTTCTTTATGATTATCATAGTTTTATGAGTATTTAAAGGTAAGAATCTCACAATTGAAGAAAATGGAAAAAGTAATAACTGAAGAGATACCTTCTTCTATTTCCATTTTAAAACAACTCACTTTTTCTTGGAGGTGGAGTTCATGTAGTGCTCTTCCACTTAGACCCATAAGACTGGTTGATGGTATCCTCACCAGCCATTTTAGGCAATATTTTGCCTATTTTACTACCCTTTTCTTCTCTTCTATTTTTTTCCTCTTTCTTCTTTTCTTTGATCTTTCTGCCCTTTATATATTTCATTTTATTTGTATCTTCTATTTCCTTTCTAAACAACTCGTTTCTTGTTTTCCCTTATTTGCGAACGTAGGGTTGCCGTAGAACGGGAACTCTTCCCTTCTCTTTTCTTCTGGATTTTGTTCTTCTCTCTTCCTTTCTTCTTCTTCTCTACTCTTCGTAGCTTTAACGGCAGCTGAGAAACCTGTAATACTGTTCATTATAAACTGTATAATGTTTTCTTCAGCAAAATATAAAAATCCTTGAGAAAATTACTTTAAAAATAAAAGGCCATTAAGTATAGTAAACAGTAATACAGGTTTAATCTTCACGATTCATCAAATCTGGATTGAGAAAAGAATAAGAAGTAATAATTGATAAAGAGAAAACTGAGATACCTTTTTTTCACTTTTTCTTCTGAACAACTTGTCTTTATCTTTTGTACGCCTCTTTTTCTGTTTTCCCCTCTCTTTCCTTTTCTCTTTAAAAACAACTGAACTTTCAGTAGATTTAGCTTCCCTCTTTATTTTTATTTTTTTGTTTTAATCTTCGCGAATATAGGACAAGAAGTAATAATTGAAGAAGAGAAAACTTCTACTCTTTTCCTTTTGAAAATAAATTTTCCTTTCTCATTTTTACTTTTCTTCTTCTTTCATCTCTCTCCCTTCCCTTCTCTTCTCTATGAAAAGATCTGAACGTGAAGTAGATTTGGCTTTCATATTTCTTCCTTATTTTCCTTTTCCATCTTTACTTATTATTATTATTCTCTTCTTTGAAAATATTTAGTTTTTTAATGTTTTGGTGACTGCTAATAAAATCTTCCTTTTATAATCTTTCATTTTGTTATTTCTCTCACCTCTTCCTTCTCTAGCTCTCTCTTTCCTTTTCTTCTCTTTGAAAACATTTGAACCTTCAGAAGATTTGGCTTTCTTTTGTTTCTTTAATATTATTCTTACATCTTTACTTTCAGTTTCTCCTCTTCTTTGAAAACATCAAGATTTTTTAAAGCTTTGGTGTCAGCTGCTTAAATTTGTCCTTTATAATCTTTATTTTTTTTATCTATTTAAGCCATTGATTATAGTAAACGTTAACACAGTTTGAACAGCTTTTTTCTCTATCGTCAAAGCCTTAAGAACATTTAAAGGTAAGAATTTAACAATTAAAAAGGAAAGGATAGGAAGTAACAATTGAAGAGAGGAGGAAGAGAAGATATACCTTCTTCTCTATTCATTCTGAAACTAACTTCAACTTTTTTCTTTTCATTCTTACTCCTTTTCTTATCTCTTCTCTTCTCCTTGAAAATATCTTAACCTTCTGTAACTTCTCTTCATTTCTCTTCTTTTGCCTCTTCTTTCTCTGTCCTGCTTTTACCTTTGAAAAGATTCGCCTCCTTGATAGTTTTAGCGAAAGCTGATAAAAGCTGTCTTAAAATTTTTCGTATAGTATTTAATTTTTCTCGAGCAGAACTTTCTCAAGAACATTTCTTTAAAAAGTTAATAGTCATAGATTGCAGTGAACAGTAACACAGTTTTGACAGCTTTCTCTATGACCAACAAAGCTTTGAGATAAAATCCTTACAATTAAAAACTTTAAAAAAAGGCCAAGAGGCAACACGAAGAGAAAATCTTCTGTTTACTTTTATTATATTGTTTAATTGTGCAATTTTTCTTTACAAAAATTATCAAAGCTTTCATAGTCATAAACTAAACTTTGCTTTCTAAGTTCCAGTCCCAAATAGATCAAGGTCTGCAATTGTTAATTCCAATAAGTCACAGTCTAGAAGTAGTGCATTTAATAGATCTAGACCTTAGAGTGTTAGAATTACTAAATTTCAATTTAAAAATGTTGCATTTAATAGGAATAAATCTAACAATGCCAAATCCCTCAGATATAAAAGTGCTAATTTTCGAAAATCTAGGTAAAAGAGTGCTTTTTTAGCAGGCCAAAATTTAAGAATAATCGTAGGTAAAGATTTAAATAGATTAAGGTTGCTTTTAATAAACTAGAACAATAAATCTAGATCTTTGAATGACATAATGGATGTCACCTTATTGGTATCTGTATCCAACACTAAAAAGAATATAAATATTTAACAGCAGAATAAAATATCCCAAATGCGAGCCTTGTGGTAAACCATTTACTTAAATGTTTGAAGTCTTATAAAAATAATGTAATGCATTTTTTTTTAAATTTTACTATTTTATTAATGAATTTGTATTTTATCTACTAAAGTTTATATTTTTCGCAGATTTAGATTTTATTTTATTTAACTTTCACTAATTTTATGCCTGGAAAACTATTTATAGTAAATTAGAATGTATTATGAGCAGGAAGTACTATTAGGTCAGTCTGGTCATTAATTAGTGGAATGTGAGATAACCGTTCACTAAATTTCGAAGGACCAGTAAATCCTCCTCCTAAAAAAAAATGAAAAAACTGTTATCAAAATTATGGCACTAAGATTCGTAAAAGTTTATTTATCATTATGGTCTTCGTTGTAACATATAATATTCAATGTTAATAGAATCTTAAACAGTGTATTAAATAATGAAAATACGAAATGTTTTCGTATTTTTCTAATTATTAGTGGATTAAATAACTACTTAAAATTTTGATCAAAAATGTTTTTTAAGTGAAAAAGCACGTAAGAATTAATTATGGAGGTCCGATGACTAATAAAAATTCTTGTGTCCACGCATCGAGGGACTAAATTTAGCAAATTGGCCACCGGCGGCCGCTGATCTACCAGTTTTATTTAAGTCTGTGGAACATTTACCGTGGGCACTGAGAGATGGTCTGTCGCGTGGGAACTGCACAGTAGTGTCTACGGGCTCCGGTCCCTCCGCGCCCCCTCCTGTGCCCCCCACGAGCCGCCGCTGATGCTGAATGCTGATGATGCTCCGGTGCTCGAGTGCTCCTCTCTTGCGGCTTCCACCGACTAAATTATTGACCTGTTGATTGTTCCAATTGCCACAAATACACAATTCCTTCTGCTCCGCCACCTTCTGCTACGGGCGCGGATCTTCGTACCAGCATCGGACGGAAGACTGGACTAATTACCTATTGATAATTAGACGCGTTTATAGCGCACAGATCATTAGTTTTATAGCCGGCGAAAGACGTTAGAGTGCCGGTGGCACCTCTTCAAATGAGATAAGTATTAATTGTAACCCGATTACGACAGTTTTTTTGCCCTTTTTTATGGCTGGAACCAATTAGCACAATCATATGGGTCATCTAAAATTATGAAAACTAATAGTCTTATATCAAATATCTCGTGGTTCAAATATTACTAATTGAGTTATTATATATAACTGACATTTCTACTATGTCCCATTTCAAAATTAAATACTATTGAAAACCCCTCTTTAATGTTGTAGGAATTGGAATGTGGGTTAGTGGCCACCCACAAACCCTACATATGTATTTTGGCTTAAACTAAAATATTGCATTCTAGCATTTCTTCCGATAATTATGTTGTTGCTGCTGGAAATCAGCGTATTTTCAGTTAGAGTAGATTTAGACAAAAATATATTTATTTTGAGTGTCCACTATATACTATTAAACATATGGAAGGTACGCGAGAGTTGCAATAAATTTGTGTGTGTAAATATTTGCTAAAATTGTTTGTTAATTTTGGAACAGATGCCACCCACCTATCCTATACATACAGAGAACACAAGCTTAAATATTGCAATTTACTAAAATGTTGGAATGGAATGGGCGTCCATTATATATACTCCTTTACTTCAACTGCAAATATGCTTTGGGTTTCTAAAAACTAAATTAGGATTTCTATGGCATAACCAAGGTTTTTTATTATAATCAAATGTTTTTGAAACTTATGAAACTATATAAAAATATGTAATTTCATCAGTTTCATTTTTGATATAGAATTAATCACAAACATTTAACACAAACTTGTTTTAACTTTTAATAACTAATTTTTAAATAATATTAAAATCACCACGCACAAATCTCTAGTATCATTTCTTCGTCTGAAGAAGACACCATGTAGCAAAACAATTGCTGCGTAGATTGAGCAATAAAAAGTGTTTTTTACTCTACTACTTTTACTAACAATTAAAAAGTGAATATGAATTTTCAACGAACAGCCTCATCAATTAATATATAGAAAAGGAGATATCCAAATACATACACTTTATACATGCAAAGTACTTGAAGAGTAATGGAATTTGTCAAAGAAAATATAAATACAAACAAGATTGATAGGAACTTTAAAATAATTTCTAGAAGATTTCTCGGGAAAAAGAATATAATTTCTAGCTATTTTATGACCTTAAGATTTTGAAAAAAAATTATTATTATCTTCACCACAAATCAAAAAGGCGTTAATATAAAAACTAAATTTACTTCGAGTAAATGTAATGGGTGACAATAACTCTTCTAAAAATTGCATCTGTTGTTAGATTGCGTTTAAAATCACTGTGTTATTTTATAAATATATCTATTTGAAGACTTTTAAAGAAAATCTTCGTTATCTTTCCTACAAACAAGACGACGTTTGTTTAAAGACAGAATTTGCTTCGAGTAAGAGTGAAAAGTTCCAAAAATCACTTCTTGTTTCGTATGAATAAAAATAATTTAGTAAAACCCTCGATAATATTATACAAATTGTAAGGTGGGATAGTGGCCACCCACCCACCCTACATATGCACTTACATTTCAAACTAAAACACTGTTTTATATTTTTAAACCAAATTAACACTAACACTGTGATTAAATTCTTGGAAATAAAAGCACTAACAGTGGATGAAGTAGATGCATATATGTAAGGTGGGTGGGTGACTATCCCACCCTCCAACCTATAAAACATACGCGAGGATTTTACTGAATTAATTTATACTTATTTGTATATTAAAGTTGTAAATAACTAAGATTTTCAAAATGTGTGTTTATTTTCACTACAATTGTTTCGCAAATTTATTGCTTCTTCAGGTGAATGAAAGTTTACAGTGTAAACAAATGAATATGGATTTTCAACATCTCAACGCCTTATCTATCAACCAATTTATACTTACATCAAAAATTGTAATTAGTGCCAATATTTATTATAAAAATTGTATCTGTTGTGATAGTACATTGAAAATCACTGTATTATTTCATAGATAAATTATTTTGAAGATTTTGAAAGAAAATCTTTATTATTTTCATCACAAATCAAGACGGCGTTAATATAAAAACTAAATTTACTTCGAGTAAATGTAATGGGTGACAAGAACTCTTCTAAAAATTGCATCTGTTGTTAGATTGCGTTTAAAATCACTGTGTTATTTTATAAATATATCTATTTGAAGATTTTGAAAGAAACTCTTCATTATCTTCCCTAAAAATAAGATGGCGTTTGTTTAAAGACAGAATTTGCTTCGAGTAAGTGTGATAAGTCCCAAAAATCACTTCTTGTTACGTATGAATAAAAAAATAATTTAGTAAAACCCTCGCGTATGTTTTGTAGATCGGAGGGTGGGATAGCAGCCACCCACCCACCCTACATATGTACTTAAATTTCAAACTCAAACACTGTTTTGTATTTTCTTTAAATTTTTGTAAAGAAAAATCGGATAATTAAATGTTTTAAGGAAAAGAGTAGAGCAGAGAAATAAAGAGAAAGGAAAACCAAAGCTACCGATGCTTAAGATATTTTCAAAGAGAAGAATAGTTGAGAAGAACAAAAGAAAAAAAAACAAAAAGGGAAATTAGAATTACTTTTGGAAGAAAATGAGAAGAATATACTTCTAATAATCTCACAATAAAAATGGAAAAATAGGGAATTAAAATTTGCATAAATTTGAAGAGAAGAGAAAAAGAAGAGATTTTCTCTTCTCTTCAAAATTATTCAAATTTTAATTCTTAACCTTTCCATTGTTATTGTAAGATTATTGTAAATATATTTTTTGAGATACGTGAAGATTATCATAAAAGATTGTATTGAAACACTAACACTTCCTTCATAATTTGCGAAGAAAGTGTTAGTGTACTTGTATAGCACAACATGATTTATAATGAAAACAGAAAACTTCTTGACCTTGTGTTCTCTAACATATATTGATATAGTGTCACTCATAATGGAGGATTTGCATCATCCTGCTCTCTCTGCATATATCGATGTTTAGGAAGGCAACGGCATTCCCTAGTAATAATAACATCCGCTATAATTTTAGAAAAACCAATTACCCGGCTTTGTATAATGATCTTGCTTATATATATGTGATGTTAATGAAGCCGTTGAAGCATTTTATAAAGTCATATATTTGATTCTTCTGTGCCCAGATGGGTTCCAAGAAGTACATCATTTCCGTCGTGGTTATCTAGTGATATCAAGAAATGGATTAAAGTTAAGGAGCAGTTACGTCAATACTGCTCCTTAACTTTAATATATTTGTTGATATCACTAGAAAACCACAACGGAAATGATGTATTTCTTGGAATCCATATGGAGAGCAACTAATTCTGTGTTTTATCATTTTGAATTTAATAGTCTACGTGCCTTTATTAAATTCAAAATTTCTGATGCGTATAAGAACTTTCCAATTCCATTTCCAACCCCACGGAAATTTGTAAATGTATGCGCAGCAAATCTAGTAATACTAGGATTCCATCTCAACTTCATGATAATAATATTATGTATAATGTGCCATAAGATATTGTTTCAGCATTTGATAAGTTGTTCTCTACGGACTCCCAACCTCCACTTGTTCAAGATGTAAGTGTTGTTTCAGCCAACGATGTTTCCTACAATTCTTTTGTGATTAGTGAAGAAGTATTAACAAACTAAAAAATACTACTAGTAGTTATGGTGATGACCAAGTGTCTAGTTTTTTAGTGAAAGATTGTAAATTTGTATTTGTAAAACCATTGTTAATTATTTTTAAATTAGCAGTACGTAATAAGTCATTTCGAAACATCTGGAAACACGCACAAATTACACCTGTGCATATAAGAGGTAAAAAAGGTGAAATATATAATTACCGTCATGTCACTGAACTCGGTAATTTTACTAAAGTATTTGAACATATTATGCATTGTAAGATTTACAGTCAAGTTAGGGGTATGAACATCAGCACGGTTTTATGCCTGAAAGTTCAACAGTTACTAACTTAGCAGGTGACACAGTATATTAGCGAGGTATTAGATAGTCATGGTCAGTTAGATGTCATTTACACGGTCCTTTCCCTTGCTTTTGATACCATTGATCATAAAATTTTGTAGCTAACCGTTTGGGTTGTGTTATTCTACTTTTCAGTTAATTGCGTCCTACTTTTATAACCGTGTGAGTTATGTGCAGTACAATGGTTACAAGTCATTTGAATTTAACTCTAAACCCGGGGTTCCTCAGTGCTTAAACCTGGGACCTCTATTATTTGTATTATATCATATATAAATGATATAATTAGTTCTCTAACCTGTAGTGTGTTAGCATACGTTGAAATATTTGCAAATATTAATAATCTATATGATGCACTCATACTTTAAGAAAACTTGGACTATATTACTAATTGCTGTGAGTTAAATAAGTTAAAATTAAACACTATGAAGTGCTTTGTTGTTACCTATACTCGCAAACGTTCTTGTATTAATTTGGTTAATTATGCTTATAATGTCAATGGTACTTTATTACTTAAGGTGAGAGTTCTGGGGGTTTGGTTTGACTGAAAACTTACATTAATCGCATAATTCAGTTGTGTCTGAGCGCATCTAAATCACTTGATTTAATTATGCTTATATGCAGATATTTTAGAGATCCTTCCGCTATGAAGTAGCTGTACTCCACTTTTGTTCGAAACGAAATCTTCATCTAGTACAACTAACGTATGTATATCTTCTTTTAATAGTTGAACGGATTCAGGGACCGGAATTAAAATTTTTATCATTTAGAAACGATAGAACATACCCAATAAGAAATATAGATTATGATCTATTTTTGGTGCGCCATGATTTTGAATCACTCTCCAACCGTAGGAATAATAATAATAGTGCAGCAATAATGCTCAAACTCTTACACAACAAAATTGACTGTCCATTTTTACTTGGAAAATTGCAATTGGCTGTTTTCAGACTATTTTATAACGAGAAAATAGTCTGAAAACAGCCAATTGCAATTTTAAATTTATACTTTACACTTACCAACTGTCAAATTTAATGCACTTTTGTACTCTACAATTATTATAATGAGTAAATATGCAAATAAATTTTTAGAAGATATTTTTTATTCCCCTAAACTTAAGGCTATTTAAATTACTTGATAATATATTCATATACTTTTGTATTTAATTTTCTTTTTATGTTAATTATTAACATGTATTAAGTTACATAAATAATAAATATCTTTTTTTACAGTTTTTTTCTTTTACAATAATAGTATTTACAAATTGTGCTTCATTTGTGATTGGTCTTTCGGCCCAGCCTAAAATATAAACGCCTTTTTATTTGTCAATTGTTCGGGGATTTTCACTATTTTTTTCATATAGGGCATTTTGGGGAATTTAAATATTAAGTAACTGGTTTTTTACTGTTGGACAATAAATATTATTATTATTATTATTACTTATTATTTTTCTCATTTTTTGCCAGTTTGGTATAAGTATTATATTTTATTGTTATATAAGTTCAAGAATTTCCTAACTATTGACTTCTGTATTATTATTATTATTATTATTATTATTAACACTCAATTTTTACTGTAACTCTCTACAAAAACTTAATGATTGTGTCAGAAGTATATATATATACAACATCTTTATTAACAGACAAAAATAAAATACAGATAAGACAAATATAATACATGTATGATGATATGAGTGTTAGGAGGTTAGTCTGTTAAATGGCTTTCGACCGGCGGTCTTTCAGCCCTCATTTATCCTTGTCGATGTGTCACGTTAGTCTGTCTCTGATGATGATGATGATGATGATGGATGATGAGATGTGATGAATTCGAAAATAGTAAATGGGGGGGTTTTGAATTTTGGGATTAGGTTAGGATTTCTGCGTAAGCAGTAGAGAGTAAGGATTTGATGGTTGAAGGGGTTTTTGGAAAATTTTTCACTTAAGTATAGAAGGCGTTCCTTGATGGGGATAACAGAGGTAGAGTCGTATAGGAATTGGTTAGAGGGATTGTGTAGAGGATTACTGGGGTGTCGGATTTTGGTTAAAGTTCTTAGGGAGGATCGCTCGCTAACTTGGATATTGTGGATAGTAGGATTGCAGGAGTTGGAGAACAGGACATTACCATAGTCGAGTAGAGGACGGCATATCATTTTATATATTTTTTAACCGCTGTTTTTATAGATATACCGTTCTTTTTGTAAATTAAGTTTCTGAACATTTTGGCTCTAGCTGTGATTTTGGTTTTGTTTGAAACTGTATGTTGTTTAAAATTGACTTTTCGATCTATGGTAATGCCATGGTATTTTATGGATGTAGAAGGGGAAACAGTTATGTTGGAGATATGAATATCGTGTGAAGGATTATTGTTACGGTGATAGGGAATTAGGAGCTGGGATTTGTGGGGATTGATTTTAATTCGCCATTTAGCAAACCAGTGTTGCAGGGAGTCAATTTGCTGCTGGAGGGATTGAAGAGCTTTAGGAACGGTGGGTGCGTGGGAAATTATGGCTGTATCATCTGCAAATTGCAGGAGATATTTAGAAGGATTGAAGTAAAGAGGATCAGGATTGTAGATGTCGAAACAGAAGATGTTATATAGTAGCGGAGATAGAGGGGAACCTTGGGGTAGGCCTTGTGCAGGAGAAAAAGGAGGGGAGTAAGAGTTGTTGATTTTGACTTTAAGGTCAGAAGTATATTTTTTTACGAATCTCTAAAATAAATCTTAAATCTCTAAAATAACAACAATAGTTTTTCTGAAATTACACTACAATATAATTTAATTTTTAATCGTGTAAATATTACCTTTTAGAAAATAAGAAAATAATTTCATTAAACATCGATGTTAATGTTATAGTAACTGGAGGGTGGGATTGTGGAAGTTTTAATTTGTATATGTAGGGTGGGTGGGTGACCTCAATCCCACCCTCCAAGCAGTGTAACCTACGCAAGAATTATGGGTTAAGATTGTAGACACCTATCCACCTTACACATTCATTTAAATTTTAAATTAAAATACTGTATTATTCTCTTATACACTTAAACCGATTTTTTTTACTATTACTGTCTACAAAATCAATCTATATATATATATATATATATATATATATATATATATATATATATATATATAGAGCCACCCCTCAAACTGTATAATTACAAAGATACCAAAACCATTAACCCGGACAGGAATCAATCCAGGATCTTGAGGTGAAGAACGAGGGATAGAACCGTCCATATATATTATACAGGGTTGCTGATATGCATAGAAACGGTCGCATATTTCCTGAAGTAAGATAGCTAGCGAAAATTGTTAAGATGCAATAGCTTTAGGGATTTTTTAAAAACCATTGTAATAAACACAAATTAAGTTTACAGGATCAGCCAAAGAGTCAGAACGAAATAAAGTTGTTTTTTCTTTAATGAAACACCCTGTATATTATTCCATATTTTAATTAATCTTGTCCTGACTTTTTGACTGATCCTGTACACTTAATTTGTCTTTATTCTAATAGCTTTTAGAAAGCCCTAAAACTTTTGTATCCTAATTTAGGAGATATTCGACCGTTTCCATACTTATTAGCGACCCTGTATATAATGTTATGTATTATGTATTATATTTATGTGTTTCTTTTGAATAAACTGTTTATATACTCTAAAACAAAACTACATTACAAATTAATATTTTATCAATTATGTAAATATTGTCGATTTGAAAATATTTTAATTGAAATATCGATGTTAATGTTATAGTAACTGGAGGGTGGAATAGTGGCCACCCACCCACCCTAAATATACATAAAATTTTAAGTCTAAACCGTGTTTTCGCATTCATAAAACAATAGTGCAAACACTGCTGTTGCTTTTGGAAATTTAAGAAGTTACAGTGAGAGAAGTGTAAATATTTATTTGTCTTCAAACCAACCCTTCAATCTGTAATGCCAGTATTTAATAATAATTTTTTAGCTGGTGTTTGAAAAACGAACGACTATTTGCAGCTGATGTTTTAATGTGTAAATGTAAGGTGGGTGGGTAGCCTATATCCTACCCTCTAATCAGTAAAACCTACCAAAAAAACAATTGCTGGTATGAACCAATATGTAATGTTGCTAACGCGCAACCGTATACTCCCACCACCAGCATTTATATTTTTTTATTTTTACTAAAATTTCACTTTTAAATTCATAAACAACGTTATCACTATTTCTATTACGATGTTGAATAAATAACGACTAATTGCAGCTGAAGTTTTATTGCGTATATGTAAGGTCGGTGGGTGGCCTCTACCCCACCCTCCAATCAGTAAAACATACCCCAGAATTGTAGGTTAATTTAAATTTTAAACTTAAACACTGCATTATTTTCTAATACATATAAACCGAATTGTTTTACTATTATTGTCTACAAAATTAATCTACTGACAGTGTCAGAAGTAAAAAAATATATATAACCACTCCTACAACTGTGAAATTATAATCCAAAATTAAGTAAGTGGAGGGTGGGATGTAGCCACCCACCCAAACTGCATATACATACAATTTCAGGTCAAAACCGTTTTTCTTAAATGCAATTAATTAGTGTTTGTTACATTTTACAACTTTTAACTAAAACCCTCGCTTATGTATTACTTATTAGAGGGTGGATAGAGGCCACCCACCCACCCTACATATATTTATAAACTTTAATTCCTTTTCGTCTCGCGGCTTCAAATAAAATAATTACAAAACTTTTTGAATAAAAAAGAAATTAAAAAGGTAAAACTTTTGAGTGAGTAAATTAGTAAAAAATTGATGCATGATTGGTGGACAGACTTTAAATCTAAATTAGATAAGATTGGCAATAGATAGTAATTTATATTTGAACTTAAATTTTGATTTTGTTTTATTTTTTATTGCATAAAGGGTTTTATTGTTTTTAGCAGCAAAATCATCAACGATTAACAATTCGAGTTATGATGTATATGTAGGGTGGGTGGGTGGCATCTATCCACCCTCCAATCAGTAAAACATAAGCGAGGGTTTTAGTTAAAAGTTTTAAAATATAAACAAACACAAAATAATTGCATTTTTTATTTGATGTACTCATACAAATATTTCAAATAATTTTTAATGATGTTTTACTAACTAGAGGGTGGGATAGAGGCCACCCACCCATCCTACATATACATATTACCTTTAATTAGCGATCGCGTGAATAAACTTGAATAAAAGACAAAGTAAAATTTTTGGGGGTGTAAATTAATAAAAATACATTATTAGGAAAAGTAAAAAAGATGCAGAATCCATCAAAACATATTAATTAAAGTTATCATGTATGTGTAGGGTGGGTGGATATTTGACCTCTAATCCACCCTTCAATCAATAAAACATGAGCGAGGGTTTTAATTAAAAGTTGTAAAACGTAAATAAGCATATTATTATTTTTGCAAATTTTAATAGGTTTATTCAAACAAATTTTTCAAATAATTTTTGATGATGTTTTACTGATTGGTGGGTGGGATAGAAAATATATACATAGAAACTTTAATTCCTTATCGTCCTTATTAATTACAAAACTTTTTGAATAAAAACGAAATTAAAAAGGTAAAATTTTTGAGTGAGTAAATTAGTAAATAATTGATGCATGATGGGTGGACAGACTTTAAATCTAAATTAGATAAGATTAGCAATAGATAGTAATTTATATTTAAACTTAAATTTTGATTTTGTTTTATTTTTTCTTACATAAAGGATTGTTTTTAGCAGCAAAATCATCAACGATTATCAATTAAAGTTATCATGTATATGTAGGGTGCGTGGGTGGCCTCTATCCACCCTACAATCAGTAAAACATAAGCGAGGGTTTTAGTTAAAAGTTGTAAAATATAAACAAACATAAAATAATCGCATTTTTTAATAGATGTATCCATACAAATATTTCAAATAATGTTTGATGATGTTTTACTAACTGGAGGGTGGGATAGTGGACACCCACCCTCCCTACATATACATAAAATTTTACATCAAAACCGTGCTTCCGATTTAAAAAAGTAATTGTATAAACACTGCGGTCGTTTCTGGAAATTACAAGAATTGATTGTGAGAGAAATGGTGATGTCAAGATCAGTACACCTAGAAAAACAGCATTAATTTATGTTTTAAACCCACTTGTAAAAACTTCGTTAAAATTGTTTTGTATATTGTTGGACGTCGCTTATATTTTGAATTTGGCTGTTTAGATTTTAAAAAAATAAGTAATTGTAGAAGCTTTCACTTCGTGATAAATTTTGATAAGTCAAAACAAATAAAACAATTAACTTTTTTTGGTATCACTTCTAAAATTAACAAAGTTAATTGTTTATTTTTTATTGAAAATAAATTCTTCATTGTAATCAAGATGCAATCGATATTCTTAGAGATTGATTTTTAAAATTTGGAACATAAATACTTAAAAAACCGAATAAGGGTAATTGTAATATTCATTTCGAATATAAACTATTATAATATTAAGTAGAGCAATCTTAATACTTAATTTTAATCTATGTTGTTGGTAGCTTCGTATCAAGAGGATACATTGTTTTGTTTTCTAAATTATATTTAGAACATGTTTACTTTTAAATTTAGCAGATAATATCTTTATCGCTATCATGGTACCAATATCAAAGGCTGGATGACCTTAGTGCTTAGATACTATGGTTTCTCAGAAACGCTAAGCAAAGAAAGAGTTGGAATATTTTTGAATAAATTTCTTATAAAAAACAATTAGTGAAAGCCCAAATTTATTTATAGAAATTAAATATTGAAACTTGTAGTGCAGTATTAATAATGATAATTAATAATGAGAAAAATAAATCTCCATGAGCATTTAAACTTCAGTTAACAGTTAAAACAACGACTGCCCATACTAAAGCATCGCCGGGCATTGAATGACATAACTGTTAACTGTCGTAACATGTCTATTGTATATTGAAGACTTTTCTTTAAGAGTATTCTAGTTGAGAAATTTCTTACACATCACAGTGATCTTCAACGCAATATTACCACACATAATTTTTTTATAAGACTCTTTACCACGTAAACATTAATGTTAGGGAATTTATTTGTTTAAAACGACGCCATCTTGTTTGTTGTGAAGATATTAAAGAATTTTCTTCAAGAATCATTAAGCTGAAATATGTCTTACACAACACAGTGATTTTCAATGGAATTTTACCACGGATAAATTTTTTTACCACGTAATATATTAACTTATATAACTGTTAACTGTCGTTACATGTCTGAAATCGTATTCAGCACAATGTAACAATTTTGTGGTGTTATTGTTTCTCAACCACGTCTCGAAAAGTGTCTGCACTAATGTTTACATTATGATGTAAAACGTTAGTGCAGAAATTCTCATGGAGATTTATTTTTCTCATTATTAATTATTACCAAATTTATTTAGACTAAAATAATTTTAGAAGATACAAAACTTTTTAAAGCTTTCATTAGAGAGCTGTGAACAAAAAATTTAACATTAAAGAGTTATCTAAGAAGTTTACGGATTTGAAAGTTTAAACATTCAAAACTATAATTTTGTGGTGATTCTTTACTACTTTTTGCTTCTTTGGTACAGATACCATAGCCATTTTAAAGTCTTTAACTTTACCCTTGCTAAATTTACATCACTAGATTGATATTAGCTACTTTAAAGAATTTTTATTTGACCAAACTGTTATCTCATTATATGATAATAAGACTGTCCCTAAAAAAATACAAAAAATTAAAAAAAAATTAGTAGTCGTATCTAAAATAAATTATTTATTCCTTTCTAAGATGGAAAACTCATCAGTAATTAGGGTCAGTCATTTATCGATTAAGATACTGGGAAATTTTTGTCAAAGGAGCGTAATAAGTAGTGTGTGAAGAATTGGTGGAACGAGACAAAAAATTGTGATGGAATTGACGAAATTGGGGTGAGAAAAGTATTAAAGATTTTCCTTCAAAGTCTTTAAAAAGATTTATTTTTAAAATGCCACAGTGATTTCGAACGTAATATAACAACAAAGACAAAGTTTAGAAGTGTTTTAGCTATCCGTTGCATTTACTAGAAAGTCTTTTTTATTTTTATAGCAACGCCAGAGTGTTTGTAGTGGAGATATTGAAGAATTTTCTTTAAGAATCGTCAAGCTGAAAAATTATTTACATAACACGTTGGTTTTCAACGTAATATAACAACAGATAAAAATTTTACAAAAGTTTTTCCACGTAATACATTAACTTAAGGAATTTTTGTGTTTAAAGCGACACCATCTTGATAGGAGTGAAGATATTTAAGAATTTTCTCTAAGAATCCTCAAGCTGAAATATTTCTTACACAACACAGTGATTTTCAACGCAATATAACAAGAGATAAAATTTTTACAAGAGTTTTTTCACGTAATACATTAACTTAAGGATTTTCCGTCTAATTTGTAGTGAAAATATTAAAGAATTTTCTGGAAGAATCTTTTAGCTGAAATATTTTTTACACAACACATTATTTTCAGCAAAATTTGATGACAGGTAAAATTTTTACATAACTTTTAACATGCAATACATTATTTCCTTCAAACGAGATCATCCCGTTCCTTGCGAAGATATTGAAGAATTTTCTTTAAGAGTATTATAGTTGAGAAATTTCTTACACATCCCAACGCAATATTACCACACATAAATTTTTTTACAAGAGTTTTTACCATGTAATACATTAACGTTAGGTATTTTTTTGTTTTTTGTTTGTGGTGAAGATATTGAAGAATTTTCTTCAAGAATCATTAAGCTGAAACATTTCTTACACAACACAGTGATTTTCAATGAAATTTTACCACCGATACATTTTTTAGAAGAGTTTTTACCACGTAATATATTAACTTAAGGATTTTTTTGTTTATTATGATGAAAGTAGTGATTTTTTGTTGTTGTTATTGTATAGTACTTATGATTGGGACTTGTTAGCAGGAGAAAATTACTGATGCACATCTTGCACAGACTGGTTCTGTAATTCAAGGATGACCGCATTTTTTCGGGCCGGGCACGAATTTTCGGGGGATTTTTTTCGGTCGGGGCCGGCGACGCCGTGGTCGGGCCTCTCCACCGTGGTGACTTTTGTTTGCAGCCATCGCGTTCGTGTGTGAAGAGGCGTGCTCGTGTAGGTGCACGTGTCCAATCCTGCACAGTAGCTATACATAACGCGGAGCACAGTAGCCAACAGTAGCACTGCCATCCCCTCCAATCGTACATCCATCCATCCATCTGCGTTATGTAGTAGCTATATACATATATATAAAAGAGGCTAGCTTCAAGAGTACCCCGTGTTAAATGGTACCTACACGTATGCCCGAAGCCGGTAGTACCTTCGTGTGCGTACTGCGGTCTCTGCACCTAATAAGCGGGACATACCTGTCATCCCCTAATAGATGTTGAAAAACTTAATACAATAATTTTGATTTCTTGTATTTACCTGATGGATTTAATTAATCTACATCCTAGAGTACTTTTAATGTATAAAACCTGCTGGGAGCAACTAGGAAAAGTACCAATAAAAACAGTTATTAAAATTTCAATATCCGAACCTTCTACATAGTTATAAATGTTAAATCAAATTGAAAATGATGAAAAACTTAATGAGGTACTATACAAATTATTTATAAGAGATATTTCTTATCTTTTATACATTTTCTTAGTTTTATATTTTATTTAATTCAAATAAAAAGAGTATATTTCACCCTAAATTAAATTAATATCGTTTCCCTGTCAACAACAACCACCACAGAGCGGCTTTAATTTATTTGGTTCTCACCAGCGCATTTGAACTGAGAGAAATGGAATTTGTCTTTTTAGTTGTAAGTTTTAAATCAACATGTATCACTTTAATAGTAGTACCTATGAATGAGATAAAATTAGATACTGAAATAGAATTTGACTTTTTAGTTTTAAGTTTTAAGCCACCATAATCACCTCAATCATAGTACCTATAAATGGGATAATGTTAGATATACTTCCTTTTGAATAAATCATTGCATTAAATTTTCATTAAGTGGATATATCATCAAATCAAAAGTTAGAGGAATTTACAACAGCAACAATTACAACGAAAACAATGTGAAAACTTTTAGTTGCTGCTTATCTTCTTGTCGCCACTATTGAGAAGATAGAGTTGACTTACAAAATGATCTTCCACTCATAATTTGTTGTTTCTTTTTGTTATGCAACACTATAGTTACCATGTTACAAAACAAAAGAAAATAAAGTTATCAAAAACAAATAAAACAACAATAGTAATTAATTATAAAAATTGTATTGTTTTTTAGAATTTTAATTATGGGTAATTAAGGTATTAACTTAATCCTTCAGTATTACCCACAATTTAAATTCTGACCACATATCTTTAGGGCGAACCTATTACACAATTACATCTTACATAAGAACAATTTGCCAAGGATGAGACAGCAAAAGGAAAATGTTGGGCACAATCGTTTCGAAACCACAAATATCCTGCGGATTTTTCGCCTTCGTGCTGGATGACCACAAAATTTGAAATCGCCGTAAAACAATGTGTGTGCACAAGGAAACGCACACCGGGATTTTATTTGCACACCGGCAGAGATGACTCACTTTGCCGATTCAGTACGCAATCATCGCGAAACTTTCTACGCCGTTTATGACGTGCATAAAATAAACGTAAAACAAAATCAGCATCCTTATCTAAACCGGTAAGTACATTATTAGTCACGGATGGTTTGGTATCGTCACATGTGCGTTTGTAATCATCGAAAAGTACTTGAAGTCTGATTTTATTAAGAAATATTTACAGTGTTCGTAAGTACCTAATTTATTAGTGTAATTAAATTAGATATAATTTTTAAATTGTAAGGGTCTCAAAAATGTACGAGAAAATGACCATAAAAACCATTATGATAGGCTTATATTATTTTATTACTGTTTCATTTCTTCTTTTGTACTATTTTTAAAAATATTGTCCTTATGTTTCTTGTAATTTCTTTAGTCTGTTTTTATTTACAATTTCTCTAAATTATTTTTAATCCTCACTTATTTCTTTTGTATTTTTCTTGTTTTTATCTCTTCAGTTTCTCATCTTCAAAAAAAATGTTTCATCAAACATATGGAAGTTTTCTGTGGTCTGAATAGTCTTAACTTATCCAAATTTCCTAAGTGTCTAATTTAGATTACTAAATGAGGCAAATTAAAAAGAAATGTTAAATAACTTGCTGAAAATTTTAGAATCTTCGATGAAATTTGTTAGAACTGAAAGAGAAGAACCACCATCTTTCCATCCGTTTTCATTTCATCAATTATATACAAGATTTCCTGAAATATACAAGAAGAAATAAAAATAAATGTAAAGTGTCGATAAGTTAGTGCAAGAAATTTTTTATTAAAATAATAAAACAAATTTTAACAGTTTCGAATGATCTTGTATTATCTTGAACGATCTCAAACAATCCTGAACGATCTCGAAATATCTTGAATGATCTTAAACGGTTTTCGAATGATTTGGAACGATCTTAAATGATCTATGAGGATTTCAAATTTTCTTGATCGTAAACGGTTCAAATGATCTTGAACGAACTCGACTAATCTTGAATGTCCTTCGAACGATCTTGAATTATCTTGAATGATCCCGAATAATTATGATTGATCTTGAATGGTCCTGAATGATCTTGAATGACGTCGAATACGATCCGGAATGATTTTAACAATTTTGATTTTGAGCGATCTCGAATGATCTTGTAGGATCCCGAATGATCTTGAATAATCGTGATCTCGAATAATTTTGAACGATCTTAAATAATCCTGAATAATATTGTACAATCTCTAATGATTTTATATGATCTTGCACGATCTTGAATGTTCCTGAATAATATTGGAGGGTCTCGAATGATCTTGAACAATCGCGAATAATCTGGATCGATCTCGAACGATCTTAAATATTCTTGAATGATCCCGAATAATTATGAACGATCTAAAATGATCCTGAATGATCTTGGTCGATCTGGATTGATTTTAACAATTTTGACCTTGAGCGATCTTGAATAATCTTGTACGATCCTGAACGATCTTGAATAATCGTGATCTCGAATAATTTTGAACTATCTTAAATAATCCTGAATAATATTGTACGATCTTTAATGATTTTAAATGATCTTGCACGATCTTGAATGATCTTGAAGAATCGCGAATAATCTGGAACGATCTCGAACGATCTTAAATAATCTTGAATGATCCCGATTAACTACGAACGATCTCGAATGATCCCGAATGATCTTGAATGACCTCGAATGCGATCTGAAATGATTTTAACAATTTTGAATGATTAGAACGACCTAAAATAATCTTGAACGATTTTGAATGTTCCTGAATGATTTAAAATGATCTTGAATGAAAAATCAAAAATGTTTTCGCTTTTCTTTAAATTTTAATTATAATAACAATTGGTTTCTTTTTTCATGTTCACTTATTTTCATTAGTAAATATTGACTAACATTTGCACTGTTAAAACCAATTTTATTGTTTTATTAAAATAATAAAGAAATATTTAACAACTTCGGATAATTTTGTATTATCTTGAACGATCTTAACCATTTCCCGCATAAATTACGTTCAAAAATAATTGTGCGGGAAGGGGTTAAACCATCTTGAAGGATCTCGAAAGATCTTGAAGGTTCTTAAACGATCCCAAATAATGGTGATCGCGATCAATTTTTAAAGATCTTGAATAATCCTTAATAATATTGTACGATCTCTAATGATTGAATGGTCTCGAATGCTCTTGAATAATCTAGAACGATCTCGAACGATCTTGAATAATTTTGAATGATCCCGAATAATAATGAACGATTTCGAAAAATCCTGAGCGATCTTGAACGACCTCGAATGCGATCTGGAATGATTTTAACAATTTTGAATGATTCCGAACGATCTTAAGCAATCTTGGATGATTTTGAATGACCTTGAATGATTTTTGATGAACTTGAATGGTCAAAAATGTTTTCGTCTTTCAATAAATTTTAATCATACTAAAAATTGTTTTTATTTTCACGTTCACTAATTTTCATTAGTAAATATTTAATAAAATTGAAGCTGTTTAAACCGATTTTATTGTTCTAATAAAATAATAAAGAAATATTTATCAATTTTGGATAATCTGGTATTATCTTGAACGATCTTAAACAATCTTGAACGATTTCAAATGATTTTGATGGTTCCTAAACGGTTTCGAATGATCTTGAACGAACTCGTCTGATCTTGAATGGCCTTGAACGATCTCGAATGATCTTGTACAATACTGAACGAGCTTGAATAATCTTGAATGATCCCGAATAATCGTGATCTCGAATAATTTTGAACGATGAAATAATCCTTAATAATATTATACGATCTCTAATGCTTTTAAATGATCTTGCATAATATTGAATGATTCTGGATGATATTCAAAGGTCTCGAATGGTTTTGAATGCCCTTAAATGATCTTGAACAATCGTGAATAATCTCGAACGATTTCAAATATGATTCTGAATGAACTTAAACGATTTCAACCGATCTTAAACAATCTTGGATGATTTTGAATGATCTTGAATGATTTTAAATCATCTTGAATGATCAAACATATTTTAGCCTTTTTATTAATTTTAATCATACTAAGCATATGTTTCTGTTTCTACTTTCGCTTATTTCTATTAATATTTAATACAATTTTAACTGTTACAATAAACTTTTAACCATTTTCAAATGAACTTGTACTATTTTGAACGATTTCGAAAGATCTTAAATGAACCCAAACTATTTCGAATGATTTGGAACGATCCTAAATGAACTCGACTGATCTTGAGTGATCTTGATCGATCTCAAATGATCTTGTCCAATCCTGAACGATCTTGAATAAACTTAACGATCCCGAATAGTTGTGATCTCGAATAATTTTGAACGATCTTGAATAATCCTAAATTATTTTATACGATCTCTAATAATTTTAAATGATCTTAACGATCTTGAATAATTCTGAATGATACTCTCGAATGATTTTGAATGCTCTTAAATGATCTTGAACAATCGTGAATAAACCGAAACGATATCGAATATGATTCTGAATGATCTTGAACAATTTCGAACGATCTTAAACAATCTTGGATGATTTTGAATAATCATGAATGATTTTAAATGATCTCGAATGATCAAAAATGTTTTCGCCTTTCTATTAATTTTAATCATACTAAGCATTTGTTTCTTTTTTTTACTTTCACTTATTTCTATTAATAAATATTTAATAAAATTTTAGCTGTTAAAACAAACGTTTAACCATTTTCGAATAAACTTTTATTATTTTGGACGATCTCAAAAGATCTTAAATGATCCTAAACGGTGTCGAATGATTTAGAACGATTTTAAATTATCTTGAGCGATTTCGAATTTTCTTGGATGATCCTAAAAAGTTCGAATGATCTTGAACGAACTCGACTGACCTTGAATGACCTTGAACGATCTTGAATAAACGTAAACGATACCGAATAATTGTGATCTCGAATAATTTTTGAACGATCTTGAATAATCCAGAATAATATTGTACGACCACTAATAATTTTAAATGATCTTGAACGATCTTGAATAATTCTGGATGATATTCAAGGTTCTCGAACGATATTGAATGATCATAAATGATCTGGAACGTTCTCGGATATGATTTTGAATGACTTTGAACGATCTCGAATGGTCTTGTATGATCTTGAACGATTTTGAATAAACTTGAAGGATACCGAATAATTGTGATCTCGAATAATTTTTGAACGATCTTGAATAGTCCTGAATAGTACAATCTCTAATGATTTTAAATGAACTTGCATAATTAATTTTGGATGACATTCAAGTGTCTTGACTGGTTTTTAATGCCCTTGAATGATCTTGAACAATCGTTAATAATCTGGAACGATCTCGAATATCATTCTGAATGATCTTGGATGAATTCAAATAATGTCAAACAATTTTGGATGTTTTGAATGATTTTAAATCATCTTGAATAATCAAACATGTTTTCGCCTTTCTATTAATTTTAATTATACTAAGCATTTGTTTCTTTTTTTACTTTCACTTAGTTCTGTTAACCGTTTTCGAATGAACCTGTATTATTTTGAGCAATCTGGAAAGATCTTGAATGATCCTAATCGGTTTCGAACGATTTAGAGTGATCTTAAATGACATTGAGCTATTTCGAATTTTCTTGAATGATCCTAAACGGTTTCGAATAATGTTGATCGAACTCGACTGATCTTAAATGACCTTGAACGAACTCGAATGAGCTTGTTCAATCCTGAATGATCGATTGATGTATTTTAGAAGAAAAATTTTATAATATGGAAAACAATTTATAATAATGTAAAATAAAGTGGCTGAAAAATTTTATTGCTAAAATTTTTGTTATGAAGGAAGGAATGTTTATGATAAACGGAAAAAAATTGTTAGAATTATATAGAACCTTCAATTTTTCTTTTAATTTGGACAACAATTTTTTTAGAAATCTATAAAAAGTGCTGGAAAATTTTATTGCAGATTTTTTTTATATGAAGCAAAAAAATTTTGAAAAAAAATTGCTGGAAAATCTAGAATCTTTGAAGAAAACTCTTGTAATTTAGAAAATATCTTTGTTTTTAATTTAAAACAAAGCTACTGTACAATTTTTATGCTAAAATTTTTGTTATAAAGGAAGAAATGGCAGCAAATTCTTGAAATACGAAATAAGAAAAACTGCTGGATTATTCTGGAACCTTTGTAAAACATTCTTGTAATTTAGAAAATATATGAAATTGCTGAAAAATTTTAGAATATGCAAAGATATTTCTTGAATGACTTTCTCATTTATCTCTTGGTCAAACATTTTAGACTTTCAAAGATATTGTAAGAGAAGATTGTAGATAAATAAGTTGAATATTTCTCAATAGTAGGATATTCTTAAAAATTGGAATAATGTAGAATTTTTCAAGAAAAATCCTCCAATTTTGATTTTTTTAAAATTTGATATAAGATTTGTACAAAAATTTAGACCCATCAAATAAAATTGTTATAATATGGAACGAAACTAGTTAACAACCGAAATTAAGAAAATAATTTCTAGAATATTGTAAAAATTTGAAAGAAAAATTGATAGAAAATTCTAGAACTACCAAAGACAATAATAAAAGAAAATTTAGAAGGTAAATTTCTAAAGAATTAAAATTCCAGAAAATAATTTAAAGAGACGCTATAAAGCTTTTGTAGAAAATATCCTAAAATTAAATTAATTACCAAGCATAATATATACAATAATTATTTAATGTTATTAAAATAACTTGATTCATAAGAATTTGTAGAATCATCAGAATTTCGAAAGCTTTAAAATCGGTTAAATCATTGAAAATAGTAAAATACTTAAAAACCTTTAAAATCTTTAGAATCTTTAGAAACTCTAAAACCTATAGAAATTTTAGAATATAGAATTTTCGGAGTATCTACAATCTTGTCAATCTTTTAAATCTTTTGAAACTGGAATCTAATAAAAATACTAAAAAAAGATAAAAGAAAATAAATTCTTTGAAAAATATGAAAAGTTTTAGGAAAAAATGTTAGAATATTGTAGTACCCATGATGAAAATTAAAGAAGAGGAATTTGCCAAAAATTTTAATGAACCAAAATTCCAGCAATTCTGATTTAAGTTCATTAAATGGTGGAATATTCTAGAAATATTAAAGGATAAATATTAATTTTCAAAATTATAAGTTTCTATTAATTTTCCTTTATTTTTTTACAATTTTCTATTTCCCAATAATACTTTTATCTTTTCGGAATTGTCAGCAAATTTTGTTTTATTTTACTGGAATTTTTCAGAACTTTATCTCCCATATTTTTCTTTTAAAGTTTAAGGAATTTTGAGCAATATTTCTAAACGATTTATTTTCCAAATTTTCTTTAGGGATTCTACAATTAATCAACTACGCGGTCTTTCCGACGTGTTATTTGGTTATTTGTACGTACTATTTGTAGATGATTCTGAAAGTTATCTTTAAAATATCTATTGCGTCTTCGCAATTATTTTCTTTGTGTATTTATTAATTTATAGAAAAATAAGTTATTTTAAATTTGCAATTATTTTTGTTATCTTCTTAAAGTTTGTTTTCACTTTAAATACATCTAATTTTTGCAAATTACTTATATTATATGTTTTAAATACATAATAAATTATTGTAGATTAAAATAAAATGAATAAAGAATAATATTTCAAGATAAAATCTACGATTCTATAGAAAATACAGGGAAGGTATTACTTTTTTATGGCTTTGATTATTATTATGTAATTATGTTTGTATTATTGTAATATAAATTGACATTAATAAAGTATGAATTATAATTTTTGGCGATTTAAGAGATAAAGATGGATCGGATGAAAAATTGTGATGAAGATAAGCACGGATCCGTTCCCATTGGGCAAGTGGAAAAAAGGTAGGAGTACTTCTTGAAGTTGATTATATAAAAGAGAGAATAAAGGAGGACTGTCGGTGGATTGTAGGGAATTACAAGCGTTGGTCAGTGAAGAGTAGTGACCCTTAACCTCTGTCAGGTGGGTGGAGGGGGCTTGCTACCAGCACCTGGGGCGCTTCCCAGCATTCTAAGGCAGCACCAAACCACCCTAAGGGGGCTCCCAGGCCTCAGCCCATGGCCGGCTACGCTCGGTAATGAACCAATGAACCTCCCTACGTACATATATCGCATACCGCTCTCACTAGTCTAAATAACTAAGCAGACGTTTATATTAACTGCGTGTGTAAGCTTTGACATGCACTTAATGCCTTGATAGACTGTTCAATGGAGGCGGCGGAGAGTTATCGGGGAACGGCCGCGGATCACACAATGTTTTACTACATTCCGTACCGCGTTAAATCCGCACTTAAATCATTTAACGCTTAATTTATGCCGTCGATAAATTAAGGCGCGACAATCGGAGATTTCTGAATGTCCGATGCAGTCAGTGACATTTTAATAACGCACTCTTGATTGAACTTTAAATATCAATTTGCACTTGCTTTACTTCATACATTATTCATGGATCGCTTTGATTATAATAATACAAGATGTAATTTATTATTGTATTTAAATTAAGAATTTTTTTGGAGGGTATTAGAAACTTCTTAACCAAATTGCAAGAATAGGAAAACTTTACCATGACTAAACAGTTAATATTAAAATAAAAACATGTGAAAATATTATTAAAAATTGATGAGATGAGAACTATAAACTTCAAAAACTTTCAAAGGTTTAAATTTTCTTGATAGAAAGAATATTTTTTCATCTTTCTAAAATGTCTGATCTTGCTTTATTTTATTGGAATGTCACAGCACATTTTGTTTTATTTCATGGGAATTATCCAAATATTTCTTTTCTATAATTTTGTTCAGGAACAAATTCTCTCAATTAAGATTTCTTTAAAATTTTTCTCCTAGAATTTCTCACCATTTTTTCAAATGTTAAAAAATGTAGAATATGATAGCAGATTTTTTTTCCATTTGACAATCCATACTTTAAAAAACTTCTTCAAGGTTTCTAAAATATTCCAGAAACATTTTCCAGTTATTTACCGAACATTTCTTTTCTATAATTATCTTCAGGAATTAAACAAATTCTCTCAATTAAGAATTTTTTAAAATTTTCCTCCTAGACTTTCTCACCATTTTTTCTCATTTACAAATTTCAGCAATTCTTATTTTAGCTCATTAAAATTTCTGGAAAATTTCTCTTCTTTAATTTTCTTCAGGGGTTCTAGAATATTCCAACATTTTTTCTTAAAACTTGCACACTTCTTCTAAGATTTTTTCTTTTTTTATATTTTAATCAATTTTCCGATAAAGTCTCTTTATTATTCCCCTTATAACATTTTTATTTTAATTTTAGGATGTCTAAAAAGTTTCATACAACATTTCAAATATTTCTTTCTAAAGCTGTAAAGTATTTTAGTTTCAACTTTTCAAGAATTTCTTTCTTTTTCTTCCTTTAACTTATCGAAAATTCTTGAATTTATGGTATAAAAAAAAATTCTATAAAAGGGTTCTAGAATAAGAAATAATTCAGTAAAACTCTCGATTATGTTTTAAAGACTGGAGGGTAGGATAGTGGCCGCCCACCCACCCTACATATATATTTAAATTTCAAAGTCAAACAATGTTTTATGCTTTCAAAACACATCAACCGTAACACTGCAATTACATTTTTGGAAACAAAAGCAGCAACAGTGATTGAAATAGCTATGTATATGTAGGGTGGGTGGGTGGCCTCAATCCCACCCTCCAATCCATAAAACTTCCGCGAGGGAATGTACTGAATTAGTTTTTAATTACATCAAAAAATATATTTGGTGGCAAAATTTATTCTAAAAAATGTATCTGCTGTGATATTTCATTAAAAATCACTTTATTGTTTCATAAATAAATTATTTTAAAGATTCTATACAAAACTCTTTATTATCTTCACCACAAATAAAAAAAAAACGTTTATTTAAAGTCAACATTTATTTGGACTATGTCTAATAGGTGATAAAAACTTTTCTAAAAATTATATTTATTGATAGATTGAACCAAAATTTACTACGTTATTTTATAAACATATCTTTTTGAAAATGTTTAATGAAAATCTTCATTATCTTTCCTACAAATAATATGGCGTTTGTTTTAAAAGATAATTTGCTTCGAGCAAGTGTGATAACTTCCAAAATAACGTCTTCTTTCATATGAATAAGAAATAATTCAGTAAAACCTTCGCTTATGCTTTACTGA
Source organism: Ontholestes murinus (assembly GCA_963969525.1). Lineage (NCBI taxonomy): Eukaryota > Metazoa > Arthropoda > Insecta > Coleoptera > Staphylinidae > Ontholestes > Ontholestes murinus. Next base: position 10,411,242 of record OZ018389.1, on the reverse strand, counting down.
TTGGAGAATAGGATAGTGGCCACCCACCCACCCTACATATGCACTTAAATTTCAAAGTCTGTTTGAAACTTTCAAAACACATCAACACTAACACTGCGATTAAATTTTTGGAAACAAAAGCATTAACAGTGATGAAGTATATCTGTATATGTAGGGTGGGTGGGTGGCCCCTATTCTACCCTCCAACCTCTGAAGCACACGCGAGAGTTATACTGAATTAATTTTTACTTACACCAATACGTGCAGTTGGTGACAAAATTTATTCTTAAAATTATGTTATGTATTTCATTAAAAATATCTATATCGTTTCATAAGTGAATTATTTTGAAGATTATGAAATAAAATCTTTATTAACTTCATCACTAATCAAGAAGGCGTATATTTAAAGTCAACATTTATTTAGAGTAAGTGTAATAGGTAACAAAAACTCTTCTAAAAATTATATTTATTGATAGATTGAACCAAAAATCAGTTTATAGATATATCTTTTTGGAAATTTCCAAAGAAAAACTTTATTATCTTTCCCACAAACAATATGGCGTTTGTTTTAAAATATAATTTGCTTCGAGTAAGTGTGATAACTTCCAAAATAACTTCTTCTTTCGTATGAACAAGAAATAATTCAGTAAAACTCTCGCTTATGTTTTACTGATTAAAGGGTGGTATAGTGGCCACCCACCTATCCTACATATGTACTTAAATTTCAAGCTCAAACACAGTTTTATGCTTCCAAAACAAATCAACACTAACACTGGGAATAAATTTTTGAAAACAAATGCAGTAACAGTGAGTGAACGCCAAACTTTGTTATTTCTTAACCGAAAATCTTTGATTTCTTGTGAAATTTAGAATTTAGTTTTTTAATATGTTAATACAGGCATACGCTAGGTTAATGCCTAGACTATTGGGAAATATCAAAATTATGATGGATAATTACATCGACTATTTATTGGGGTAGGTCCGGATTACGCTAGGTTAATAATAAAAAGCATCGAGGAAGGTAAAACGTAATCTAAGTAAGTACGATGTAATTGAAAAATATTCAACGTGTTCATTTTAATACCTTAAAATACCGTTTCAATAAATATTCGAGAAAAAAAAGTACAATTAATACTAAACATTTATTAAGAGCTTTTATTAATAATAGTAATAATAGACTTTATTGTCCAACGGGATAACCATAATAATACAAATAAGAAATTTTATAATGTATTTAAAAAAAATATCGAATCGATTCAATTTTTTGAGATAAATTTTCAACCAAAATCTGAAATTTCTAATTCAACATTGTATTTCTAAAGACCTTATGTTTTTAGAAAAAGAAAATGCATATAATTGCATTTTCCTTTTCTATAAGTCTATGAAGTCTTTAGAAATACAATATTGAATTAGAAATTTCAGATTTTGTTTGAAAATTTATGGATACATTTTGTAACTAAAGCAATGGCAATTTTACAATTATATAGCTAGAAAAAATATCTGACGTTAAAAAAAGAAACGTCTAATTTGCGATTAAATGTTTTGAAAATATTTGATTGCTTATAATATTAGGAAATAATTATTTAGTTTATTAGGAAAGGTCAAGACTACGCTAAATTAATACCTAGACCATTGGAGAAGGTCAGGAGTACGCTAGATTATTACCTAAATTATTGGGAAAGGTTCTAAGTGTTAATTTACCTTTATCTTTATCAGTTTATTTTTGGTGCAACAGCATAAAGTTTTGCTATTCTACATCAATACTGTATCGAATTAGTTTAGTTATTGTTGTGATGAGTTAAGAATGCGATGTTTCAATTTAGGTGTGTTAAGGGTGTGCTAGTTTTAACTAATTTTATTATGATAGGTCAAAAATACGCTACCTTAAATTAGTTCTTATTGTGGTAGGTAAAATCTTAGATAAATTAAAAATATTGAGTATGGTTAAAGATTACAACCTACTCGATTCAAAATTTAATAGCGACTCTCATACTTATGGTTACCCTTCCTTTTAGCTGACGCTATTTCTTGGATTTTTTGATACTATCATATAAATTACAGTGTACTGTGTATTTTCCTGAACTTTATTGTGATAAGGTTTTTATTTCTACTATTTCTTGGTGCCATTTTAATCAGCTCTTTATGGTTGGTGTGTCTTTGATGAAAAATCAAAAGTTTCTTCATTTTTAATTGAAAATGCCTGAAATTCAGTGTATATTTATATAAAAAGTATATATTACGTAATATTTCACACTGTATGATTAAAACAAAAGGTGACTCAAACTGTAAATTTTTTTCCAAAATATTTCACAACAATTCCACCGAAAGTCTTCGTTGTTATTCCACCCATAACCGCTCATCACGGTAATTACGACGAATCGTCGACAGCAAGGAACGACGAATTGTGAAAGTCGTCCCTGTTGAGCACCGATATTATAATTAAGCGCGAAGATATGAATGGCATTTCTGAGAAACTCTTACTACGACCGACTGCTACCGTCTTAATCACACCTAAACCGCAAAGAGCACCAGCATCACATCGTAGGAGTGAGAATGAGAGTCTCGCATCTCTGGGCCCCCCGAGATAAAAATCTACATCCTGCAAGTGGACGGCGAGTGCGTCCTGCTGATTCAGGCCTTCGAAGAAGAGCGCACCGCACTGAATCATTCCGGGGCGCATCAGGATGTTGCGTGTGTCCCAGTTTGATGGGAGCAAATAGACTTTTTGCGCAGCGAAATTCTTAAACAATGAACGTCATTGTGATCGTAGGCATTTAGGAATGCAGATGAGATCCTGGAAGAAACGATTTATTCTCTATACTATTATTTTTTTAAATTCTATAGACCCAACTGATGATATATTATGACTATTAGCAAAATAAGTTTGGTTTCAAAATGTCATTCCATAAAATTTTTTGTTATCTACTGTTCGAAACAAATAATTTTTATGTTTAATTGTGGAGGCGTTTACTACATCTTGAATATGAATTTGTTCTTCTCAAAAAATATTCACTATGTAGACTGTTTTCAAAGTAGACATTGACAAATTTAAATTTAAGAACTTGTTGACGTTGTGTATTCATGGTGAAAAAGATGTTGCGGTCAAATTAACCATTCATAAAATCAATTAAGCGGAGATAAGTCCAGAAAACAAATTAATCCCAATCGGAATGGCATTGAGCCGATCGCACCGAGTAACCCCAAATCCGACACGACCATTTGTTATGTACATAGTGTGCATATATCACCCACGAACACACACACACGTACACAATTCCTGAAATAATTCAGTTTTAGGAGCTATTATTATCAAAAGAATGCCGACACCACCGACCGCAAATAAACGATAAGGCCCAGGTATTTATAGCGTGCTGTGTAAATTTTGGAGCGGGCCACGTCAACTCAAACTGACACTTTTAATTCTAGAAAATGACGCCCGTAATCTCTTCCTTTTCTCGGGAATCACAAATAGAGTGGATGATGATGATGATGATGATGGCGATGATGGTGATGGGAGGCGGAAACTGGATAACTGGATAATGGGATGGTGTCCCGCGGTGCTCCACAATAGGTCCGCTCGGTCATTGCTCAAGCGACGCCGCTATTTGCATATCGGGGCCTGGAATTTTTATATCTGTTTGGGAAAATATTTATGGGTACTACAATTTAGAAAGAAAAATACGCAGTATTTTCACCCCTTAATTTAATACTTGCTTATTAGATGATAGTATTTTGTTAGATTTTAAAAGGAAAATAATATAGTGCATGGTACTAGAATAGAAATGAAGCAAATAAAAACTATTTGTTAATTACGAGTTTGTTATGTTTTTGGGATATAAAAAATACCAATTTTACAATGAATGCAAATTAAATAAAAATTAATATCAAGGTTTTTTTGGAAAAATTATGATCGAATGTTACTTTTAACTCAAAATTCGCACCGTTGAGAAGGCATTTACTTTTTTGGAACCACGTGTCGTTTATCTAAATCTTTAATGATTTTAAAATTAAATTGAAAATGTAATCGATCGCTGAAAAAGATTTTGTTTGAAAAATAGGCATCAGTTTAAGTTTAGTAATCTATTCAATGAACTCGTTTTACAGTAACGAAAATCAACTGAATTCTCAATTTACAACAAGAATTGCTGATAAGTCCGAAAAGATAAATCAAGAAATAATGGAAAATATGAATTTAAAATAAAATTAAAGTAAAATTAAGAATATTTTAGAACATTCTTTCATAATTTAAAAAAAAATTACTAGAGATCTCAATGAAGAGAAACGAATAAAAATGACGAAGAGGATACTTTATAGAAGCAAGTAGAGAAATGTTTGGAAAGTTTGAAAAATTATTAATAATAAAAAAAAGGAAGAAAATATTTTGGAAAATCAAGATTTTGGAAAGAATCTAAAAAAAAAATTCAGAATTTGTTCAAAACTTTGATAAAATAAAAGATAAATTGCTGAAACTTTCAATACGTTTTAAAATTATCATTGCAATATTTCACGAATGTAATTATGAGGAAGAAATTGTTTTAAAATTCTAATGAAATATAAAATACAAACCTATAGAATTTTTAGATAATACAAATCTACAAATGGAAAACTTGGAGGGTGGGATAGTGGACACCCACCCACCCTACATATACATTGAAACGTTCATCACTCCTACTTCTTTAGTTTCCTGGAAACTATCACTATCTTCTAATTATATGAAAACAAAAATAAAATCAGCTATTTAATATCAGTTTTGAAGTACGATACACTTATAGAATTAATGGGTGGTATAAATACGCAATAAATTATACTCTCGTGTATGTTTTAAAGATTGGAGACTGTAATAGTGGCCACCCACCCACCCTACATACACATTCATATTTTGATCACTACAATTATTTCAAACATAACATTATTGCAAATTTTAATAGATCTATTCAAACAAATTTTTCAAATAAGTTTTGATGATGTTTTACTGATTGAAGGGTGGGATAAAGGCCACCCACCCACCCTACATATACATATATAATAACTTTAATTCCTTATCGTCTTGTGGTTTCCAATAAAATTACAATTAAAAAACTTTTTGAATAAAAAAGAAATTAAAAATGTAGAATTTTTGAGTGATTGTATTAGTAAGAAATTGATGGGTGGGCAGACATAAAATCTAAATTAGATAAGATTAGCAATAGAAAGTCAATATATTTAAGCTCAAATTTTTATTTTGTTTCATTTATTATTAAATAAAGAGTTTTATTGTTTTTAGCAGTAAAATCATCTACAATTAGTAATTAAAGTTATCATCTATATGTAGGGTGGGTGGGTAGCCTCTATCCCACCCTCCAATGAGTAAAACATAAACGAGGGTTTTAGTTAAAACTTGTAAAATGTAAACAAACTCAAAATAATTGCAATTTTTTTTGATATATTCATACAAATAATTCAAATGATTTTTGATGATGTTTTACTGATTGAAGGGTGGGATAGATGCCACCCACCCACCCGACATATACAAATAAACTTTAATTCCTTATCACCTCGCGGTTTCCAATAAAATTAATTACAAAACCTTTTTAATAAAAAAGAAATTAAAAAGGTAAAATTTTTGAGTGAGTAAATTAGTAAATACTTGATGCATAATGGGTGGCAAACTTAAAAAAACTAAATTAAATAAGATTAGCTATGAAAAGACATTTATATTTAAACTTAAATTTTGATTTTGTTTTATTTTTTATTTCATAAAGGGTTTTATTGTATTTAGCAGCAAAATCATCAAATATTAGTATTTGAAGTTATCAAGTATATGTAGGGTGGGTGGGTGGCCTCTATCCACCCTCCAATCAGTAAAACATAAGTCGAATAAATGGAATGAGTTGATGGAATATTGTAGAAAAGTTTTTTGGAGTATGAAAGAAAAATTTCTGAAATTTTACTGTAAATCGTAGAACTGTCGATAAAATGTTTTAGAATGTAGAAAAGAAATAGTTGGAAAATTGTAATTAAAAAAGGTGGGTTAAATTTACCAAATTATTGTTTACCGATTATTATCGTTAACTATCGCTGTTAACAGTTCCCTCATTGTCGATGATTTGTCCACTCAATTATGGAAATCGGTGCAACGTTCAAATAATAGATGTCACCTTTATGATGTCCTAATTTTAAAAGGAAGAAAAAAATAAATTGGAAAATTTGAAAGTGTTATCTTATTTTTATGAATCTGTAAGACTTCTGGAAAATTGTAGAATAAAAGAATAAAATTCTTGCCAGATGGAAGAAAATTTCTGCAAAATATCGATAGGATCGAGTAAGTAACGGCCGAAAATTCTAGAAAAAATAAAGAATAAATTCATTCATTCAGCTTTGGATTTTAGACATTCGGAATTTTAGCTTACACAGCCTGTTGATCCTTAAAGACATTATTTTCTAAACTCATTATCCTGCTTCCCTCTTCCTGAGGAGCCAAGGGAGATGAATATATTTTAACTCCAAGTCTGTGGTTTTGGCTTCATTCATTACAATCTTTAAGTCACTAATACTTCTATTCGCAGGATACCAAACCAAAGCTATTTATAGTCTTTATTTCATCATATATGTTCTTGAATCGACATTTTGGTCACTAAGCTTGATTTTTTATGTTGAAAATTTAAAGCTAAGAGAGATAAATATATTTCAAAACCAAGTTTATCGACGTTTTGGTCACTATTACTTCTATTCCCAGGATGAAACCTAAAACATCATGTTAAACTAAGACAGACAAATATATTTTAGTCTTTCTTTTTCAAAAAAGTTTCAAAGTTTGTGGCCGTCTTCAATTCATTACTTAGCTTCCTTTCTTTGAATCCACAATTCTTAGGATGAAAACTTGAAGCATCCTGTTAAGATAAGAGAGATAAATATATGTCACTTTCAAGTTTATAACTTAGCTACTTTTATTGAAGATACATTTTTTGACGATACTTTTAAAACTTCTTGGCTACCGACCGTAGGTCTTTCAGCCTATTTTATTTTATTATTCTTCCTTTCCTTCCATCGACATTTTGGTCACTAATACTGCGACTTTAAGGATTGAAACGTAAATTATTCTGAAAAAGTAAAATTTCTACCAACCCTAAACTATCAGTTATAATACGTGGTCGATGGCCAATCACTACTACTACTACAACTAAACACAAATTACTGGTAATTCCGAAATAATAATAAGCAAGAAGTATTACATTGTTAAAAATAAAGAAGTCATTGTAATATTTTAAATCACAATTCCCTTTCACACACTTAGAGAATCACTTCCCTCAACATACACTCACACTCACATCTAAATATTGATCTGCCGTCCTTTACTTGACTATTCAGCTATCCTCTTCTACAACTCTCGCCAAGTAACATTACGTAATTTTCAAGTCGCAGAAAAGAAATCCAAAATCCGACATCCTTAAAATCCTCTTCATAATCCATCAAATTCAATCCTGTACTATTTCCACAAAGGTAAAGAAAGACTATTTATTATGCATTCTTAGAAACAAAAGCATTATAATTTTTAGAATCTGGAATTTTTGGAGAACCTATAATTTTATGAATCTTAAAAATCTTTTGAAACTTTGAAATCTTTATAAATCCTAAAAATCTGTTTAAAATCTCTATAATTTCTTAGTACATACATTTAGTATGTAATTAATGTTTGAAATTCTATCTTTATTGTAAAAGGGGTTTCGCGTTAATAAATAAATAAATGATTTATCGAAAATCTTTAAAATCAGTACAGCCTTAAATATGTCCAGTCTTATCCTAGTTATACTCTTGGTTTAGAAACTTTAAAACGTTGAGTATTTTGACAATGATTTGATTGTTAGAATCCTAGAAATTTTAGGACTATATTTAAAAAATCTTTAGAATATTTATAATCTCCATAATTATTGTATCCTTCTGAATCGTTTTATTCTTTTGAATATTTTGAATCTTTAGTGTTTTTAGTTTTTCAGAATATTTTAAAATTCTTTTCTTTAAAACAGCCAGAAATATAAATTGCATTAAAATCTTATTCTGGAGGATTAAATTTAAATATTTACAGAATACATTTTGAACATAACACAATCTGCAAATTTGTTTAAATCTGAATTATAAATTATTTTAGGAATTAATAAAATCAATTAAATATTTTTTAACCTTTGAAAACTATTAGGTTTATTAAAATCATACTTTAAGAGTTAAAATCTTATGATATTTATAATCTTATTATAAATCTTTGGAATTTTCAGAATGTTTAAATTCTTTAAACCTTTAGGCTTATTGCTACCTTGGGAAACTTTAAAATCTTTAGAAAATTAAAAAAAAACTCTTTAGAATGTATATATAATAATTAAAATCAAAATATGAGCAATTGCTAAAATTTTCTAGAACTTACGAAACTTTAAAATCTTTAGAAAATGTAAAAAAAACCTTTAGAATGTAAATAGAATAATTAAAATCAAAATATTAGCAATTGCTTAAATATTCTAGAACTTACGAACAAAATTGTTGAAAAATGGAAGAAAACTTTCTGTGAAATTATTGGAAAAATTAAAAACAGTCATATCTCTAGGATTTTAGATATAAATATGGAAGAAGAATTAATAGGAATTTTTTTAGAACTTTTGAAATTAATAACGAAAGAAAATTTAGAAGAGAAATTACTTAAAATATCGAATTCTTGATAAAAATTTGTTTAAAAATTATTATTATTATAGAATAAGTTCTTAGAGAATAAAACTGCAGTTGCTGCATTTGTTTGAATAAAGCAATGTGGATATTGAAAATATAGAATATTCTAGAAAAAAAAACTAAAAATCGTGAACAAAAATAGAATTTAAATATCAAAAGAAAAACTGCCGGAAGAAAATTCTTGTAATTTGGAAAATATTTCTTTAAAAACTCTAAAACATTCAATAAAATTTTATTGAGTTCATCATTATAGAATACTTTACTCGGCCCAAAATTGAATCTCTGAAACACTGTTAGATAATTCTAGAATATTTAAAGATGTAAGCAAAACCGCTGTAAATTCCAAAAGGAAAAATAACAAAGATGATGGAAAATTATAGAAAAAAGCAAAAAAGTGAGTTTTGGAATTTATCGCAAATTCTGTTTTTAAACAAACGCCATCTTGTTTTTAGGGCAGATAACGAAGATTTCCTTTCGTAATCTTGAAATTGTACAAATTTTTAAATCTAATTATTGTTAAATAGGCATTTAGAGACCTTAAAATGGAAGTCTTCACTTTTCCTAATTATATAAATATTAAACTAGCGTAATCTTAACCTTTCCCAATTATATATTAAAAAAAAGCGTAATCTTGACCTTCCACAATTATTTAATAATTAATTAAGTGTACTCCTGACTTTTTCCAACAAACTAGGAAATATGTAGTGTACTCTTTCCCAAGAATAAGCGTAATTTTAACCTTTCCCAATTATATATTAACTAAGCGTATTATTGACCTTCCACAATTATTTAATAATTAAATTAGCGTACTCCTGACTTTTCCCAACAAACTAGAAAATACGTAGTGTACTCTTACACGAGAGTCTAGGTAACAACCTGGCGTATTCCAGATCTTTCCTAAAATTCTGGAAATGACTAATATATAAAAAAAATATTTTTTTAATTCTACATATATATACAGGGTTAGTTTTTTTAGACATTCTCGGCAACTATAAGAGATACAAAAACGGTTAAATGGGGAAAGAAGTGCAGTTTTACGATACGAATAAAATTGCACTTTCAAGGTTTTCATAAAAGGCAAGAGTAACTAGATATTTTGGATTTCTTCAAATCAATATATCTCGGTTATTATGTCAGATAGAAAAAAAAACTGTGAAGCACAAAGTTGTAGATAACTTTACGCATATTAATAAAATATATTTAGAACATTTTCATCGCCACTATTTTCCGAGATTTGGCGCAAAATTACATTTTTAAATGGAAAACATAGTTGACTGAAGCCTCATTCGATTGATTATTTTTTCTCTTTAATTTTATATCATATATAACATAGTTACTTCTACAAATAAGTGAGTTACAGTCATTTTGAGTTTAATATTAAAAAATATGTTCACTTTGACTTTTTAATTCGTCTCATAAAACTATACTCCTTTCCCCATTTAACCAGTTTTCTCTCTCTTATAAGTTTCCTAAAAATATTAAATAGTTTTTGGTAAACATTTTAAATATTTAAAAAAAAAACATTAAATTTTTTAAAATTAATCTTAAATTTCTTTGAAAAACAAAATATTGAAAAAAAGGCAAAATTGTTCCAAATTATTTATAACTGAAGACATTAGACGAAATAGTTGAGAACTTAAAAAACACTTAAATAAATAAAAGTACAATTTTTAAACCAAAAATATTCGACTTTTTCTAAGGAAATTAAAAATGATTTTAAGAAAATCAGAAATTTAAAATTGCATTTCTAACTGTCTTCGTGGTTTTTGGAGAGAAATGAACATGATTATAAGCATAAGCTGCATGTAATTTTCTCTATTGACATTGAGACATTCCAAAAATCCAATCTAGAAATTACAAAATTTCGGATTGAAATTATTTGAAAACTTAAAATAAAACATTAAAATTGATATTTAAGTTGAACATTTTTTAACCCTTCAGTTGTTCTAATTATATAAACATTAACGTGTTTACGTTAATGTTTATATAATTAGGACAACTGACAACTGCTAGTTTTAACAGCGTACTCCTGACATATCCCAAGAGTTTAAGTTTAAATTAGCGTAGTCCTGACCTTCTCCAAAAATCTAGATATTAACCTATATATTAAAAAAATCATTCTCAATTTGATAAGATATATTGATATTACATAACAAAGATTTTCAAACATACTAAAGTTAATTGCAATTTGGGCGTTTCTTTTTATGCATTTGTTTTAGTTTCATATTCTTAGAATTAATTGTTTTTAATAACAAGAATATCAAAATTTTGTGATTTCTAAAGTTTTTTTTTAGAAAAACTTCTATATGAGTATCTTAAATTATCTTTAAAACGTGAAGATGTATGTTATATTTTGATGAAAAAATTGTATAGATTTAATCACACACACACACACATACATATTGAAAACAGAATCTAGAGACTTTAAAATGGATATTTACATTTTAAAAGTTTCAACTTTCTCTAATTATATAAACGTTATTTTCAGAGAAAATATCTCTAAAATATGAAACATTTCTAATAATGCACGATAGGATATGCGATTTTCTTAAAAAATCTAATCTATAAATTACAAAATTTCCGATTTTTTTTTGAAAACTTGTATTGATCTTGTTTTGGGAAGAGATAAGATTCTAAACTGCTTTGATTTGATTGCAGTTTCAAGAAAATACTAAAACTACATATCTACTCCAAAACAAATGCTTCAGATATTATTAATGAGTCTTTGTTTGGTATGTACTGACATATATTTCCTTTGAAAGACTTAAATTACGATGCCTTCGAGTAGGTTATCAACGTTACAAAAAATATATCCACAGCTATATTGTAGTTCTACTGGAAATCTTTACCATAGCGTATTTCCTGTGTTTATCTGTTTTTACGCTAGTTTTTTTCCGACATTTGCGAAATATAAGTTTACTTCTTTAATGCCAAATTTCTATTAAAAGATCTATTTATTCTTACCTCTATCACTTCCGATATTCTTCTCTTGGGGAAAATAATCTTGCCAGTTTTTATGGCTCCCTACATTTTTTAATATTCATTTTATATATCCGTTATCTAACGGATATCAAAAAAAAACAAACATACTATTTTGGAGGAAAGAAGCACGGGATCCAATCTTGACCGTAGTTCAGAATTTCGTGGAGGTCTTCCCAAAATCGGTTGTTGTTTCAAAAGGCATTAATACTATGCGTCAACTAATATTGCAAGACCTTTATGTGACTTATTGTGAAATTAAGGCATTAGTGGTACTAACAGACGTTAAAATATTGCGATGAAACACTATCAAACACCACTAAATATTGATGGTAAACAGAATTCAATTCTGGTCGTAATTCGCTCATCCAAAGTTATTTCTCCAGAAAATATTGATGCTGTGCGTGAATTGATATTGCAAGATCGTCATATGACCTTGGGCATTGGTAGGACCAGCATACATTCACTATTTGATTAAAATTTGGCTGTTATAAAAATTGTTGGCGTTGAATCCTACATAATTTAACAATCTGAATTATTTCCTTCAAATTACAAGCAAGAACGGATTGTAAACTATTAAGAATTGAAGAACTAATTATTAAAAATTGTAACAAATTGAAAACAATTCTGAAATATTTCCCGTAATTTTTCTTCCAAAGTGCTCTAATAATACACATTTTTATTGACCGACTTTATACATGTGTACATTTAAATAATAAATAATGAATGGTGTGTTAGTGAATTAGTTCGTCAAAAGACTATCGACCAGAGGTCTTTCTGCTTTTTTGTCCAGACATATGTCGTCACTCGTTAATGCGTAATGGGACGAAATGATGAGATGAAGTCAAATATGGTAGAATTAGGATTTTTAAATTTAGGGTTTAAACTAGGATTTCTAGGAGGAAAATATAAGGATAATATATGGAAGTTGAAAGGATTTTTCTGATAGGAAATGAAGGCGTTCTAGGATGGGGATAACTAGAGTGGTATCATAGAGGAGCTGATTAGAAGGATTGTGTAGAGGATTGAGGGGATGTCGCAGTTTGGTTAGGGTATGGAGGAATGCTCGCTCGCTAACTTCAATATTGCGGAAGGTTATATTGATGGGGTTAGGATTGAATTTATACCACTGTTTTTATATGTTAAACTTCTAAAGCATTTTTTCATAAAAGTAATTTTACCTTTTATTATGGCTGTATGGTTATGCCATTAGTACTTAACGGAAGCAATAGGGGCGATCATCGTTTGGGAAATATGGACTTTGTAAGGTGAGTTATTGGTGCGATGATAAGGAATTAGGAGTTGTGATTTGCGAGGATTTATTTTAATGCGCCATTTTGCAAACCAGCACTGAAGGGAGTTAATAAGCTCTTGAAGGAATTGAAGGGCTTTTGGTAGTGTGGGAGCATGTGTGATTAGGGCAGTGCCATCTGCAAATTGCAGGAGGTATTTGGATGGATTAAAGTAGAGAGGATCAGGGTTGTAGATATCAGCACAAAAATGTTATATAACAGAGGTGAGAATGTTTTTTTATTTAATTGAAAATTTGATACAAAAGAGACCATAAAACAAGAAAATCAGGCGGAATTTTAACATAGAAGCAATTAATTAATTAAAAATGAAAACTTTCTTAAGAAGAAAATACATTAAACATTGCTGAAAAAACTTTGCTTTTTTCTTAAAAACAGAATTTTACAAATAAATGAAATTTTAGCTAAAAAAACACTTGAAACATTATAAACCAAGCTTAATACTTACTTTAAAACAGTTAAAGCAATTAGTTACAAAAAAATCATAAAAACATTAAGAAAGGAATAACTCAAAATTTTTAAAAATAGAAAAAGCAAAATAAAACTTTTTTTCTTTGATATTTGCGAGTTAAATCAAAGGTAGTTTAAATTTAATAAAAGAATATTCAAAGTTATATTCAAAATCACTTAAGAGTTCATAAAGAAGAATAGCATCCTGAATTTTACTAAACAAGTAAATGAAAATTGAAAATAAGCCAAAAAACTATTCATAGTTTTAAAAAAATCTAAAGAGAATTGATTTAATAATATATTTAAGACAAAGCCACCAGCTTCTTAAAAAAAAGTAACATTAAGGAAATTTGAAAGAATTTTATGGATTCAAGAAACAATTTGAGGAAATATACAAGAAGTTTGATTTATGAATTAAAGAAGATATATATGGAATTACCGTTGAATTAATTAAAAGTAGTCTATTTATTTGTGTGGGATTAAAAATTGGATGAAGCACAGAACGAAAGATAATTGGTCTGCCCTGTTCCGTTTAAAAAAAAGTCTGTTCAGTTGATCAGTGAAAAAATCTTCATTTAAGAAGGTAATAGCCAAAAAGCCATCAATAATAAAATTCTTTTAGAAAAACGCATTAAAAGTTGCTTTAAATATCTTCCTTTGTATTTAAAACGTTTTACAAATGCTTCTTAAAAACAAAATATACAAAAAGAAAAAGAAAACTTTAAAGCAGTTACAAAAAAATTAAGATAATCTTTAAAAACAGTAAGATAGAAAAAGTTTAGAATGAAAATATACAAAAAGAAAGAAGAAATGTTAATTATTTGATTTTTAAATTGATATTTAGCAATTGTAAAATGCCGTTAAAATTTTTAAAAATTTTATATTAGTACACATTTTATCAAAAAGAATTTTTTTTAAATTTAACTTTAAAAAATTCTAAAAATGGATAAAAACATTTACAAAAATCAATTCCTTGTTCCTAAAAATTATTAAAATGTATTTCTCTCCTACCTGACGAAGCTAATGTGTAAATATTTGCTGAAAATAGTTTTAGAAGTATTATTAAATTTGCTTATAAATGTTTGAACCTCTTCAAAATCAGTAAAAAGATAAAATTTACTTTAAATAAATTGTCATTTATATAAACGTACAATTAAACATGAGTAAAAGTATAAATGTTTTAAAAAAATATTGTGTTGAAGAGAGAGAGAGAGAGAGAGAGAGAGATTTGGACAAACAAAAATACATTTAGAACAAATATTTTATTTAAAATAAGGGTTAGTCCGTCCGTTTGAGCTATCGACCTTCGGTCATCCTGCCCTGTCTTGACTCTAATTTATGTAAAAATCAAAGAAAAAATTGCTGTCTAACTTAACTGTCCGATTGTGTTGAAATTGAGTTAAAAAAACCTGTGAAAATAGAGAAAAATACTTAAAAGCAGTTATATTTTACTTTAAGTCCTATGATTTAATAGAAAATAATAATATTTTATATTGCACTTAAATGAACTTCCGTAAATAAATAAATTTAAAAAAGTTTCTGAAAAATATTTGAAATACAATTTAAAAAAAAAAAGTGTTTATTTTTAGAAAACAGATTAGCATTATGAAAGGTATAAAATAAATAAAAACCAAATTATTAAATATTATCCCAAAAATCAGATAAAAACAGTCGAAATTTTACCTAACGATTGAAAAATTCTCTTTAAAAAATATATTTTTTTTAGAATGAACACACGAAACATTTATTTTTAATTTTTAAGATTATTTTAATTTAATAAATTTAGAATTATTATTTTTAAGTTTCCAAAAACCTAAATTAAATATTCTATCTGAATGTATTTATTTTAAAAAAATGCGAGTTTTTTTAAGTTTGCAATTTTCTCTAAAAAATACAATTCTAAAATAAGGCGAAGAAAATTACTAGTGTTCTTCTTCGCCTAATTTGAATATTTAGTTTTATCAAGTGTAGCGCAACAAGTATCTATTATGTTAGAAATTCCAAAAATTCAATCTTCGAATTGGAATTTATTGATTTTTCAACTGTAAACTGTTATTCCTAAATATTACTAAAATTGCATCTAGAAACCTTAATATGGGCATATACGTTATAAAATGTCAATTCTTGACCTTTCCAAATTATATAAACATTAACATAGCGTACTCTTGACCTTCTCCAATAGTCTACATATTATCCTAGCGTACTCCTGACCTGTCTCAAGTATTAACCTAGCTTTTTCTTGACCTATTAGAAAAATATTCTTAACTTTCAAATATTCGTTTGATGGCGAATTTTAGTTTCTATTATAAATGTACAATTATTATTTTTTTCAATTCCATAAATTCTATTCATTTTTCTAGAAAGGAAAACCTATATTATTTATTGTATTTTTATATGTTTATCTCAAAGAATGCGTGTTTTTTTTTAAAGTTTGTAATTTTCTCTAAAAAAATGAAATTCTAAAATAAGCTGAAGAAAATCACTTGTGTTCTGGTTTTATCAAAAGTCTAGCACAACAAGTATCAATTATGGAACACTGTTATTCCTAAATATTGTTAAAACTGTATCTAGAGATTTTAAGACGGATATTTACGTTATAAAATTCTTGACCCTTCTAAATTCTATAAACATTAACTTCGCGTCAATATAATAACCTAGCGTACTCCTGACCTGCCTCAAAATTCTTATGTATTACTCTAGCATTCTTTTGACCTTTCACATTGATCCATTGATCTAGGTATTAGAAGGTATTAGGTAGTTCAAAACTTTAAAACAATTGTAAGAATTATAGGAATTGAAAATTTGGTTGACAGTTAATATTTTTTAGAAGGCAGAAAGACCTCTGGTCGATAGCCTTTTGACAAATTAATACATTAACACCTCATTCATTATTCATTATTCCAATGTAAATATGTACAAATATTTGTCAATAAATATATGTTACTACTATTTTTTAGATCAGTTAAAATTTAAAAAAATGTTTAAATATAACAAATTTGTTTAAGAGTTAAAAATGCCTTACAAAAATTTGATTTTATATAAAAATCAATTCAAAATTTATTCAAGAAGAACTTGAAAGTTCATAAAGTAAAGAAATGCAGATGTAACTTTACCAAAGCAGCTATAGGAAGATTTCTAGAAATATTGTTTTTATAAATCTTCCTTTGTATTTAATATTAAGAAAATATTTCTTGTAAATAAACTTCCAAATTTTCTACGTTTAATCGGAACCTTATTTATATTATTGTTTAATTTTTTTTTCAATTTCAAAAATATTGTTTCTGTTTCCTAAAAAAGAAAACATCAAGATTGTATTTCTGCTTTTCAGATTTTTAGAGAAAAATGCATACAATTATCCCTAAAAAATAAAACGTATTTAAGGATGCGTGTAATTTTCTCTTAAAAAAACCACATTGAATGTATTTTTTAACCTGTAAAATTTTTGGAACGCTAAAGAGCTTAAAATAGATATTGTCTACAAAAGCAGATGAAAAACTGTAAGAAAAACCGTCGAAACTTTACCAGACAATTTAAAATTGAAGACAAATAAACTTTCTTTCAAAGAAATTAATTAAAATTTTCTTAAAAGTCTTAATTTCTCTAAAAATTGTTAAAAGTTTGTAAGAAGAAATACATAAAAAAAGTCATACCAATAATTAATAGAAATTAGCATTTAGAAAAATAAATGCTTTTAACTTTAAATTTGCTACGATTGATCGCGAAGTACGCTTTTTTAAAAGTTTATTTTAGATTATTAAATCAATTCTGAAAATTTTGCTCAATTTTGTAAAAGAAATTTCAAGTTTGTATTTCTGCCTTCATATTTTGTTTTGTTTTGATTATCTGTAATAATAAGGCATTTCTAAAGATGCGTGTAATTATTATCATTTACAAATGAGAAAATCGAACACAAAGATTGCAAAACTTTCATCTAAAAATGATAATAATGATTTCAAGTGATATAAAAAAATAAAAATTTGCGTTAAATATGTTTTCAAACTCTTTAATTTTCTTATTTATATAACATAGCGTACTTTGAACCTTTTTCAATAATAATAATAATAAACAACTTTTTTTCGAGAAATGTTCACAAAATTAATATAACAGTTCTGGAACATACGCGAAATTGTGTCAAAAAGAAGGAAGAATTAGTAATATAGGGATCAACTTAACATAATAATTCTAATTAATTACATTATTCGCAAAAAAACTCATTAATACTATAAAGTTCCGCATTTACTAGTAAGCTATATATATATATAGCATTTTTGTATTGTTTAAAGCTTTTGATTTCTTGTATCTTCTTAGTCTACATATTAACCTAGAGTAATCCTGACCTGCCTTAATAGTCGAAGTATTAACATGCTAGGTTAATACTTGAATTAGTGAGGCAAGTCCGATATTTTCTAATAATCTGGAAATTAAGCTACTTGAAAAATAATTTATAACAAATTGTTTTTTCTTTCTGCAGATTTTCTCCGGTTGATCGGGAATTTTAAGTTTCTTTCTTTTTGATTTCAAAGGTTATTTCAGTTTTATAATTTAGAATTACTATTTTTCAATTACTTCCAAAATTTATGTTTGAAAATTCGAAATTTTGATATATCAAGATTGTTTTTTTAAAACCTTTGTTCTTTTTGGAGAAAAGAAAAATGTATATGATTATTACTAAAATATGAAACAATTCTAATAATGCATGCAAATTTAAAATTTTCTAAAAAAAAATAAACAAATTCTAATAATCTAATATTGAAATTACTAAACTTTTTTTTTAATTGTATAATTTTTTTAAATTTAATTATTATTAAGAATGTTACATACATAAATGGGAGTCTTCACTTTTCCTAATTATTTAAATATTAACCTAGCGTAAACTTTACCTTCAGCAATTATATATTAGCGTAATCTAAACCTTCCACAATTATTTAATAATTCAATTAGCGTACTCCTGACCTTTCCTAATAGACGAGGCATTAACTCATGTATGTACTCTTGACCTTTCCCAAGGATCTAGGTAATAAAGTAGCGTATTCCAGACCTTTTCTAAAATTCTGGAAATTAATTTATTAAAAAAACTAATTTCTTGATTTTATAAGAAATCGAAGTTGAAATCTAAGAACGTTTTCAGTTTTCTAATTTTAAAATTATAATTTTTATCAACAAAAATATTTTCTTTACCTAGTACATAGACATATACTAAAATCCTTACCATCCCACATACACGTCCATATCCTCAACATTCTTAATTTCATTTACCAAAATAAATATTACCCCTCCGAATGGAAATTAGGAATAATCATTTGTATCCCCAAACGCGACCATCCTCCATCTCTAATTTCCAGCTACCGTCCAATTACTCTACTTCCCGTCCTAGGAAAACTGTACGAATCACTCCTTAAAAACAAAATACTATCCCACATCAAAGACCGTATCCCAAACTACCAATTTGGCTTCCTTCCAAAACGTTCCACTACCCTTCCTCTTACCATCATGACCTCAAACATCCAAACAACACACCTTGAAGGAAAGTCATCAGCCGCCCTGCTACTAGATATTCAAAAAGCCTTCGACTCTGTCTGGTATCAAGGTGTGTTGTATAAATGCTACCTCCTTAAAATTCCCACCCATATTATTTTCATTATCAATCAATTCCTCTCAAACAGATCCCTTAAAGTCAAAATCAACAATTCTTACTCCCCTCCTTTTTCTCCTGTACAAGGCGTACCCCAAGGTTCCCCTCTATCTCCGCTCTTATATAACATCTTCTGTTTCGACATCTACAATCCTGATACTCTTTACTCCAATCCTTCTAAATATCTCCTCCAATTTGCAGATGACACAGCCGTAATTTCCCACGCACACACCATTCCTAAAGCTCTTCAATCCCTCCAGCAGCAAATTGACTCCCTGCAACACTGGTTTGCTAAATGGCGAATTAAAATCAATCCCCATTAATTTATTGAATAAAAGATCATGAGGAACTCTGTCGAAGGCGTTTGAAAAACCTGTGTAAATGGTATCTACTTGGTATTTATTTTCAAATGCCTTCAACAGAAATCCCTTATAACTTATTAAATTAGTTTTTGTTGAACGTCCTCTCAAAAAGCCATGCTGTTTACTCGTAATTATACGTCTACTTAACCAACCTAGTTGCTGTGACAAAATGAAGTCTAATAATTTAGGAATTGATGATTGCAAGCACACCCCTCTATAGTTCTCAATATCATTTCTGGATCCAGTTTTATAGCTAGGAGTTATATAACTAACTTTCCAGGATTCTGGAACAGCTTGTTCTGAAATACTTCTTTGAAATGGTATGGTTACAGGAGGAGTGAGAGTGCAAACACAATTCTTCAAAAACCAATTAGGAATATTATCGGGGCCACATGAAACGGATGGTTTAAGTTTACTAATTGCATCAAACACAAATTTAGCGTTTACAGGAAACCTATAGCAAGGATCATAATCCGCAAAAACGGTCTGATAAGTAACTCAGCCAGCAGCCGAGAATCGCCTCTAAATTATTTATAAATTGAGGTTAAAACGATTAAACTATAATATCTGTAAAACTAGGGATTTAATTCTAAACTCACTTTGACCTTCAACCAATTGGTTCACAAACGATTCCACATCTTGGACACTGTGAAAACGGTGTCCTCCCATTGATTTTCAATCACATTATCACTTGTGATGAGGCGTGGATGCATCATTACACCCCAGAATCTAAACAAGCAAGCGTGAAGTGGAAACTTAGAGAAGCTCCACCTTGAAAAGTCAAAACCCGTCTGTCTGCGGAAAAATTTCTGTTTTTTGCCATACTGTTTGATGATTTTCTTAAGGAGAAACGTACAGTCAATGCTGAATATAATTGCAAGATTCTTGATGAAGCCAAAATCGTTTATCGACAGAAAAGACGAGACATGCCCATCCAAAGTGTGAAGATCCTTCATGACAACGCTCGGCCACTCACAGCTGCTTTGTCCCCAGAAAAATTAGAAAAAGTTAATTCAGAAATATTGGAACACCCTCCCAATAGCCTTGACATATTACTTTAATACGTTAGGTCCACTCAAAGACGAATTGGGAGAAAGCCGATTTACAGTGACCAAAATATGGAATCGTTTGTGAGCAATTGGCTGAAGACACGACCGACCATATTCTTCGATAATGGTATCAAGAAACTTTTGCTTCGCTACGAAAAATATGTACATAAAATCGTAGACTATATAGAAACATAAAACATATTAATTTTTCTACAATAATATATATGTTACATACTTTTTTTTACTTAATCACGGTTGATATTTGATTCACCCACGTATATAAGTATTAATTTAGCGTATTTTTGACATTCCCCAATAGTATTATATGAACTTAGCATACTTTTAACCTACCTCAATAGTACACATATTAATCTAGGGTACTCTTGACCTTTCCTAATGGTCTAGGTATTAACCAAGAGAACTGACCTTTCATAACAATCTAAGAATTGACTGTTAATGGTGTTCGGTAACGCGAAATATTAACAGAGTTTTTGTGGCCTGAGAATTGGATGTAATTGATGTGTAGGACATATTTTTTCAACAAGACGGTGCGACCTGCCACACTGCACGTGAAACAATGGTGTTACTGCAGACTAAGTTTTTAGGTCGACTCATTTCTGGATTAGGCGATCAATATTGGTCACCATGATAAGCAAATAAGCCTGAAAGTTGAACATATTAAAGAGGAAATACACCAAAAACGTGAAATACAGCAACATCTATGCGAAAACGTTATTAAAAATTTCAACAAAAAAATAACCCTATGTAACAATTTTTCTTTATGTTGAAATAGAAATGTTTGCTTAATTAAAAAAATAAATGTGTTCTTCCCATGCGGTTAAGAAATTAATGAAAATGTTTTAAATTTAGAAGAGAAACCTTTAATTGCAAAGAATGGTAAAGTTAGTATATTTGTACAATAAATTCCATTAATATCCTAGAAATTTAGGAGAGAAATCTCAGAAAGGCTTGAAAATTGTAGTCATCAAAAAAATACCTTTCAGAAAACTTTTAGTAAAATAGGTGGACAACTCTTGTGATTTGGAGAAGAAATTCCTAGAAAACTATTTTAGAAATTTAGAAGAGGAGATCTAAAAAGGCTTACAATTTCTAGTTACCAAAAAAATATTTCCTAAAAGCTTCTAGTAAAGCAAATGAAAAAATCTTGCAATTTGGAGAAAAAAATTCCTAGAAAACTCTGATTGTAAATACTTTAGAAATTTAGAAGATGAATTCTAGAAAGTCTTACAAATTCTAGCCATAAAAAAAGAATCCTTAAAACTTCTAAAAAATAGATGTAAAAATCTTGCAATTTGGAAAAGAAATTCCAAGAAAACTTGTAAGACTCCTGAAAAATATTTTAGATATTTACAAATTTTAGTCATCAAAAAACTTCCTAAGAGCTTTTAGTAAAATAGATGGGAAAATCTTGCAATTTTCATAAGAAATTTCTAGAAAACCTTGATTGTAAGACTCCTGAAAAATATTTTGGAAATTTAAGAAGAGGAGTTCTGGAAAGGCTTACAAATTCTAGAATCATCAAAAAAACTTCCTAAAAGCTTCTAGCAAAATAGATGGGAAAATCTTGTATATCCTAAAATTGATTATAATTTTTAAAAATAAGAAAATTAATTAACTGATTGATGTTGTAGGCACTTACTTCGTGATATATTTTAATTAGATGAAAAATAAAAAATACTTTTACTTAGTTAATATCAAAATGTTTATTAAATAGTGACTGCAATTTCGATCAAACAATCATCATTATCAAACTATAAGTAAAATATTGTTTATCCAAGTTTTGGTGGCTAAGCTAATAGAGAATTAACATTTTTTCATCTATTAAAAATAAATAATTTCTTAATTTTATATGGAAACAAAAATTTTCAAACTTTATAAGTTTGATCGCGACTTAAATGGTTATTTCATATTTTTAAAGATTTGTTTGGTTTTATAATTGATAAATCCAAGATATTGTACGATGAACAAAATTGAATTTCCTATTTAAATGCTTTTATGTTTTCAGAGGAGAGTACATATGATTACCTGTAATAATAACAAAGAATGAAAAAATAAAAAAAAATGATCAAATCCAATATAGAGATTACGAAATTGAGATTTTCTTTTTAATTTTGCAATTTATTTTGTCATTTCTGGAGATCAAAAAATGGATACTTGCGTTGAACAGTTTTTCCAACTCTTGAACTTTCTTAATTATATAAACATTAACTTTTTACTTTTTTACCAATAATCTATATATTAACGTAGCGTAGTCCTGACCTGCCTCAATGGTCCAATTATTAACCTAGCATACTTTCCACATTTTCTATGCAATTCATTTTGTCTTTCCTGGAGATCAAACAATGGATATTTGCGTTGAACAGTTTTTCCAACGTTTGAACTTTCTTTATTATATAAACATTAACTTTTTACTTGTTTTTACCAATAATCTATATATTAATGTAGCGTAGTCCTGACCTGCCTCAATGGTCCAATTATTAACCTAGCATACTTCCCACATTTCCTAATAATCTGGAAATTAAGCTACTTAAAAATATCCTGCATTTTATAAATAAATAAAGATTTTAAAATTTTCTACGTGAATTGGATGTTTCCTTTAAATTTTAGTTTTGCTATTTTCGAATTACTATTTTAATCTAATTCAAAAAATTATGCTCGAGATTTCTACAAAGAAAATCGAAAAATTATGAAACATTTCCAATTATGCATTTAATTTAAAAAACTTCTAAAAAATATAGAAATTCTAAAATACTCTTGGCATTACCTAACAGTCTGGAATAAACCTAGCATACTCTTGACCTTTCGCAAGGATATTAATATAGCGCATTCCTGACCTTTCATAATATTCTTGGAATAAATGATAATTAATAATTTTATAAGATATCGAAAATTTTTTAATTTACTACATTTGATCGTGAATTAGAAGTTTTGTATTTATTTCTAAGGTTTTTTTACTTTTATAATTACGAAAAAATAAATATTTAAGTTCGATTTTGTTTTAAACTCTTCATCTTTTCTAATAATTAGGAATTAATAATAAAACATATTAAAGTCGTTAAGGTGGTTGTAGAAAATTAATAATTTAAAAATACGAAATTTATTTCGTATATTTTGTATTTACATATAGTATTTTTTAATACGAAAAATGTTGAATGATTTACAAAATGCATTGTTTATTTCCTCATTTCCTCGGAGAAAATGTATATGATTATCTTGAAATAATATATAATTTCTAAAGATGTATGTGATTTTTTTTTCTTTAAAAATGTAAGAAATTCAAAAAAATCCAATCTTCAAATTGTAAAATTTTAGATTTTAATTGAAAAATTGTGCAAAATATTTGGAACAATTTATAATCTTAAGATTATTAACTTAATATCCATTAAGTTAAAAAGTTTTTTCAATTCTTTAGACTTTCTTACGTATATACACATCAACTTTACAAATTAATTTTTAATTTCAAAAGAACTCAAATTTGCTGCATTTGAACGCTAATTGAACTATCTTTCTTAAATTCTTTAAATTTAGTTTTATAATTTTTCATTATTATTTTTTTATTCCAAAAGTTTTGAACGATTTTTAAAAATCCAAAATTATGTAATTTAAAGATTGATTTTTTAAGTATTTTTTTAGAGAAAAATCTCCGAAAAAATCTAATCTTGAAATTACATACTAACAATTTTTAAAAAAATTATACTACATTTTTTAAAATAATTATATAGATATTCACAAAAACTTTTCTTACGATCATTGAATACTACAAAAAATATTTACCCTATTTGGAAATACTATTTTCAAAACAACATAAAAGATACTACAATAATTTTTTTAATGAAAGAGAAAAGTTTATGTAGAATAAGATTTGTAAATATTAAATGTTTCTTCTGAACAACGGTTATTGATTTTTTAATGGTAAACCTTTGTTTGTTTGTTTTCGACCTAAATTTATAAAAAACATAATAAATATCAACACGTATAGCTCGCTTCTGTGTGTTCAATTGTCGCAGTCGGCTAGCCGTTGGACCACGATCCGATGATCCCACGTTCGATTCCCGATTGCTGGAATTTTTTATATCGTTTATTTTTAATTTTATTATTTTAAACTAGTTTTGTCTTAGAGCCTTTTAATAATTTACTGCTTAAAATTGTTTAATAAGTTATCCTCTGTAAGCACAATGTTACCCTACCGTGGCCTTCTCTTGTTCGTTAACAAAGCCCACTTGACAGGTCCCTAGTGGTGAAGAAGTGTGTAATGTCTTTCCCTTACTCCTACTCTCATTAAAAAGCATAACTATATTCATCAATAAACAAAATTTTTGAAACGGTTACCGGTCAATGTAGTCAGCATCGCGATACGCTCAGCGAATTATTACAAGCGCGAGTTCGAGACGTGATTGGAATTTTTTTTATCTACTTTTAAGCTATTCCATTCTATTTCATTTTGATTTTATTAATATATAATATAATTTGTAAAATTTAAAAAAAATGTCGCAAAGCGTTGTTACATTTAAATGCTGTAAAAATGTCACCTTTAAAAACTACGTATGTATAAATTGTCATAGCATTTATCACTCAGCATGTAAGGAGAAATTAAAACGGATCAAACATGTCGGAGGTCACAAAATAATCTGCTGTAGTAGAAATTTAAATAACTCAACTTTAAATAACAGTTTCGAATCCGTGAAACAAGAAATCATCGATGAACTTAAAGTAGATGTGGAAAACAAAACAAACCACATCGAAAAATTAACCAACAGAATAAAGTTAATAGACAGCGAGGCAATCGAAGGAGAAGAATTATTTATAAACAAAATTAAAGATCTCGAAACCGAGATAAAGATGGTGAAAGCGGATTTGAATAAATATAAAAATATTAGCAGAGACCTCCAAGATGAATTAGACAACTACAATCACCCCCCACAACGACAATCCACAAACAATTTCTCGATATCATCATCACCGATTACTCAAACAACCTTTACCAGCATAGACCACAATTCTACACAACAAGGAATTGAAGACGTCAGGAAGGAAAATAAAATAATTAAAGAGAAATTAAAACTATTGAAGGACGCTTTAAACGAATTAAAAATCAGGAACACTACGCAAGATGAAATTTTTAAAAGTAATTCACGAATACTAATATTGGCCGATAATCACGGTAAAGGTATCGCAAACCACATAAGAAAAGCAACAGACCACTACAATAATAGGCCAAAAATTACATCGATCTTTAAACCGAACGCAACTTTGAACGGAGTCATCGAGGATATACAAAGTCTAACAAACGACTACACTCCTAATGACCACGTATTCATAATGGCTGGTACACTTGATGCCCTCAAGGGAAACCGTTTGAACACCGATTTATTAAGAAGACAGATGATGCGAATAAAAGACAAAACCAACGTTTACTTTATAGAAAATCCTATGTGGAAACACAGAACTGTTTTAAATAAGTTCATAACTTCGGTAAATAAGCAACTGCTTCAATTATCAGTTGACTTGAGCGGTGTGTTTATAACGAACAATTGCACTTCATATAATAACTTTCGCATAGAATATAAATCTAAATATTTACTGGTGAAACACCTATTAAAAAACATACAAAGTGGATGTGACATACACAGAATTAATCCCTCAGAGCAAGCCTCGCCAAAAAACTAATAAATCCCGATGTCAGTAGTCTGCCAGAGTATGATGGAATAATACGCCAATCAAGTAATAATAGTAATAATAAAAGCAACAAAAACAAAATATGCCATAACCACAACATTACATTAATGCATTTTAATATACAAAGCCTAACAAAGAAGAACGAAAAACTAGAAGTCATTTTACTCGAAAACAACGTAGATATAATATGTATTACAGAACACTTTCAAAACGAAAACATTAATTTACTAAAAATAGGCAATTTTACATGTAGGTCGTTCTATAGCCGAAACGAATATAAAGGTGGTGGAGTTGCTATCTTTTGTAATAATAACATAACGACAGAAACTATAAACTTTAATAATAGCAAAGAAAAAACGTTTGAAATGGCAGCAGTGAAATGTACTTTTTCGGAAAAATATACACTAATACTTGCAACAATCTATAGGTCTCCCGGAGCAAACTTTCAAGATTATCTACATAAACTGAACGAAATGCTTAACAACATATATAATCCAAAGTTTAAACATATAGTTTGTGGGGATTTTAACATCGACTTTTTAACAAATACTAACTATTCAAAATGTATAATAAATCTTTTCAAAGAATTCAATATGAATTTATGCATAGAACAATGCACACGTTTAACGTCCACAACAAATACATGCATAGACAACATTTTCTCCGATACGACTACATTTAATACTAAAGTTAGAGACACCCCATTATCAGACCATACATTTCAAACAGTTCAAATATCAACAAAAAAGCAACCAACACCCAAGAAAACCTATAGACGTATTTTTAATGGCAATAATTTTAAAACATTTACTGAAACGATTTCAAATATAGACTGGAATAAGGAACTACATCTAACAGATGACATCAACACCAAATATGACACGTTTTTTAATATATTTAACACGACATTTTTAAACTGTTTTCCCATGCAGGAAATAAATCGACAACGAATCCCAAAAAACAAGTGGATGACCCAGGAAATAATAAATATGTCAAACATGGTAAATGAAATGAACATACTAAGAAAAACTTACAATAGAGAACTCTACCACCAACAATACAAACATTTGAAATCACTATACGAACAAATGATCATCAATACAAAAAAAGCACACTATAATAAAAGATTATTAAACTCTGAAAACATAAATAAAGAAACCTGGACCATAATAAACGAAAATTTTAATAGAAAACCAAAACACGAAATTTCACGTATTGTTGAAAACTCTGAGATTATTACCGACAAGGAAAAAATAGCTACAAAATTTAACGATACTTTTATAAATTCCGTAATAGCTCTCAACTCAAATTGTGCTAATACCGTAAAGCCAAACTCGAACTCGACGACAAATGTATCGCTATTCTTGAAGCCTACCGATAAATTCGAAATCGAGAAAATAATTACCATCACATGTAAAAAGAATTCATCCGGAGAGGACAATATCCCAGGCTCAATAATCACAAGTGTAAAAGCATCTATTGCCCCAATACTAGCTGATCTCGTAAATTATTGTTTTCAAGAAGGCACATATCCTAACAGTTTAAAGGTGTCAAAAGTAGTCCCAATTTTCAAAAACAAAGGTAGTAAGGACAACATAAATAACTATAGACCTGTAGCTCTTCAAAACCACTTTTCCAAAATACTAGAATTTTGCTACAACACTAGACTTAACCATTTTCTTGAAACCAATAATCTACTTGCACAATACCAGTTTGGTTTTCGGTCTAATAAATCAATTGACAAAGCTATACTCACTGCAATGGAAAAGATCCATACGGCCATTACGAATAAAAACGTTATACTCGGGCTATTCGTCGATTTCAGCAAAGCGTTCGACACCATCGACCATCAACTACTACTCGAAAAAATGAACAATATGGGTATTCGAGGGGTAGCCAACTCGTTTCTCAAATCTTATCTCGAGCAAAGATACCAACAGGTGGAGGTAGACGGATACCGCTCCAAAAAGAGGAAGATAAGTATTGGTACTCCACAGGGCTCATCTCTGTCGCCTATCATTTTTAACATATATATTAACGATCTGGGGGACAAAATTGCCAGTATTGCTGTACCAGTATTGTATGCAGACGATGTTAGTGCTATAATCACCGCTGAAACCGAATACGAAGCAATAAACAAAACCCAAAAATGCCTTAACATAATATCTTCCTGGGCTTCAGAAAACAAGCTGGCTATAAATAAGGATAAAACAGTCTTTATGCAATTTTGTCCCAAAAATAAAACCTTTATCTCCTCACCTCTGATAAAGTTACACAGGAAAAGTATAACACATACTAATAATACTAAGTTTTTAGGCCTCCACATCGACAACAAGCTGACCTGGAGAAATCACACCAATTATGTGCTAACGAGATGTAGCAGTAAGCTATATCTCATAAAAAATATCAGACATCTAGTGGCTCCACAAGTCTTAAAAGCTATATATTTCTCCTTAGTCCAGTCAACACTGAATTATGGAATATTATTCTGGGGACCATCATACGCGGAGGTTTTTACAATTCAAAAGAAAATAATAAGAGCGATGTGTAATAAACCTATACATACGCCATGTAGACCGTTATTCCAAGAATTGAAATTGTTAACACTTCCAAGTCTGTACATTTTCAATCTTATTATGTATATATACGACACGAAACCGAACAGGATAAAAGAGCAGATTGTCATGGCTACAATGTCCGCAATAAGCAAGATTTAAGCGCACCCGAAATCAGACTGGACATAAACAAAGAAAATCCCTCTTATATCGGCATAAAATGTTACAACAGAGCGATGTGCTACGAAGAATTAAAACACGTAAAAACACGGAGGATCTTCAAGTACGAACTAAAACAAATACTAATTAAAAAATGTTTTTATTCGATTTCAGAATTTCTTTCTAGCAATTAAGTAATATTTTGTTTCTCCCTTTTTTATGTAGTAATTTTAAGATTTTATATTGTAAATGACAGAACCACAACATATGTATATATCCTGTGGCAATAAATACTTTTGAATTTGAATTTGAATTTGAAAATAATTTTGTAATCTAGCCTTTTGATGCTATGTAATACCAAGAATGAGATTTTTTTAGAAATGAAGATTATCATAATTTTTATTTATGTGTGATTTTATTGTAGCTGAAGTTGTAATCATTTGATTAGTAGGAAAATACATTATTATTATTATTATCAAGAAATAATAATACTTTTCAATGTGGAGAAACAAATTGAAAATTTATGAAACTATCTTCAATTCAATTTTTGTTTGAAATTCAAAGCTATTTTAATTTTTTTGTTAATTATAATATGCTTTTAAAAATGAATAAAATGACAACATAGATTCTTTAAAAAATAAAAAATAAAATAGTTTTTATTTAAATTTATTCATTATGTTAATATAGTAATGTAACAAAATTGAATTATTTCCATGTAACTAATTCCATGTTATTCGACCGTCCCGACAGAGAAAAGTGTAAAAACAGTTGAAGATCTCCCCATGTGAAAGTCCGATTGAAACATTTGCCGATCAGTTACGCATGGGCATGGGCATGGCCATTCAACAACTACCTCACCTCACCCGTAGGTATACCTGTGCGAGAAGAGGACGCGCGCAGAGAGATGAAGAGGTAGGACGGCGTCGGAGCTGTTGGTGAAGGACCACCAGAACAAAGGACGCACCTATTCTTCCCGACCATTAAACAGAGACGGGGCGAACGCGTAACGTGGGTGCAACGAGCGAGACGGCAACGGCACAGGCGATTGTCGACCGACCGGCCTACTGCAATAAGGAGTCGCGGCGTCTCCGTCCCGTCCAGAAGAATGTCGAAGTCAACTCCGGAGAGCGTTTTCGACTTCTAAAAGAATGCCGAAATATTTTTTTAATCAGCTTATAAATGACTGAATTTCGGCCGTGGCCGGCGCGTGTTGATTTCCTTGATTTATGCGCTTTACTTTTTCGCCAGGCACGCACACACCGACCAGTTTTCCATTCATTTCCATAACTTCCACGGACCTTTATGCAAATTTTTCAGTTTGGATTTATTTCAAAAAAATAAACCAGCTCGCTCGCACTCTCCCACATTATTCATCCTTGAACAGTTTTTAATATATAAATCAACTAAGTTCAGAGATTTTACACAAAAAAAGGATTCAAAATAATTGTACGACTGGAAGGTTCTAAAATTTAAATCTAAAATTGACTGAAGATACCGTGGAAGAAGATGAAAAATTTTCAAACAAAATTTATTAACGTTTACGTAGTAACTATAACCTTAGAATGAACTTCTAATGATAGAACATTTTGAATTTTTTTTTGTAACGTATCAAAAAAAAATTGGAAATATTCTTGCTGGCACGATTAGAAGTAGACGACAGTAATAGAAGTATACAGTGGAAGCTCCAAGAACTTTTTCAAGGCACAAGAAGTTAGATACAAGAAGAACCCTTATGAATATGGAAATACACTTTCAAAAATTTTTGGCAAAATCTTTTAAAATCGATTGATAGACCTTATGAAATTAAAAGATTCTCGGACGTTTTCACCTAACCACCTCTCACTATTTCACGATCGCATTCCAGCATAATACCAGCTCTTAATTTAAACGGCTCCAATATTTGAAATCGTTTATTGTACGAAAAGCAACAATGCAGATAACATATATGTCAAGGATTGGAAACGCGAAATAAATATCGGATTTTATTATCGTGCACAATTACTCGGTAATTATCGTTGCGAGAGAGGCAGAGGTAGATAGAGAGAGAGGCCGAGAGTGTGTCTACATGTGGATCGAAATAGGGCAAAATCGGCGGTGAATGAATAATAATAATAAACGCCCCGTCGTCATTCACGCAACTCAAGGGGCCGTAAACGCGGCCGTAAATAAGGCCATCCCGTGGAAAAGTCACCGAAAGGACGTGAAAGAGATTTTGCCTTTTATAAAGTCACAAACTGGCATAAATTTTACGACGCCGCGTTCTAA
This sequence comes from Ontholestes murinus, assembly GCA_963969525.1. Classification (NCBI taxonomy): domain Eukaryota; kingdom Metazoa; phylum Arthropoda; class Insecta; order Coleoptera; family Staphylinidae; genus Ontholestes; species Ontholestes murinus. The sequence continues at coordinate 10,380,114 of OZ018389.1, read as the reverse complement.
ACGGATAGAGAAATAAAGCCAGACAAATTGTCTTTGAGAGGAGTGGTGGTATTCTAAAGGATTTTACTTGACCACAATTAGTTGGAAAAGTAATTATCTAAAAATTTTCTACAACGCAATACATTTTATTATGACAAATTAGGTATTATATGTGTTTCTTGATTTTTCTTTACAGAAAAATTTATCAAAATCTCCCATTTTTTTCAATTATATGGTCTATGCTCATAACTTTTCAGAAAAAATAAGTTATCGTTAAATAATATCAAAGTTGAACAAGATTAAATTCTAAATCTCTATCAGAGACTGCAAATCATCTCAGAAGAGAGCCACTAAAATAAGTTACGTTTACACATAGGCAATCAGGAAAAGTTTGTTTGATAGAGAAAGCCATTAATAAGAAACCACCTAATAATACGTCAACAAAATTTCTATCAAAGAGAAGTTATCAATTACCTTCAATAATGAATCTACAAATTTTGATTGAAATTTAAAGAGTGATGGTATTTTAGACGATCACTAACACATCCTTTAGCTTCTTTCCTGAAATAAAACCTTTAGAGGAAAAAATGAAGGTTAAGATATAAATAAAACAAAAAATGAAGCAAACTTTAGTTTTGATATGAACTAATAGATTTCTAATTTACCATTATGAAAAAGAATACCTGAAGTTTGAGGTAAAAATACGGAAAAGATTAATACTTTAGACAATAACTAATTTATCCTTTGACAACAAAGAAAAAAGCAAGAAGTTGCAGTTTCAAAATTTGTTTCATGTGAGTTAATAGATCTTTAATTATTTTTCTTTTGAGATTTACCTTTAAATGAGTGTTTAATGTTGAAGATAAAAGTATGATAGAACAAAACGAAATAGACGGTCTATGATGGATACTTCTTCTTTCATGTGCCTTGTCCGTTCCCCCTAACGTTGGCAATCATCATAGCAAGTGTATCAATATATTATGGTTTGTGCATCAGTTCACCTGAATATATCCAATCACGGATGTTCCTCAACCATGATTGCTTATGGAACAAAAATTACTAGAAATTATAATTTTATATGTTTGCATTATCATTTTAGACAAATTTGGGTAAGAATATATAACTATATATTTGTTTTTATGTGTATTCTTTTAATGAAAGAAGACCAAAGTACTGAATAAATAAATAAATAAATAAATAAACTATATGAGCTTGTATAGAAATTAGTGAAGATTGAAATAAAAGTGTCCCATTATATGCAACAAAAAATAGTTGGTCTCTACTGGAAGGTAATATCTTTTATATTAACCAAAGTTCGATTTAGACTCTAGGTGCTCAGTGTTATAATTTTTCCGAAACATCACCTCTCGGTTTCTTCTCAATCTCCCCTTTCCTACCAATAATTCCAGGAATTTATGGTTTACACCAGTGCCCAGTGTTCCACTTTGTCGTAGTGATGGGGCTCGGATAAGAAGTGTAATGTCCAAAATTGTTTTAACCATCCGATCATGAGGACCATCCCTTTATAAACGCGGTTATTAATGATTTGTTTGTTCTTAGCAACCCATTTTGATTTTTGCTTCACCGTCTGAGCTTGCCGGTATCATATCTGGATTTATTTGCTAGGTAGATAGAGTAGACCCCAGTAGGTCTTTTGCAAGTCTTTTATCTAGTTATACACATGCATGCAAATCCAAGGATTACCAAGTCCGCACTAAGAAGAACCTTCTCTAATGGCTGTAAACATCCATCTCCCATTGATTTTTGCAAAGAATCAAGCAGGAAAATAGCTTGTGCTCAATAGTCACTTCCTCTGCTTCACATCCCTGTAGGGCTACAGTACAGATCGAGTAGTCTTTTTCTTTAGGTGCAATTTTCCCTTCGAAGGTTGGTAATCAAAAACGCTGTCCTTCCAAAAAAGATCCGTTAAAATGTCTTTGATTTTTTTTCGCATTCCGATTCTTTTCCACGCCAATATATAATGAAGATTTGATTTGTAGAATTGATACAATTTTTGTTTTCTTTTACTTTGACCGTAAACTTATCCTATTCTTCCAAAGATGAGATCTTAATCTTTAGATATTTTGTGAAGAAGTTCATACAAACACGTCAACTTGTTGATGTCAAAATAGAAAAGCGTCTGCGTCTATGAATACCTCTTCAAAGAAGGAGTCATGGTGGCTAAGAAGTGGTAGTCCTTCTTTGAAGAGGTATTTATAGACGCAGACGCTGTTCTATTTTGACATCAACATGTTGACGTGTTTGTATGAACTTCTTCACAAAAAGATCTAAAGATTAAAATCTCATATTTGAAAGCTCCTAAACACCCTTAGCTGGAACAAATTCCAGACTTAGAAGTCATCATTGCATTGTAATCCTTGAAATCCAGGAGATACGCCAAGGAACAATTTGCATGGAGGCAAACCATGCTCCCAAACATCTTGAGCTGGAACAAATTCTAAACTTGGAAGTCATCAAGGCATTACAATCTTTGAAATTCAGGGGATACGTCAAGGAACCGTTTGCATGGAGGCATTTCTATTGGTATTTAACGAATGAGGGTATTGAATACTTAAGGTCTTACCTTCACCTGTCCACAGAAATTGTACCTGCCACCTTCAAGAGGAAAATTCGCACACAGTCTGCAAGACCGAAGGCCGCTGCCGTCAATTCTGAGACATCCAAACCATCAGAGGGCCTGCTTTTTTCCAAACCATCAGAAAACTGTAGTGTATACAGGAGGACTTCTGGTGGGCCCACCTGGTGGCGATTAGAAGGCTGATGTTAGAGCCGGAAATACTGATTTGGAATTTCGTGGTGGCTTTGGCAGAGGAAGAAGTGCACCACAACAATAATTTAGAAATCTGTTAAACTAATTATTGTTTAACCTCACAACACAAACCAGAATAATTGTCTTATTTTTTTCTTTATATTAAACATGATTCTTTTCCACGCCAATCTAAAGTGCTATTTGAAGTATATTAATCTGTAACACATTTTTTAAGATTAAAATCATCACAATAAAGACTACAGAGTTATAACAACTTAAATTCGTTTACTAAAAGTGACTGTAGGAGCTTCAAAAAGGTAAAGAAGATAATACATGCCCTATCAAACAAGAGAATGTTTATCAACGAGAATTGTAAGTAATTCAACGAGTTTTTAATAAAATTATAAGTCAGTGGTCTTGTAAAAAAGTTGGAGATGATTATAAAAAGATAGTAGAAAACTTATTAGCAATGAGTCAGCTTCTGGATTTAGGATTTTCGGAAAAGAACGTTTCGTCCGCATTGTTGTAACAATGACAAAGATTGGAACCATTGGAATTGTTAATATCTTAGCATCTTCTGTAACGGTTGTGCAATTTATACTCTGTATTATATGGTACAGATTTTAAGCATTTATCAAAGTGTAGATATTAGGAAATTCTTTTAAAAAGTATATTTTAGGGCTTGCCTTGAAGCGTAGGTAATATTGGATTTTTAAATAAGATTTCATTACTCTTTAAGATAGTGTAAATATACTCTAAATTTTAAATATCTACATAGATTTAGATATTAAAAGTTGTTTTTAGAAAGCATCTTTAAAGTCTGTTAAAGGTTAAGATCTACCAGAAACAAATCTAGAACTGTTTTTTTATGACGATTATGACGATCATAAGGCTCATATCAAAAAAGAAACCGCAATTACAAGTAAAAATCAATCTTAGAAGAAATTGGAGGATAAATAACTTTTATATAGAAAACCATTTGATATTTTTAATTTCACACTTTAAATTGAGTTATTGTTTCCAATTTAATAATTTTCTAATTGCGCAGTAGTAGCAAAACATTGATGAGGATTTTAGATATTATTATTATAGTTGTCACTGCTGACTGATTTCTTATAATTATGGTTGTAATTTCAATTAATTGAGAAAATGCATGCTTATTAATGATCGATGTTTGTTTTGTGAATTCCATGAAGAGTATATTAATATAATTTACACTGTTGTATCCCAGGGGTAGGTTTTTAAATTAAGGACTTAGTTTAAATGTTTCGTAAGGAATGTAGCAGTGCAAGTATTAGTTTTACTGTTGTATCTTTTTTCACCCTCTATTAAACTCAGTTGACCAGGAAGCCATAATATAATCTTATAGATTCGAATAGAGTGTGAAAAGTGGACACAACAGAGTTATCTTATATTTTAAATTATTTGTGACTGTGCAAATTTACAATAATTAAAACATTTTATCATCTCAATTGAGTAAGTCATTTAAAGAAACTAAAAGCAAAGAATCAATGAAATTTTGGATTTCTGAAGAATTTGTGTCACTGTAGAGTATAATTCTCTAAAAAGTAGACACTAAATTTTACTCAAGAAAAACTGAAGGACTACGCACTAAGACTTATTAAAAGACAAAGAAAAGATTACAGTGGTGTGAAATCATAGTCGCCCAAAGAAAATATTGCCTGAGAGCAAAACGAAGTCTAGGCTGAATAAATGAATTTTATGAGAATTATGTTGCAGAAGTTGTAAAACAAAACTGTATACGAGAAAGACTAAAGAAAGCGCTAAATAAAAAACAAAGTGGAAGATCTGTTGAAAGATAGACAAAATGTAACTAAGATATAGAAAATAATTCACAATTAAAGAATCGCCTTTATTAATAACTACCTCAACTGATTTTAAGGTTAATAGCACAGTGATGCTTCATGCAATATTAGAGATTATGACTTTGACTGGTGATAAATATTCATAGAGATGTAAAGATTAGTCTTAATGAAGCAGAAGTGTAAGAGCCATGAAAAAAAACTTTCTTAGCCACTTTAGAAAAGTCCTAGAACACCTACTGGCAAGGTGAGTGAAGAAAGATGTCTAGGAAGACAATACAAAAAATCTTGAAGAGGCCATATAAAATTTAAATGAAGACTCATAACAATAGTTACCAAGATCGCATTTAACTGTGTTAGGTAAGTATATATAATGATCTAAAGCGAGAAGATGAGGATGAGCAAATATTTTAAGTGGATAATTAGAAGCCAAACAGTATGTAAAAATTACTACTACAAAAATATGAAACATAATAAGTGTTCTAATTACCTAATGATATAATTTCGTTACATCAAGAGTGCATTGAACAAACTATCTACCAAATTATTACTACATGCCCCGTATACCAAGGGTCGATCCTGAGTGCCCTGCTATGGAATATTTTTTTTAAATCTAAGACTCTAAATCAATGTAGCTAACCTAATATAATAAGTGTGGTATACTGCAATAATAATCACGAGAAAATCAAAAGAGGACATAAAGACTATTGTTGCTTTGAGTTTACGTGAAGTGTTTTGTAAATGAAAATAACACAGTTAATAAAATAAGGAATACCTTACTTCACTTCACATTTCACAACAAGTAGTAAGGAATAAACGCTGTGTTGTTTTCATCAGGATAAAGAGAGGAGATCCAATCATACGATGTTATCGATAGTTTTTTTAGCGAGAATACATAACTATTGCGTCCGATAAGACGCATTTAGTAATTAAGAAAATGTTCACGCATTGCAATTAAAGTACAGAGAGAGCTGGTTGCATAGAAGGAACCTAAAGAATATTTAGTGATGACGTAGAAATGAAAATAGGGAAGGACGCCTTAAAAGAACTGCAATTAAAGCAAAAGGAACAACAATTGTCAACCTTCTACTTATCATGAAGGAACTTAGATACAACAATAGAAGGGTAATTTTTCAGTAGTCAAGCCAATCCTACTATAAGCGGCTACAATATAGTGCGACCACTTAAGATACAAGTGTAACTATAGTTATAAGAGTAATAGGGTAAAGAGAAGGATTGTAGAGCAGAATTCATATCTTAGAGGCTGCTTAGGGAATTGTGAAGATGGTAACCTAATGAAAGGATAAAGAAATATAATGGCAATAAAATTAATGACTTTGTGAATATTACGAATTCAAAGTCTCCATAATCTCGCATGTAAAGAAATATATATTATATAATTGATTAATGGTTGACGCGTCCACTTCGTGATACATCTTTAATTTTATATAAAGTACACATGTGGATAAAGTAAATCTAAAAATGTTCCTTCAAATTTTTTATTTTCCTGCAATATTTAATATAAATCAATTTTGTTATCACCAATATTACTACTATGTAGTATGTACAGTAATGTGATTTCTGGAACCAATGCTTTAGTCGTAAGCCGTAACTACCACAAATAAAAAAAATGCTTCTTAATGACGCTTGTTTAAATACTCTAATGTATTAAAATATTCCTGAAATTAAATGATTTATGGTCATTACATAAACATTTTAATTTTTTTTTTCTGTTTGTTGAAAACTTAACCCGTTCAGTAATAATTGAAATGTATATGTAGAGAGGGTTAGTGGCATCTAATCAATTCTTCAATCAGTAAAACATTCGTTAGTATTTTTTTCAAATAAAAGAATAATACAAATTTGAAGACACCATTAAGGTGACATATATTGTCTAAACGTTGCACAATTAAGGAAATGTCAACAGCGATAATTATCAATAACAATTTTAAACATTAATTTATTTTTCCCTGTCAACAAAAACTACAAATCCGGTTTTGACCTATTAGGATCTAGTCAGTGCAGCACTGTTGAAGACACGTAATCAGGATTAAACTGCGCTGATGAGATCCGAATGGGTCAAAACCGGTTCGTAGCTGTTGTTTGTATTCAATAATTTATACTGTAATATAATTATAAATAATTAAGTAATAATTACGTATACCCTAGAGTAAATTTTAGTGATTTAAAGGTGGGATAGTGGCCACCCAACCACCCTACATATACATGACAACTCAAACAATGGTGTCTTCATCAAGCTCAACATGGCTACTGTCAAAATGCTGCGTATCTGCGAGTCATACTTTACGTGGGGTATCCCAATTTGAAGAGTGTTCGTGAACAGAACTACAAACGTGGATTTGCCAAGGTTAACGGACAACGTATTCCAATCACCAGCAATCACATCATTGAAGAGAAGCTTGAAGTGCGACCTCATTTATACTGAAGATTTTATCCACGAGATCTGTCTGTCCCAAATTCAAATTCGCTTCCAATTTCTTATATTCCTTTAAGCTCAACACGTCCACTGGTGGATGGCGCAAGAAGATGAACGATTACGTTGAGGGTGATGATTTTGGTAATAGATAAGACAAGATCAAGAAACTCCTTAGACGAATGGTCTAACTTTGTAACTTCTATTTGTAAATTAAAACAGTATCAAAGATTTTTTTGTAGATACATCATTATTTAATAATTAGAAAAAAACACGAAAATATTTTCATAAAATCTACAACAAATGAGTCTTATTAAGACTACAAGAACAAATAACTTTTGAAACAACTACTTTTGTATCATTCAATGTCTGTCAAAGTATTAGCTAGAGAAGTAGTTATTTCAAAAGTGATTTGTTCTTGTAGTCTTAATAAGATTCAATTGTTGTAGATTTTACGAAAATATTTTCGTGTTTTTTCTAATTATTAGTGAATTTTCTACAACGTAAAGGACTTATATATTTTTAACATCATTATTTGTATGTTCTTTATTTTTGGAAACTTAACGACGATCAATAATTTGAATATCCATGTATATGTAGGGCGGGTGGGTGGCCACTATCCTACCCTCAGATATTTAAAACATCAGTCAAGGTTCTTCTAAAAATTCTTGCGTATAAGAAGTAATCCTTTTATTATTGTAAAGCAAAATCAATAAATCAATAAATTAATCTTAACTTTATTAAAACAATAAAAAACCTTTATTCACTATTTTAAAAGAGTGAAGAAATGTTTCTAATTGTTTTAATAAAGTTATTATCAACTCAATTAATCCAAAAAAATCAATGTTACATTTTACGTTAAATAAATTCAAAATTTAAATTTAATTATTAAAATTAAAACTGCGTATGTTTTACAAATTGAAGGGTGTTATAATAGACACATATCTATATAATATATATTTTAATTTAAACTAGAATTAGGTTTATTATTTTTTTATGTTACATTAGCTCGTTTTTTTTTTCATTTTTTTGCTGAAAGATCGAATTAAGTTTTCATCAAAATAAAAAATAATTAATGTGATTATGACAATTAATATGTATATTTATAGTGGGTGGGTAGCCTTTAAACCATTTTTCAATCAATAAAATATTTGCTAGATTTTTTAAAATATCTCACCTTTATATCTGTAAAACATCTTTCAGAGTTTTTTTTTTTAATCTTGGGCATAAGAAGTAATCCATAAATAATTTTATTGATTTTAATTCAAATTTTAAATTTAATCATTTAAATTCACGCGTATGTTATAAATTGGAAGGTGTTATAGTAGACAGTCATCTATATAACATACATATTTTAATTTAAACTAAAATTACGTGTATTCCTTTATTTTAATCACATTAACGTTTTTATTTTTCTTTCCTTTTTGAATCGAGTGAAAATTTCAAGCTTATAAAAGAACAGAAGACACTGATTTGATAATAAAAGAAATAATAAACGTGATTGTTATTATTGTTTTTTTTTATATAGAGTGGGTTCGAACAAAGTTACTCTTTAATCAGTAAAACATTTGTTAGAATTTTTTAAAATATTTTGCACAGAATAATGTAATTTATATTGCAATATAAATTTTAATCATTAATTATTAATTGTATATACCCTCGTGTAAGTTTTAGTATTTGGAAGGTAGGATAGTAGCCAGCCACCCACCCTTCATATACAATTTAACCTAAATAAAAATATTGTCGATGGATTTTTGTAAATATATTTATCAGTATTTTTATTTATTGCTGAAATATCGAGTGAAGTTTTCAAGCTAAAAAAGAGAAAATACGCCGATGTGATAAAAGGAATAATAAACGTGACTGTGCCAATTAAAAAGTTTATTTAGAGTGGGTGGGTACAAAGCAACTCTCCTATAAGTAAAATATTTTGCACATAATGATGTGAGTTTATTTAATAAATTACACTGTAATATAATTTGTAATAATCACATATTAATAATGTATACCCTCGCGTAAGTTTTAGTGATTGGAAGGAGGGATAGTGGCCACCCACCCACCCTACATATATATTTGTACTTGAATTATAATAGTGTCGATGGTTTTATTAAAAATAAATACAACTCTGTTTTAATTTTTTGTATTGTTGTAAACTTAACAACGATCAGTAATTAAAATAATCTTATATATGTTCACTATCCTACCTGTGTATTTTCATAATAATCGTAAGGATTCTTTAAAATTTTTTTGCAAATAATAAGTAGTTCATTTAATAAATTTTAAATTTATTTTATTCTAATTAAAAATATGCACGAGTATTTTTCCACAGATTAGAAAGTGTAATAGTGGTCACTCATTCAAAGTACACATATAATTGAATGAATGATAAAATCTTGTTAATAAATTTTTAATCACATCAACCTTTTTTTCCTTTTTTGAAGCTAAGTGTGTTCAGTAACAATAAAAAATGTATATGTTGATAATTTATTAAATATCTTGCACTAAAAAATATTAATTTATTTAGTAAATTATACTTCCTTATAATCGAAGAGAAGAATTTATTAAATGTGTATAACCTGGCGTAAGGTTTAATGATTAAAAGGTGGGATAGTGGATAATTGGAGTGTATCATAGTAGACACCTACATATACAACGTAAATATCTCATGTTAAACTAAAATTACGTTACGCCCTCTATCCCATCTTTAGATCTTTTAAACATTTTTCAAGTTTCTTTTTAAAATTTTTGTGTATAAGAAGTAATGATTCTATAATTATATTTCAGATTGATTTAATACAAATTAGAATTTCATCATTAAAACTCACGCGTATCCTTTTCTTTGTTCGAGAGTGTTTTAATATTGACACTTACCAAAACATTATTAATATTTTAATTTACTAAAATTGTGATAATTTTTTTATAATCACATTAGCGTAATTATTCCTTTTTACTGATCGAGTGAAGTTTTTATCAAAGTTTTTATAAAAGGAAACAGATGCCATTAAAAAAATAATTAACGTGATTGTGACAATTGACATGTATATATAGAGTGGGAGGGTGGTCTCTAAGTAACTCTTCAATCAGTAAATTATTCGTTCGATTATTTAAAAATATTCTAGGCTGGATAAGATATTTTTGTTTAATAAATTATACTGCAATACAATGGAAGATAAATATTTATTAATTATGTATAACCTTGCGTAAGTTTTAGTGATTGGAAGGTGGGATAGTGGCCACCCACCCACCCTACATATACATTTTAACTTAAATTAAAACAGTGGCGATGTTTTCTTTTGTAGATACATCACTGTTTGTATTTTTTGTTTATTGGAAACATAACGACGATCAGTAATTTGTATATCCATGCATATGTAGGGTGGGTGGGTGGCCTCTATTCCACGTTTAGATCTGTAAAACATTCAGAGTTCTTTTGAAAAGTTTTGCGCGTAAGAAGTAATTTATTTACTATTAAATCCGGTGTGGATTCAATTCAAATTATAATTTAATTATTAAAATTCACACGTATGTTTTACAGGTTGTAAGGTATTGTAGGAGACACTCAATAACAGAATATATATAAAGCTAAACTAAAGTTACGTTTGTTCATTTTTTAATCATATTAGCGAAATTGTTCTTAAACACTTAACTAACGCACTTACTATGTTTTAACCACTAAAAAATTATGTAATATATATACATATATTACAAAAACACACGACTTAAGTTTCGACGGTTTAATGTCATTGTCATCCTTATGATGAAATTGTTCTTCTTTATTTTTGCTGAGAGATCGATTAGTTTTTATGAAAATAGAAAGAAAAAAACGTCGATAAACTGGATTGTGACAATTAAAATAAATATGTAGAGTGGGTGGTTAGCCTCTAAATAACTCTCTAATCAGTAAAACATTCGCTAGACTGTTTAAAAATATTTTGAACTGAATAATAAAAATGTCTTTAGTAAATTATACTACAAGATAATTGAAGATAATTATTTATTAATTATGTATACCCTCGCTTAAGTTTTATTAATTGGTGGGTAGGATAGTAAACACCCACCCACCTTTCATATACATACTAACTTAAATTCCAACAATGTCGATGGTTTTTTTGTAAATACATCACTATCTGCATTTTCTTGTATTATTGGAAACTTAACGACGGTCAATAATTTAAATATTCATGTATATGTAGGGTGGGTGGGTGGCCACTATCCTACCTTTCAATTAATAAAACTCACTCACAAATTGATCAGTCGATATACACCACATTTAAACTGTATTTAAATTCAAAATTAAATAGGCCATTCTTTAACTTCTTGAGACTTAATTAAATAAACACAGTTATATTTCTTACTTCACTATTTTATTAAATCACTAAATGTATATTTCGAACACTACGTGTCCATTATCAATAGTTAACTGATAAATGCTAATTTAGTGATTAAATAAAATAGTGAAGTAAGAAATATAACTGTGTTTATTTAATTAAATAATAAACTTCACATAATTCGCAAATGCACATTCATTATTGAGACATGTTTAAATATTAAAAATTCGTACAATTCGATGTTTCATTACGTTAAATATCAATGCATTTTAGTAAATGTTGTGTGGATATTCTTAAATGCATCCTTAAAATAAGTAAAGAAGAAGAAACGTTGTTTTGGGAAATTTAGAAGAAATATTACTCTGTTACTAAATGCAAAAGTTTTTACTATGCAAAGAAAAAAATAAGTGTTTTTATATCCCTCTTCAATTCAGCATAAATTTCATTAATTTCTCTTCTTTGTAGATTTTTTCCATGGTGGGAAATATCTTTAAAGTTCTTGCAAGGAATTGATTCAAATTGAAACTCTGTTTTTATCACTCTGTTATCATATATATTAACTACTCTTTTTAAGATAAGGAAAAATATGTTTCTAGCTTCTTCATTTGTTTGTATAAAGTGATTTGTTTTTTTATGAAAATCTGCAGTTTTGTCGTCAAAGAATTGGATTTCCTTCTGTTATTCAGTCCTAATGACTCAGAACAATTAAAAAAAAATCGATAGAAACGCTTTAAGCCGACTGGAAAGAACGAGGAAAAATTGCCTGTGTGGACACACTCGACAATAAACGAGTAGGTGATGGAAAATTCTTTCAAAGAAGAGAAAATTCAATTAAAACTTTTGCGTTGCTTAATTCTTTACAATAGGTTATTAAGTTTATTGATTTTCGCAGCAGGTTTAATATCATATTTACCCTCTTATTAGTCAATTCTGTTGCTTTAAAAATATTTCCATCACGTTAACATTCCTTCTTTAGTTATCATCATATCAAGAGTTATCAGTTTTCATCACAACTCTTCCTATTGAAAACATGTCGTCGATGCTACTTGCCCAAAAATGAAGATACAGAAGAATTATCCTGCTCGAAGAAATAACCTGAGCTCTTATAAAAATAAAAATTTTAAATAAACTCGGAGTTTCAATTCAGCAGTATTAATTAAGATTGAGTGCTGAAGATATAGTATAGGACCAAGTGAAAGGTTTAACTCCGTCTTTAATTCTTAAGAAATTCGAGGAGATATTTAATTCAAAAATTCTTATTTCAACCTGCAAACGTCAAAAGATGAAACCAAAATAGTTAAAAATAAATGATAAATACCAGAAAGTATAGAAAACTATAAAAACATTCTCGAAATTTAAAAGAAACGTTACTGCAAAATTTCCATAAGAAAAAGCGGAGAAAAAATTGCTTCTTGAAAACTAGAAGAAGAAACTGCTACAATATTTTATAATCTTCCCTGAAGCTTATAGAAACCCACAGAAAAATTAATGGAAAATTGTCGTAATGATAAAAAAATTATTTACTGGATGAGTTTTGAAAATGAAAGAAAATGTGCTGAACACTTCTACTAATAATTGGAACATGAATTGCTGGGATATTGTTGGAATCAGTATAACAAATTGTTTAAAAAATATTAGATATGTAGGATAAAGAGAATAATTTTTTGTTCAAGAATTTTTAATTTTTCTCTTTATTTTCTAACATCTTTTATTATGGAAAGTTCTTAAGCTAAAAGAAATAGTGCTACAATATAATATAATCTTTGCGGAAGATCATAAGAAAAAAATAATGCTTTTAGAGCTCTAGAAGAGAAATCTCTGAAATATTTCGAAAAAGTATAGAAGAAAAAAAGGCTAAATATAGAAAAGAAATATAACAAAACAAGGCAAGAAGAAATCTAAAACCTTTAGAGAATTTTCACAATTTGAACCTAACAAAATAATAACCACTGGAAAATTCTACAATTCTCATAGAAGCTTGTAGATACCTAGAAATATAATAATGGAAAATTCTAGAACTCTTGAAGAAAATAGCCGCAGTTTACAGTACATTACTGATAAAAAAGTACTTTTGATTTTTTCATCAGTAATGGATAAATTCGCTGCATCTGGTCAAAATTTTTTTGAACTGAGCTTTCGTGGAAATAGAGTTTAAAAAAATGGACCAAAAGTAATAAAAATCGATTTTTTTATTCATAAGTAAGCCAAGCCCAAATTTAAAAAAAACGATTTATAGAATTTAGCCATATTTCCAAAATTTATTTATACGTGAAAGAGTAAACTACGTTTACAATTTTTTCAATTCTTAGAAGATCCAACTTCAATATGTGTTTCAAAAAATCTTATTTAACTTGCAAATTCCTTCTCGTTCGAGTCCTTATGACGATAAAGTCTGCGAAACAGTAACAAAAATTCTTATTTCTTAAATTAGATGAAGTCTCAAAAAAGATTGAAATTAGAAAGCAAAAACATAAAATTCCAATTCGACAGATATAATTAAAGTATTCATCAGTTTTGACTGTTGAAGATGAGCAGATGAAGAAACTAATTAAAGTATATATAATTGATTAATAATTATCATCAGTAATTTTGCAGTATTGGACATAAATTCTAACAGTGTTGACAGTTTGTTTTTTAAATACAGCAGTTTTCCCAAACGAAAAAGTCGATCGTCTTTTGTCAAAAAAACTGGACGCAAGAAAAAATATCAGTTCAGTTCATATTAAAGTCTTTTAAAAATGATTTAATTTAATGTTTTATTTATTCAAATCTGATAAAAAATAAGCGAGATACAGCACCAAAGGTTTTTCGTCAGTCACCCTGTATATGTAAGGTGGGTGGGTGTCCTTTATCCCACCTGTAGTATTTAAAATAATTGTAAGGGTTATTTTAAAAAAGTTATTCATTTATTAAATTCTCAAAGTCAAAATTTAATAATTAACATTTGAGTATGATTTATAGATTTGAGGGTATTATAGTGATCACCCACCCACTCTACATATACATTTTAACTTTAATTATAATGTGTTGGATGCTTGAAGCTATAACTTTGTGATACATCTTAAATCAGGAACATTATTTAATGATAATGGTTTCTTCTAAATATATCACAATTATTATTTTATGTATTATTGGAAACTTAACGTCGGTCAGTAGTTTAAATAGTCATTTATATGTAGGGTGGGTGGGTGGCCTCTATCCTACCTTTAGATTTTCAAAATATTCGTAAGGGTTCTTTTGGAAAATTCTTATTCATAAAGATTAATTCAGTGAATAAATTCCTTATTGATTTTATTCTAATTCAAAAATTAATCATTGAAATTCGTACGCGTGTTATAAATTATATCTTTTAACATATATCACATTTTAAATTGTTATTACTATTATTTATTTATTCAACAAACTTAAAACTTTGTTTAATTAAGATTACACAAGAATAAATTTAACAATATGATAAAAGTCAGGAATTTATCAATAGATTTCTCTTAATAAATGTTAATTATTTATTTTGAAATAAATGTACATCTGTAAAAGGAGATTCCTTTAATAAATTAAATTAAATTAAGAATAAAGAAAACACTTTTACTATTTTATACCACTTAAAACTTTATTTTCACTGACTAGTTTCGACTATATCATCATTATTATTATATCATTATCAAACTAAGTTTCAAGTATTATAGTATAAAAAAGTAAAAGTGTTTTCTTTATTCTTAATGTACAACGAAGTGAATGCCTTTAAGATCCAAGAATAAATTAAATTAAGAGCGTATTTAAAATTAAACTTAATAATACATAATAAATAAGAGTTTTAACCTTGATTAAATAATGAAAATAAATATTTTAGTTACTTTTCTATTAATTATCGTATTTTTAAAGTATTATTTGATGAATAAGTAATTGTGGAGGCTTTTTGTAAATAAAAGGTGTTACCAACAAAGTTAATTGTTTATTTATTTTGAATTTATTTTGTATTATTTGATGTTTAAGAAAGTAAGAGATTTCTATATTTTATTGCAGACTGTAATTAAGTATACGATAAAATACAGTTGATTTTAATTGATAATTTAATGATGGGTTTATTGGTGAAGCAGTTGATTTTAATATTAACGAATTTATGGCTTTTATTTAGCATTTTATGTAAATTAGGAATAAATGGTTAGCATTTCCTCGGGGTTTTTCTGCGTGTTAATAATATGTAAATATGGATATATGGTGCGGTTTCATTGAGTAACGTTTCGTGAATGAATGTAGAATAAAAATTCTTTTGAAATCGGCGAGGTTTCCGTGGAAAAAAAACACCCGAGAAAAGTCCATTAATAATCCCCGTGTAGGATTCCTTAACGAGTCCCACATTAAAACGTCGTAAGCCCCACCGAAAACGGTACATAACCACCAGAAGTACATAAAGGCACAAGTATATAGCACCCACATATAATGATGTATACCATATAACACGGCGTCCTTATACTAGTTACGAATAAGTGCGCTTTTATATCAGCATGGAACGGACTTCTGGTATAAGAATGGTCGTGAAACTAGTCCTTATGAATATTAGACAGAGAGGTGTTAGTAGGCAGGCCTTATGGTACCATTGGGGGGGCTCAGGGGGGCACACAACACACTACCGAGCCGACCATTGGGCTACCATCGCCACTTTGCTACAGAAGCATTCTAACAGCAGCTGCGAACTCTGAAGGAGTTTAACTCTGGAGAAGGTTCATTTTGTAAAGTGATCGAGAATTGGAATTATCGTCGCCCTGCACTGCAGTCAGTGACCAGTTTCACCACGGTGAAGAACGGACCACGTTTGGATGTTCGCCAGGTTAGTACCCATCATTATTAGTACTATTTGTTGTTGTTATTTCGTTCACTTGTTCACGATATTGTACGAGTAATGTTGAAAGTGTCGGCGGCGGTGCGCGCAATTGGTGATTCAGTACTTGGGCATTTTAGTTATTTCGATGATTAAAATCACCGTTTGCCAGTGAGGCGATTTTACTGAATGAATAACACGTGTTGGTGTGGCACGTGCTACCGTGTTACACCTGTCCGGGCTACCGCCTTACGCAGCTCGAGGCGCATTCTCTTCTGGTGGGGAGCCTACCGGATTACGCGCTGCGGTACTACCAACGGTCAATCTCTTTCTAAATTATGATAATCATTAAAAAAAACACAACCAATTTCTTACCTCCAATAAATTAATTCAAAAATCGCCGTTTTTAAAATAGTACAATATAAAAAAGTCATATTTTCTACTGTAAACAATTTACCAATACACAAATGGTTGATTAAAAATTATATAAAAAGTGAAATCATTGTCAAAATTGAGTAAAATAAGTGTAGATTTGTTTGTTAAAAGAGATGACAATTCAGTCGTAATAATTAAGACCTAAAAAAATGTAGAAATTTTAATGTTTTTATTGTGAAAGCGTTTAAATTTGATAAAATTAAACTCTATAACTTTATTTTATCTTTTATAACTACAATTAATTGATATACATTGTTAAAAATATTTAATCTAAAATTACAAATATATATCATAAAATAAATCTGTGTTAATTTGCATTATTAAAAAATCTAAAAAAAAGTTGTAAGACAGTTTGTCTTGGATGTTAAAATTTACACATTTTATTTTAACAAGATTTTTGCATGTTATCACATAAAATAAAGTTATATGTATATGTACGCAAATGTCTCTATTTCGATTAAGAAATGAAATCGTAATATTCCATATTTAAGAAGTGTTTTAATATTAAATTATATATCGTTAGTATACATCTAAAATTTATTTCCAAATTTATTCTAAATTGAGAAGTGGTATAATATTAAATTAGCTATTGTTAATAGAAGTGTAAACTGGATTTTATTTACTGTCGTAATTCTTAGTTTTTCTTATATGTTTAAACTTAAGAACTATTTTACAAATTCATAAATTACTGATAAATTTAGATTACCAAAAATCAACAGAATTAAATTATCATTTTTAATATAAATCAGTTTTTAAATGAAGTTATTTTAATCGACAGGTTAGAGAATTTTAGATTGCTTAATTAGTCTTCGTTATATTTCATTGATTATGTTAATTCCACAGCTAATAATTATGACTAAATTATTCTGATTTTAATATCAACTTTCGATTATGCGTAATAAACTTTCCATCACTCACACTTTAAAAGTGTAATTATTATTTTAGTACGTTGCGAAAAGCCAAAAAAAATGAAAAAATTGTAATTTGATGATTTTGTAATTGACTTATTTTATTAGTTAATTCTGTTATTAAAAGTTTACACACACATGTAACATATTTGTATGCTGAATGAACAAAGCCTAAAAATACTTGATTAAGTTAATAAATAATCTTTAAAAAGAAATATCCAAAGAATAATGATTGATTTATCACGCCTTTCAAAATAAAGGTTTGCCTTCATTAGTTTTTAGACTTGTTTTCAATTTAAGAAGATGATAAAGTGTATTGAATTAATTATTGATTTTACTAAATCCTTGGTGAAATATTTTTGTTTTCTTATCATCAACACACCAGTTTAAATATTCTGTGGGCCTTATCAGCGTAACGCAAAAAAAACAATTTTAGAAATTTCAATCAAAGTTCTAATTATAATTTCCTGAAGAATAATACATTGAAATTTAGATTTTGAAATCGAATTTCAGGAATAAGTCAATTTTTCCTCTTAAACTTCGTGTCTCTGCCTTTGTAACTTTTTTACCAACGTTGTTTTTTATGTTGTAATAAAACGTTCATAGAAAAAACGTGTATTGTTATTAATCTGTTAATAAAATTGTTATAAGAAATTTTTACTTTAAGTAAATTTTCTAGAAAATGATAATTTCTGTTTTTTTAACCGTCTTTCTGCCTTCGTTTCTTTTTAACATAAAAAGTTATGAAAGAATAATTAGCAATTTATATAAAAATAAATATATTGGGTTTAATCTATTAGAATTTTATTCACTAGAATTTTGCAATAATGTTTCTAAAATAATAAACTTCTTATCTTAAAATTTGTGTTTTTACTGTCGTAACTTCATTAAACTAAGAGTTATTTACACCCCAATTAATAATTTATAATAAAGAATATATTAGGATTAATATTCCAGAGTTTAATTGGGTTTTGTAATCGAGTTTCTAAAAATACTCAATTTCTGTTATTGAAATTTATGTTTTTACCTTTTTAACCAACAGAACTCTCAAAGTCTCATTTAATAAAGTAAAATATATTGAGATTAAAGAAGGTTATATTGAGATTAATCTGCCTAAGTTTCATTTATTTGCCGCGAAAAATATATATTTTGTAATTGAATTTCTTGAAAAAGAAAATTTCTTTTTATTAAAATTCGTGTTTCTATAATTGTAACTATTATCCAAAACGAGCTATAGAGGTTTTAAATAGCATTTCCTAAAGCAAGCTGTATTGGACTTAATCTACTAGGGTTTTTTTTTCATTTCCCATGTGGGATTTAGATTTTGTTATAGAATTTCTTGAAAATAAGAAAATTTTGTTCTTTGAATTCGTGATTTTCTGTCATCGTAACTTTGTTACAAACAGAAAGACAAATGTTTTAATTATAATTTCATAGAAAAATATGTGTTAGGTTTTATTGAATTGCCACGAGAAATTTAGATTTTGCAATCGAAATTCCGAAAAAAGTCAATTTTTAATATTAAAATTCGTGTTTCTTGCCATTGTAACTTTTTTCCAAAGCGAGCCATAGAGGTTTTAATTAGCGTTTCATAAAGCAAAATATATTAGACTCAATCTAAAAATATTTTATTTATTTACTATGTGAAATTTAGATTTTGTAATAGAATTTTTTGAAAGAAAGAAAATTTTGTTCTTTAAATTCGTGTTTTTCTGTCATCGTAACTTTGTTACAAACAGAAATACAAACGTTTTAATTAAAATTTCATAGAAAAATATGTGTTAGGTTTAATCCGGTTGAGTTTTATGTCATTGTTACGAGAAATGTAGATTTTGCAATCGAAATTCTGAAAAAAGTCAATTTTTAGTATTAAAATTCGTGTTACTGCCATTGTAACTTTTTTTCAAAACGAACCATAAAGGTTTTAAACAGAATTTCGCAAAGTAAAATATATTAGACTTAATCTACCAGAGATTTTTTTATTTACCATGTGACATTTAGATTTTGTAATAGAATTTCTTGAAAATAAGAAAATTTCGTTCTTTGATTGCGTGTTTTTCTGCCATCGTAACTTTTTTACAAACAGAAATATAAAAGTTTTAATTAGGATTTCACAGAAAAATATGTGTTAGGTTTAATCTGGTTAAGTTTTATTTAATTGATACGAGAATTTAAAATTTTGCAATCGAAATTCTGAAAAAAGGCAATTTCTAGCATTATAATTCTTGTTTCTGCCATTGTAATTTTTTTTTTCAAAACAAGCTATTTAGGTTTTAAACAACATTTCAGAAAACAAAATGTATTGGACTTAATCTACCAGAGTTTTCTTTATTTTCCTTCTGAGATTTAAATTTTGTAATGGATTTTCTGGAATAGAGAAAAATTTTGTTCTTTGAATTCGGGTTTTTCCGTCATCGTAACTTTTCTACAAACAGAAATTCAAACATTTTAATTAGAATTTCATAGAAAAATATGTGTTAGGTTTAATCTGGTTAAGTTTTATGTTATTGCCAAGAGAAGTTTAGATTTTGCAATAGAAATTCTGAAAATAGTCAATTTCTAGTATTAAAATTCGTGATTCTGGCAATTGTAATTTTTCTATAAAACGAGCTATACAGGTTTTAAACAGCATTTCGCAAAGCAAGATATATTGGATTTAATCTACCAGAGTTTTTTTTAATTTCCCTTCTGAGATTTAGATTTTGTAATGGATTTTCTGGAAAAGAGAAAAATGTTGTACTTTGAATTTGGGTTTTTCTGTCATCGTAACTTTTCTACAAACAGAAATTCAAACGTGTTAATTAGAATTTCATAGAAAAATATGTGTTAGGTTTAATCTGGTTAAGTTTTATTTTATTGCTTCGAAAAATGTAGATTTTGCAATCGAAATTCTGAAAAAAGTCAATTTTTAGTATTAATATTCGAGTTTCTGCCATTGTAACTATTTTTCAAAACAAGCATTAGACGTCTTAATTAGCATTTCGTAAAGCAAGATGTATTTGACTTAATCTACCAGAGTTTTTTTTATTTCCCATGTGAGATTCAGATTTTGTTATAGAATGTCTGCAAAAAAGGAAAATTTTGTTCTTTTAATTCTTTTTTTTTCTGTCATCGTAACTTTTCTACAAACAAAAATATAGAATTTTTAATTAAAATTTCATACAAAACAGTTTAATATTCAAAGTTTTATTTAATTGCCACGAGAAATTTAAATTTTGCAATTGAAATTCTGAAAAGACAATTTTTATTATTAAAATTCGTGTTTCTGCCATTGTAACTTCTTTTCAAAATGAGCCATAGAAGTTTTAATTAGCGTTTCGCAAAGCAAAATATATTAGACTCAATCTAATAATATTTTACTTATTTACCATATGAAATTTTGATTTTGTAATAGAATTTCTTGAAACAAAGATAATTTTGTTCTTTAAAATCGTGTTTTTTTGCCATCGTAACTTTTTTACACACTGAAATACAAAAGTTTTAATTAGGATTTCATAAAAAAATATATATTAGGTTTAATCTGCCTAAGTTTTATTTAATTGCCACAAGAAATTTAGATGTTGCAATCGAAATTCTGAAAAAACATCAGTTTTTAATATTAAAATTCGATGTTTCTGACATTGTAACTTTTTTTCCAAACGAGCCATAGAGGTTTTAATTAGTGTTTCATAAAGCAAAATATATTAGACTCAATCTAAAAATATTTTATTTATTTACTATGTGAAATTTGTAATAGAATTTTTTGAAAGAAAGAAAATTTTGTTCTTTAAATTCGTGTTTTTCTGTTATCGTAACTTTTCTACAAACAGAAATACAAAAGTTTTAATTAGAATTTCATAAAGAAATATGTATAACGTTTAATCTGGTTATGTTTTATTTTATTGCCACGAGAAATTTAGATTTTGCAATCGAAATTCTGAAAAAAGTCAATTTCTAGTATTAAAATTTGTGTTTCTGCCATTGTAACTTTTTTTCAAAACGATCTATAGAGGTTTTAATTAGCGTTTTGTAA
Organism: Ontholestes murinus; assembly: GCA_963969525.1. Taxonomy (NCBI): domain Eukaryota; kingdom Metazoa; phylum Arthropoda; class Insecta; order Coleoptera; family Staphylinidae; genus Ontholestes; species Ontholestes murinus. The sequence continues at coordinate 10,358,609 of OZ018389.1, read as the reverse complement.
CAAAAAAAATATTAGCCTTGATTTAATAATATTTTATTTATATCCTATGTGAAATTTAGATTTTGTTATAGAGTTTCTCGAAAGAAAGAAAATTTTGTTTTTTCAATTCTTGTTTTTCTATCATCGTAACTTGTTTACAAATTGAAATACAAACGTTTTAATTAGGATTTCATAGAAAAATATATGTTAGGTTTAATCGGGTTAAGTTTTATTTTATTGCTACGAGAAATTTAGATTTTGCAATCGAAATTCTGAGAAAAGTCAATTTTTAGTATTAAAATTCTGTGTTTCTGCCATTGTAACTTTTTTCAAAACGATCTATAGAGGTCTTAATTAGCGTTCTGTAACAAAAAATATATTAGCCTTGATTTGATAATATTTTATTTATATGCTATGTGAAATTTAGATTTTGTAATAGAGTTTCTCGAAAGAAAGAAAATTTTCTTTTTTGAATTCTTGTTTTTCTTTCATCGTAACTTTTCTACAAACAGAAATATAAAAGTTTTAATTAGGATTTCATAGAAAAATATGTGTTAGGTATAATCTGGTTAAGTTTTATTTCATTGTTACGAGAAATGTAAATTTTGCAGTCGAAATTCTGAAAAGAAGTCAATTTTGTAATCTTAAAACTTACGTTTCTGTCATCGTAACTTTTATACAATAGAAGCTATTGATACCCTAATTAACAATTTCTAATGAAAATGGTTAAGTGATTAATATGCCAGAGATTTATTCAATTACCACTTGAAATTATGATTTTGCAATCGAATTTCCGATAATAGTCAATTTTTGTAATTCAAACTTAGGTCGTAACTTTTTTTACAAAGCGAGTTATTGAAACTCTAATTAATAAATAATTAAATTAAGTTTAAACTATTAAAATTTTACTCAACTTAGCATACAATTTATATTTTACAATCAAAATTCTGGAAAAAGACAACTATTCTTAAAATTTATATTTCTGTTATCGTAACATTTTTTCATAACTTCTATCAAAACTTTAATTACTATTTTATTGAAAATAATGCCTTGTATTTAATCTGATGGAGTTTTATTTGTTGGCTAAATGAAATTTTGGTTTTACTATCAAATTTTTGAAAAAACTCAAAATCTGCTCATCGTAACTTTTTTTATAGAAAGAGTTATCGAAGATTTAATGAACAATTCATAAATAAGGATGAAATGTAATTAATTTACCAAAATTTCATTAAACTGCTGAAGGTAATATAGATTTTGCAATCGAATTCCTCGAATAAATCAATATTCTGCAATCGTAACGTTTTTCTACAATTAGATCTATCAAAGTCGTAATTAACATTTCACCAAAATAACAGTACTGGTTTTAGTCTGCAAGAGCTTTATTCGGTTGCTCTGTGAAATTTCGATTTTTGGAAAGGTCTATTTCTGTTGATGAATATCTGGCTTCTGTCATATTAACGATTTTACTGTTGCATTCCTAATTAATGAATCTTTAAGAAAATATAGGTTTAAACCCCGAGATTTTTATTCAATTACGTCCTGAAATTTTTGGATTTGGCAATCGAATCTCTGAAAAAAATGTAATTTCTCATCTTCTGATCATAGAATTTCTGTTTCTGCCATTGTAACCTAAAGAGAAAAACTAGCTATCACAGACTTAATAAAAGTTTCACAAATAAAGACGTATTAGACTTTAACTCTTAGACTTTTCATTCAATTTTCGCATGTAGTTTGGATTTTGTAATCGAATGCACGAAGTTAATTTTTGGTCTTTTAATTGATGTTTTTGCCATCGTAACTTAGTTTTTTTTTAAAAAATAGCTGGAAAAGTTATAATTAACAGTTCATGGGACTAATCTAGCAGAATTCTACTAAATTGAAGCATGAAAATAAGATTTTGTTATCGAATTTCTGGAAGAAGTCAATTTCTCTTCTTTAAATTTGTGTTAACTTTTTTAAAACTAAAATAGCTGGAAAAGTTCAAATTAATATTTCATGAATATAAATGTTTTAGGATTAACCTACAGAATTATATCTAATTGGTACAAGAAATTTTGATTTTACAATCGAATTTCTTAAAATAATGTCAATTTCTGTTCTTTAGATTCGTGTTTCTTTGCTCGTAACTTTTTTACAATATCAGGTAATAAAGTCCTCGTAAATATTTCATAAGGATAGATATATTAGGTTTAATCTACCAGAGTTTTGTTTAATTGTCGCATGAAATTTGGATTTTAAAATAGAATTACTGAAATATTGATAATTTTACGTCTTAAAATATTTTCTTTTTGTTTCTTCCATTGTAATTTTTATATGATTAATATGGTGATTAAATTCTTAGTTACCAATTCATTAAAAGTAATGTATTAGGAAGAATCTGGCAAAACTTTAAGCAATTGCACTGTTTTGTTGGAATTTTGTAATCGAATTTCTGGAATTAAATTCAATTTCTGTTATTAAAATTTATTGTAATTTTTTTCCAAAAAGAGTTATTAAAGTTTTAATTAATATATTATAAAGAATGATATATTGGTATTAGTCTGGCAGAGTTTTATTAATTTTTCGCATGAAATTTTGATTTTTAAATCGAATTTTTGAAAAAAGTTAATTCCTGTTCTTAAAGTTTATGTTTCTGCCTTTGTAAATTTTTTCCAAAAATAGATATTAAAGTTTTAATTAATATTTTACAAAGAATGATATATTTTGAATAGTCTGCCAAAGTTTAATTAATTTGCCGCCTCCAAATTCAAATTTATAATCGAATTTCTGGAAAAATTCAATTTCTGTTCTTAAAACGTATGTTTCTGCCATTCCAAAAAGAGCTATTGAAGATTAAATTATGATTTTATTAAGAATGATGTTTTATTTAATTAATCAGCCATAGTTTTATTGGATATCCGTATAAAACTTAGATGTTGTAACCGAATTTTTCGAAAAAAGGCAAATTTTATTCTTCCAATTCGGATTTCTGCCATCGTAACTTTTTTCTAAATAGAGCTATTAAAGTTTTAATTGTCATTTTATTAAGAATGATGTTTTACAATGATTCTTTCATAGATTTATTCAATTGCCGCATGAAACTTAGATGTTATAATCGAATTTCTCTAAACAAAGGCAAACTTTTTGTTCTTCGAATTCGGGTCTCTGCCAACGTAACTTTTTTTTCTAAAAAGAGCTATTAAAGTTTTAATTAACATTTTATTAAGAATGATATTTTAAGATTAATCTGCCATAGTTTTAATTAATTGCTGCAAGAAACTTAGATGTTTCAACCGAATTCCTCAAAAAAAAGGCAAATTTTGTTTTTCGAATTCGGGTTTCTGTCATCGTAACTTTTTTCCAAAAACAGCTTTAAAAGATTAAACTATAATTTTATTATGAATGCTATTTTAAGATTAATCTGCCGTAGTTTTATTTAATTGTCTCATGAAATTTAAATGTTGCAACCGAACTTCTCGAGTAAAGGCAAATTTTGTTCTTCGAATTTTAGGTTTCTGCCTTCGTAACTTTTTTACAAACATTAATATCAAAATTTTGAATAGAATTTCATAAGAACAATATGTATTAGGTTTAATCTGTCAATGTTGTATCCAATTGTCACGTGAAATTTAGATTTTGCATTCGAAATGTTGGAAAAAGTCTTTAAAATTTTTGTTTCTGCCATCATAACGTTTTTACAAAACGAGATATTAAAGCTCTAATGAGTAATTCATAAAGAAGGATGCATTAGGATTAATTTACAAGAGTCTTATTTGATTTCCTCTCAAAATTTAAGCTTTATAATCGAATTTCCAGAGAAACTAAATTTTCATTCTTCAAATTCGTGTTTCTGCCATAATAATAAGCCCTAAACAGAAATTTATAATAAAGGGTGTATTAAGATTAATCTCCTAGAGTTTCATTCAATTCATTCATTGCCGCATTAAATTTGGATTTTGTAATTGATTTTTTTTAAGTCAAAATCTGTTCTTTTGATTTGTGTTTCTACCGTCTTAACGATATTACCAAGAAAGATGTATGAGATTTAAACTGCCAGAATTTAATTTGACTGCTGAGTGAAATTACTATTTTGAAATCAAATTTTTGCAAAAGTTTTTTTTTGCGCTTTAAATTCGCATTTCTGCTATCGTAACGTTTTTACAAAAATAGCTATCAAAGTCTTAACTAAAATTTTATAGAGAAAGACGTATTGGACTTAAGCTGTCACAGTTTTATTCAATTTTCGCATGTAGTTTGGATTTTGCAATTGAATTTCGAAGAAAAGTAAATTATTGTTCTTGATATTCCCGTTTTTGCCATCGAAATTTTTAAACAAAAATAGTTAGAAAAATCATAAATTATAATTCATAGAGAAGGATATATCGGAATTAATCTACTAAAATTCTATTCAATTGATGCATGAAATTTGGATTTTGCAAACGAATTTCTGGAAAATCAATTTCCGTTTTTTAAATTCGTGTTTTTCACAACGTATTTTTTTTTAAATAAAAATTGTTATTAAAGTCTTAGTTATCAATTAAAACGAAAGATGTGTTGAATTAAAATTCCCAGAGGTTTATTAAGTTGGCGCGTTAAATTTGAATTTTATAATCGAATTTTTTAGAAAAAAATTGTTTTTTAATTTCGTATTTCTGTCGTCATATCTTCTTTACAAAATGTATCTCAATTAGCAATTTATAACCGAATATTTATTGAAATTAAACTACGAGAGTTTTATTTATTGCCACGTGAAATTCAGAATTTGCAATCGAACTTCTGGAAAAAGTTAGTTTCTATTCTTTAAATTTTTCTTTCTGTCTTTGTAACTTTTTTTCAAAGAGTTATTCAAGTTTTATACAACATTTTATATAGAATGATATAATAGAGTTAATCTGCTAGAGTTTTATTTAATTGCTGTGTGAAATTTGGATTTTACAATCAAATTACTGGAAAAATTCAAATTCTCTTTTTTCCAAAACAATCAGTTAAAGTTTTAATTAATACTTCGTAAAGTAAGATGTATTGAGAGATAATCTTTCAAAGATTTATTTCATTTCTGCGTGAAATTTAGACTTTGAATTCGAATTTCTGGAAAATCTCAATATTCTCCTTTTTAAATTTGTGTTTCTGCATTAGAAACTTTTTTACGATAAGAGATATCAAAGTTTTAATTAGAATTTCATCAAGTAAGATGCTTACTTAATACGTCAGAGGTTTATGTAATTGTTACATGCAATTTGGACTGTACAATCGCATTTTTGAGAAAAGTTGATTTCTGTTCTTAAAATTTATTATTCTGCTATTGCAACTTTTTTATTAAATGTGCTAATGAAGCCCTAGTTGATAATTTATAAATAAGTATGTATTGGGTTTAATTAGCAAAAGTTTTATTCAATAGCTGAGTGAAATTTGGATTTTGCAATAGAATTTTTATAGAATATCATCAAATTCTGTTCTTTAAATTTGTGTTTATGTTATCGTAACTATTTTAAAACAAGTGGTATCGAAATCTTGATAAACATTAAATAAAGGTAGATGTGTTAGGATTAATTTGTTAGAGTTATATATATAGGTCGCATGAAAATTGGTTTTTACAATCAAATTTTTGGAAGAAGTCAATTTCTGGTCTTAAAATTTGTGTTTGAAGCATCGTAACTATTTTCCAAAAATAGTTTCAATCACGAGTTCATAAAAAATGATGTGATTAGGTTTAAATGGTTAGAGTTTTGTTTAATTGTCGCTTGAAATTTAGATTTTGTTATCCAATTTTTTAATACCTAAGAAATTTATGTCTGCATTCGTAAGTTTATTTTTTACAGAAAGAGGTATAGAAGTCCTAATTAGTATTTTATTGAGAAATATGTATTTGGATTTAACCTTCAGAGTTTTCTACAAATTTTGCATATAATTTGGATTTTGCAATCGAATTTCTTCAAAAAGTTCATTTTTGTTCTTTAAATTGCTTCTTCTATCGTTTTTTTTTTGCAAATGAACTTTATCAAAATAATAAAAAAAGAAGTTTTGCGATTAATCTATTCTAGTTTTGTTGTCGCGTGCAATTTTTAATTATCAATAAAATTTTTGGAAAAAGTCAATTTCAATTCTTAAAATTTGCCATCGTAACTTTGTTTTATAGAAAGAACTTTCGAAATACTATTTAGCATTTCATGAATACAGATATATTAAGATTAATCTTTTAGATTTTTGATTAATTGAAGCATTAATTAGGATTTTTCTATAAAATTTCTGTTTGAATGTCTACTCAGATATTTTGTATTATATTCGTGTTTCATTTGGCCTTTTTCCTCTTTTGTTAGTTAATTATCTTTTTTGTTTCCATTATTCTACTCTATCTACATATTCTTGTCATTTATCTCTTGAATTTTGGAGGCGTTCACTTCGTAGTACATTTTTAATAAATAATTTATATAAAAAGTAGTATAAAACAGTTAAACGTTTTTCTTTTGTCATTTATCTTTTTTTGTTCCGTTTTCTTCTATTATTATCAACATCTGTTTTTTTTTAATTTTGCCTTTTTCATTCACCTTTTTAGTAATTTGCTTGCATCCATTTGATCTCTGTTTTATTTTTCATAAATCTTGCTTCAAAATATTTTATCTTTACCATATCGTTGGCCAATTTATAAATGATTAACTAATAAATTGTAGAGGTCCGAGTTTAGAGCCTTGTGGGATCCCATAACAATTAAGGCAACTCATGAAATAAGCACGTGCAGACTCTAAGCTACAATTAATCAATTGATCTGATAAATTAATACTTCCTAGGCTACACTTTTGATGAAACTGGTATTTCACAGGGTTATTAAAATTATGACACTTGTGTCATGTCCATGTTTTTATTGGCAGTTTCCTGACACGTGCCACTGCCAATAAAAACATGGAACATCCTGTGATCTCATAAATATTTAAAGTTTATAAAGTAATAAATGCATTACTTATATATTAATCAACATTCATGATGACCCTTCATAAAAAAAATACCATCATTGTATAAATCTAAAAATAACATGTTTGTTTATTATTAAAATAACGTATTCGTTATAAATTAAATTTCAATTAAACCCACTGGTCGCTCAATAAATAACCGTCAGGCCGGTTATGATTCCCAACAATTTTTCGTTTTCGAGCATCGGAAAAAGAGAGTGAGCGAGAGAGAGGGAAAGGAAGAAGAAAAAAAAAACATACACACACACACATACGAAACGTCAACCGTTTTCACCACCCGACGGCATTCGACTGTTTTCCGAAAGAGGCACCGACACGACGAGAGGTAACTTAAGTCACAACAAAAGGCAGTCGTCGTCGGGCGGTAGCTTTGTTTCCCAGCGCAAGACTCCCAACACTCTCCATGGGTAACTTGATAGTGTCATATTTATGCGTCTACTGACTTCTATCTGGACAATAATTTAAGTTTACGAGCGCTGCCTTTGTGTCATTATGGGTTTTGATGTAAAAACGGGCCACGATATGTATATAGAGGGACCCAGCACCGAACGGAATGCCCGGCGATGTGGTGAGTTTATTGTTTGATCAATTGGGTGAATTGTGAAACGTTACTAGTAATAATTGAATCAAATTTAATCACATTAAAACAGAAGAAACAACGTTTATTTCTAAAATTGTATTGGAAAACGAATTACTCTGCCTAAATGGCCCAGTTGGTAGAGCGCTGGAACTAGCTATCAAATGGTCATAAAATCTAATCTTGGTTAGGAATTCTTTCTCAAATTTTGTTGATTTACTTCCTTCTGGTGAAGTTACCTATTGGATTTTGGATATCAACATTGTAATTTTTTGCTTATTTAAGGTTGTGCGAAAATGTTCTATGGAACTGCATTTAAACCAATCCCTCAAATTCCGCAACCACGAAATTCTCCTTCTAATAATGTTCCTAGCGATATGTAGTGAAAGAACATTTCGATTCTGATTACTATGCCTACTTGGCCCAGTTGGTAGAACGTTAAACTAGATCACCAAAAGCCCAAATATTTGTTTTCAGTACATCCTTTTCATTTTTTTTCACTTTAAATCTCATTTTCATAAAAGCTTTTTAAATACTGTTTAGAACATCATGATTTACTTAATAGCCTTTTAAATATGTGACTCTTTATATCACATCAAAAACCAAAAGTATCAAAAATTGATGTTGAAGTTTAGATTATCATATAAGTTCAAGGATCCGAAGTGGTTCAGGTATAACCCCCTTCACTGGGATAATTTCTCCTGTTTTGTTTTCGTTCGGAAAAAGAGTTTGAAATTTTGTTGTATTATGATGATGTTGCTTTGGAAGATGCTATTTTGGATCCCACTATGATGATTGATGATTTTCTGATTTTGGAATTTTGATGTTCAATAATAATTCCTTTAAAAGGTCCTTATTTGTGTCCCAGTATGATGATGATTTTCTTTACATCCTTAAAAAGATGATTTCAATTGCATCACATCAAATCGTTTCTAAAAATTGCAGATTAACTTAATGCTGGCTTAGTTTATAATCATGTCATTCATTCACTTCAATTATGTGCATTGCCGTTTTCAGTCCAAAAAATATCTTCATCAAATATTATCAAATCAAAAAGAAAATTACTTACTATCTGTTATCTACTGAATAACTTTTGATATTCAAAGATAAGCGTTCTTTAATTTCCCGCCACGAAATTTGTAGTGTTGCATAATAATTTATTTTTCAAGATATTACCGCAAAGGTGCCATCTATTGTCTAAGGGTTGCATCATATTTCTATTTGAGTTGATAACAACCGACAACAAGGAAACAATAATCACTCTGTTTGTAACTAAGCAATTATTTGGTATCTTTACTTTAAATGTCTTATTTTAAAAATCCATCAACAATTTTTTAATTTGTTGCCTATTTTAATGTCTACGATTATTTTAAAAAAATCATAAGGTTTCTTCATTTATCTCGTTTTTTTCTACTTTGATAATCTTGGTTTTCTTCAAAGACGCTGGTATAAACTCCAAAACATTTACTTTGGAATAATGCTGGTTATTTTCAAGTTGCTGATGTTGAAGATCGGATTATTACATAAGTTCAATCGCCTTTTTTTGAAAGATACTTTATTACAATTTAATGAACACAATTTCCTTCATAGACTTTTAGATATTGTGTTGATAAAATAACATAAAAAATCACGATACACGCTTCTAAACCTTGCAAGTTGGTGATGTTGAGGGTCAGGTAATTACATAAATTGAATCGTATGGCCTCTTCCTTTAATTTTTACTACTTTGTTAATCATAATTTGCTTTATAGTCTTCCAAAGATGGCATTAATTACATGAAATCAAATATCAATTTTAAATGATTTAAAATCTGGTGATGTTTAGGGTCAGGTTATTACATAATTCAAGATTTTCGGAAGATAGTTTATCTTACCTTATTCATAGCAAATTAAAAATGGTATTAATTACATAATATTAAATATTAGATTAGATTTAAAGGATCTTCCTTTAATTTTTTACTACTTTGTTAATCATTATTTGCTTCATAGTCTTTCAAAGACGGTACTAATTACATGAAATCAAATATCAATTTTAGATTATTTAAAATCTGGTGATGTTGAGGGTCAGGTCATTGCATAATTCAAGATTTTTGGAAGATAGTTTATCTTATTTCATTCATAGCATTTAAAAAATGATATTAACTACATAATATCAAATATTAGATTATTTTAAGGTTGGTGATGTTGAAGGTGAGGTCATTAAATCAATTCAATGATATGATTTCTTACTTTATTTATTTTGGAAGATGATGTGTTTCTACTTTCTTTCATAGTACTGTAAAGATGGCATTAATCACCTAACATCAAATATGAAATTCACTTTTAAATATATTTTCATGTTGCTGATGTTGAGGGTCGGGTCATTACATAAGTTCAGTTATATGATCTCCTCCCTCATCTTTTTTTTTTTGAAAGATATGTTTTTATAATTTAATTAACACAATTTTCTTTATAGGCTTTTAGAAATTATGTTGATAAAATAACATCAAAAATCACGATACACGCTTCTAAACACTGCAAGTTGGTTATGTTAAGGGTCAGGTCATTAGATAAATTCCTTTATTTTTTTATACTTTGTTGATCATAATTCGCTTTATAGTCTTTTAAAGATGGCATTAATTACATGAAATCAAATATCAATTTTAGATTATTTAAAATCTGGTGATGTTGAGGGTCAGGTCATTGCATAATTCAATATTTTTAGAAGATAGTTTATCTTATTTCATTCATAGCATTTTAAAAATAATATTAATTACATAATATCAAATATTAGATTATCTTAAGGTTGGTGATGTTGAAGGTGAGGTCATTAAATCAATTCAATGATATGATTTCTTACGTTATTTATTTTGGAAGATGATGTGTTTCTACTTTCTTTCATAGCACTGTAAAGATGGCATTAATCACATAACATCAAATATGAAATTCACTTTTAAATATATTTTCATGTTGCTGATGTTGAGGGTCGGGTCATTACATAAGTTCAGTTATATGATCTCCTCCCTCATCTTTTTTTTTTGAAAGATATGTTTTTATAATTTAATGAACACAATTTTCTTCATAGGCTTTTAGAGATTATATTGATAAAATAACATTAAAAATCACGATACACGCTTCCAAACACTGCAAGTTGGTGATGTTGAGGGTCAGGTCATTAGATAAATTGAATCGTATGGCCTCTTCCTTTATTTTTTGTATACTTTGTTGATCATAATTTGCTTTATAGTCTTTTAAAGATGGCATTAATTACATGAAATCAAATATCGATTTTAGATTATTTAAAAACTGGTGATGTTGAGGGTCAGGTCATTGCATAATTCAATATTTTTGGAAGATAGTTTATCTTATTTCATTCATAGCATTTTAAAAATGATATTAATTACATAATATCAAATATTAGATTATTTTAAGGTTGGTGATGTTGAAGGTGAAGTCATTAAATCAATTCAATGATATGATTTCTTACTTTATTTATTTTGGAAGATGATGTGTTTCTACTTTCTTTCATAGCCCTGTAAAGATGGCATTAATCACATAACATCAAATATGAAATTCACTTTTAAATATATTTTCATGTTGCTGATGTTGAGGGTCGGGTCATTACATAAGTTCAGTTATTTGATCTCCTCCCTCATCTTTTTTTTTTGAAAGATATGTTTTTATAATTTAATGAACACAATTTTCTTCATAGGCTTTTAGAGATTATATTGATAAAATAACATCAAAAATCACGATACACGCTTCCAAACACTGCAAGTTGGTGATGTTGAGGGTCAGGTCATTAGATAAATTGAATCGTATGGCCTCTTCCTTTATTTTTTTATACTTTGTTGATCATAATTCGCTTTATAGTCTTTTAAAGATGGCATTAATTATATGAAATTCAAATATCAATTTTGAATTATTTAAAATCTGGTGATGTTGAGGGTCAGGTCATTGCATAATTCAAGATTTTCGGAAGATAGTTTATCTTACCTTATTCATAGCAAATTAAAAATGGTATTAATTACATAATATTAAATATTAGATTAGATTTAAAGGATCTTCCTTTAATTTTTTACTACTTTGTTAATCATTATTTGCTTCATAGTCTTTCAAAGATGGCATTAATTACATGAAATCAAATATCAATTTTAGATTATTTAAAATCTGGTGATGTTGAGGGTCAGGTCATTGCATAATTCAAGATGTTTGGAAGATAGTTTATCTTATTTCATTTATAGCATTTTAAAAATAATATTAATTACATAATATCAAATATTAGATTATTTTAAGGTTGGTGATGTTGGTGAGGTCATTAAATCAATTCAATGATATGATTTCTTACTTTATTTAGTTTGGAAGATGATGTGTTTCTATAATACTTTCTTTCATAGCACTGTAAAGATGGCATTAATCACATAACATCAAATATGAAATTCACTTTTAAATATATTTTCATGTTGCTGATGTTGAGGGTCGGGTCATTACATAAGTTCAGTTATATGATCTCCTTCCTTATCTTTTTTTGAAAGATATGTTTTTATAATTTAATGAACACAATTTTCTTTATAGGCTTTTATAGATTGTGTTGATAAAATAACTTTAAAAAAATCTCGATACATGCTTCCAAACATTGCAAGTTGGTGATGTTGAGGGTCAGGTCATTAGATAAATTGAATCGTATGGCCTCTTCCTTTATTTTTTTTATACTTTGTTGATCATAATTCGCTTTATAGTCTTTTAAAGATGGCATTAATTACATGAAATAAAATATCGATTTTAGATTATTTAAAATCTGGTGATGTTGAGGGTCAGGTCATTGCATAATTCAATATTTTTAGAAGATAGTTTATCTTATTTCATTCATAGCATTTTAAAAATGATATTAATTACATAATATCAAATATTAGATTATTTTAAGGTTGGTAATGTTGAAGGTGAGGTCATTAAATCAATGCAATGATATGATTTCTTACTTTATTTATTTTGGAAAATGATGTGTTTCTACTTTCTTTCATAGCACTGTAAAGATGGCATTAATCACATAACATCAAATATGAAATTCACTTTTGAACATATTTTCATGTTGCTGATGTTGAGGGTCGGGTCATTAGATAAGTTCAGTTATATGATCTCCTCCCTCATTTTTTTTTTGAAAGATATGTTTTTATAATTTAATGAACACAATTTGCTTCATAGGCTTTTAGAAATTATGTTGATAAAATAACATCAAAAATCACGATACATGCTTCTAAACACTGCAAGTTGGTGATGTTGAGGGTCAGGTCATTAGATAAATTGAATCGTTGGCCTCTTCCTTTATTTTGTTATACTTTGTTGATAATAATTCGCTTTATAGTCTTTTAAAAATGGCATTAATTACATGAAATCAAATATCAATTTTGAATTATTTAAAATCTAGTGATGTTGAGGTTCAGGTCATTGCTGAAATCAAGTTTTTCGGAAGATAGTTTATCTTACTTCATTTATAGCATTTTAAAAATGATATTATTTACATACAATCAAATATTTATTTCATTAATCAATAGATATTGTAGATTATTTCTAGGCCTGGTGATGCTGAGGGTCAGGTCATTTAATATATTTAATGATACTATCTCTATCTTTATCTTTTTTGGAAGATCATATCTTTCTACTTTCTTTTATAGCACTGTAAAAATGGCATTAATTACATAATATCAAATATGAATTTCACTTACTTTTAAATATTGCTGATTACATTAAGTTTGGTGATGTTTAGGATCAGGCGATTACATATAAATTCAGTGGTATTGTCTCTTCCTTAATCTTTTTTTCTTACTTCTTTCATAGCATTTCAAAAATGATATTAATTACAATTACATAAAATCAAATATTAATTTCATTAACCAATAAATATTGTAGGTTATTTCAAGGGTAATGATGTTGAAGGTAAGGTTAATATATAAGTTCAATGTCATGATCTTTTTCAGTGTCTCTTTTTGGAATATAATAAATATCTACTTTCCTTCATAGCATTATAAAGATCATATAAAATCATATATGAATTTAATTTACTCCAAAAAAATTGCTGATTACTTTAATGTCGGTGATGTTGAACATAAGGTGATTACATTAGTTCATTGGTAGGGTCTCACCCTTTATCTTTTTTTGGAAGATAGTATTTCTTACTTTCTTCATTGCTTTTAAAAGATAGTATTGATTACAATATATCAAATAATTATTTTATTTACTTGTATTGTAGATTATTTTAAGGCTGGTGATGTTAAGGGTTAGGTAAATAAATAAATAAGTTCAATGAAATGATCTCTTCATTTATCTGTTTTTTGAAGATAATATCTTTCTACTTTCCTTCATAGCATTGTAAAGATAATACGTAACATCAGAAATTAATTTCTAAGTATTGTAGAAGTTTTTCATGTGATGTTGAGAGTCAGGATATTACACAAGAAAAGTATTGAATATTTATTTCTGTTTCCTTCATATTTTCTTTGTTTTTTTCAGGGTTTAAAAGCGGCATTTAATAGAAAATATCAAATAATTATTTTATTTATCGATAAGTGTTGTAGATTATTTTAAAACTGGTGATGTTAAGGGTCCAGGTCATCAAATAAGTTCAATTATATGATCTCTTACTGTTTATCTTTCTTTAGAAGACTATCTTTCTTTTTTCCTTAGTAGTATTTTAAAGATGTCAGTAATCACGTAACAACAAATATGAATTTTACTTACTTCTGCTGTTTACTTCAAGGCTGGTGATGTTGAGGGTCAGGTGATTATATAAGTTCAATGGTATAGGTTCTCTCTTATATATTTTTGAAATATAGTGTTTCTTACTTCCTTCGTAGCGTTTTAAAGATAGAATTAACTATGTTGTACAAAATACACATTATTTACAAATATATCATTTTTGAACAATTTTGGAAAGGCTTTAACTCATTTATTTACCAACACATGAATAAGTCTTCAATTAAAGCTAATTATCAACAACAACAATAATAAACGTCCGTCGCCAATTACAAACACTCCAATCCGTGCTATCAATCACTAATTAAAGAATTAGACGCAGTTAAATGTCAAACGGCAGTCGAATTTGATGGGTGAATGGTGGGAACTGACTGAACCCACACACACACACCGTACCGAACCTTACACCTGTCCGCTGTCCGTCTGTTTTCGTTTCTTGGAAAGATGAGTCTGCCCAAAAATTCGTAGTCATTGCGAAACCGCAACCGAACAAATCATTTATTAATTGGTGTATTAATATCAAGCCAATTAACTTTTTTTATCTCTTTAGCCTTTCCTCGCCCGTCACTCGATTAGAGAATACAAACAACTCTCGGCGTTGCAATTACTCACGCTATTTGTGTTTGTGTAAACAGCGGTTTTGTAAATTGGCGATTTGTCATTTTTGCCCGTGTATAACACGGGTGTGATCGGAAACTTGCTTGGATTATCCAATGATTTATGTGAGAAGTCTCGAAGGTTGTGTTGCCTTTAACCAAAAGTTATCATTTATTCATGCCTTAAAACTTGAGGAATAGTTCCTTATAGTAGACACCTTTCTCTTCTCATCATATGACCCAGAATTAGTTTTTTTTTTATTCGCAACTGTATAATATTTGTTAGATTGAATTCATTTTTATATTCATAAATTTGATTTCCTTCGTAGTAATAACTAACATTTTTTAATGCCTATTTATCACAAGTACTAACAAGTACTATTTCCTGTATTTAAAATATTTGGTACTACCCTTTTTTTGCTTTTGATATGGATTATATCTATTGGCAATTGAATAAAACTGATTTGATTAAAAATTTTGCGTTATTATTAGCAGTTTGCTCTTGAGTTACGTAAAGTACTATCTATATTGGCTTAAAATCTATTTAACTAACAGCACTAACCATTCTCAAAATCGATAATTTTTAATTAAAATATAATTATGTGCTTTCGAAATAAGTAATTCCAGTATTATAAATGTAATTTACATAAATGAAACTTTGTTATATTATTTATTATTTAAAAAACTAGGTAGTACTAATGGTCCAAAATTATAGTACCATCTATTCTAATGTAACAATCTATTCAATCAATACAGGTACTATTCCTCCTTAAAGGCAATTATTGCTAATTAAAACATCATTATATGCTTTCGAATGTATTTATTTGAGTATAAAGATAATAATATTCTTATACGCACCTAGATAGTACTAGTATTATTGGTGTGATTTTGGTACTACCTTTATTTCTCTAATATTTAGTGTTTGAACCATCGAAAGAATCTTATTTTTGCACTTGATAGTAAATTAGTTTTTAATTCAATAAATTAATATATGTATTTATTTTTGTTTGCTTTTATATTTTATTAGTAGTACTACATGCAATTTTCTGATGATTAATTCGGGTAATATATCTATGATTATATCTACTAGATAAGTATTGCTATTATCTCTATTAAGTTTCAATTAAATTGTAATTCTCTTAAGTAAAAGCCAATCTGGTTTATTCTACGAATACTGGTACTACCTCTATATAAAATATATTAAATTCAATATTGTTATTCTTTAAGAAGCAAACATGTCCAAAAAAATGTGTTTATTGTGACTGATACTACTTCCTATATAAATAGTTTATGCTTGCAATAATATACAGGTACTACCTCGACATGAAATATATTAAATTAAATATATTAAACATGTCAAGAAACTCATGTTTATTATATCTGGTACTATCTCTTATATAAATAGTTTATTCTTGTGACAATAGTACCATTTGCACTTATAAAGATTATTATTATTATTATTATTATTATTATCAATAACACTAAGAAATTTATGGAATGATAGATAATAACCAACTGATAAAAAGTATATTGTTTCGTATACTGGTACTAGTTTAATTCAAATTAGAGTGTGTTTAATAGTCCTCAATTTATTTTCTAAATAGAAATAATCTTAATTATTATATAAAGTACTACCTCCAGTTAAAATTAAAATTTAGTTCATTCTCCGAATATTAGTACTACATCCATTTAAAAGACATTAACCATAAATATTAAAAAAAAATTAAATAATCAAAATAAATTAAATCGTTTAATATATTAGTACTACCTGTAATATAAAAGATTAATAGATTTTATAGAACTAGATTTTAAATTAAATATTGAAATTGAAAGGACATTTTGTTTCTTATATCTGGTACTACCTTAATTAGATCAATAATCTCTAATTTATTCACTAGATAAACAAATTATAATTTTCCATCTCTGATACTACTTTTAATAATATTCTGCTTTATTCTGCGGATAATGGTACCAACTATAATTACATTAGATTTAAGATCAATCAAATAAATTAAAATCGTGTTTATTATAACTGGTACTACTTATATATAAAATACATTTAATTAAATATATTAAGTCTTTAAACATGTAAAAATAAAATCATGTATAAAATGTCTGGTACTACTTCTTATATAAATAGTTTATTCTTGTGATAATAGTACTAAATTATGGAAATATGGATAACAATATACTGATGAAAAGTATGTAGTTTTCTTTACACTGGTACTACTTTAATTTAAATTATGGTGCGTTCAATAGTCCTAAATGTATTTTCTAGATAGAAATAATCTTAATATTACATAAGGTACTAACTCCAATTAAAAAGAAATGTTGGTTTATTCTCCGAAATTGGTACTAAATCCATTTAAATTATATTAACCATCAATTTTTCTTAAACAATTTAAACAAGAAAAATAACACCGAAAACGTCTATTATATTAGTACTAGTTCTAATATAAAAGATGATATAATTTATACATAGTACCATCAGCATTCAAATTAAATTTTAAATTGAAGATTTAAATTAATGGAAAAAACGCAAAAAATCAATATTTGATTACTTGTATCCGGTACTACTTTAATTAGTTCAATTATCTTTAATTCATTCACGAGATAGACAAACTCTAATGTTCTATCTATTGTACTACTTTTAATAATATTCTGCTTTATTCTGCGGATAATGGTACTAACTCTAATCACATTAGATTTAAGATCAATCAATCCTATAAAAATTTAAGTACTAAGAGTACTAATTTATTATGTGTAGTAGTTCTTATTCAGTATATCTGGTACTACATTTAATAAAGAAAATAATCTGCTTTGTGTTGCAGATAATAGTACTAACAATTATATTAGATTTAAGATCAATCAATTAAATTTTTTAAGTAATAAAAATGCTAAGAACATCCAATTTATTATATCTAGTACTTCTTATTGAGTATATCTGGTACTACATTTAATAAAGAAAATACTCTGCTTTATTGTGAAGATGATGGTACTAACTCTAATCACATTAAATTTAAGATCAATTAATCAATCCTAAAATTCTTTAAGTAATACAAATGTCAAGAAAATCTAATTTATTATATCTGGTATTTCTTATTGAGTGTGTCTGGTACTACTTTTAATAAAGAAAATAATCTGCTTTATGTGGCGGATAATGGTACTAACTAATCGCATTAGATTTAAGATCAATCAATCAATACTAAAATTCTATAAATAATATAAATGCCAAGAAAATCGAATTTATTATATCTAGTACTACCTTTAATGTAAAAAATAAACTAGTTTATTCTTATCTGAATTCATATCAGATTTTTGATGAATAATTCCAAAATTCCATGATGTAAAAAATAGCAAAAAATCACCAATCAATAAAAAATTTAGTCTCTAATAACTGGTACTACCTCTAATCACATTATGTTTAGCTCTATAGTCCTCAAATTATTTCCTAGGTATATAAAATATTAGTTATTATGTCTGGTACAACACCTAATACAGAATATAATTTAGATACTTTTGCAAGTGATGTTATCTAAAAATTTTTTTTATTGAGTTTGGTACTATTTACATTTAAATTATATTTTAGTTAAATAGTTCTAAAATTATTTCTAGGACATCAATAAAAAGGCTAATAGTGTTTTTATTCATATAAATACATATACTACTGGTACTACCTGCATTAACGTCAGGTATTGGTTTTAAAATTTTAAAAATCTTTAATGGAGAATAGTTAAAAGAAAATGTTATTGATTACGTCTAGTATTTCATCTAATATAAAAATATTTTAATTAATTCTTTTGATAGTGGTACTACTTGCATTTTAGTTAAGTTTTAAACCAATCGTCCTAAAATTATTCTGCTTTATTTTGCGGATAATGGTACTAACTCCAATCACATTAGATTTAAGATTAATCAATCAATCCTAAAAGTCTTGAAGCAATAAAATGCAAGGAAAATCGGATTTATTATGTCTAGTACTACATTAATGTAAACATTAAAATAGTTTATTCTTATCTGCATTCACATCAGATTTTAGATCAAAAATTCAATAATTCTATGATGTAAAAATAGGTCAAAGCGAAAAAATTAACTTAAAAGTTCTTATTTCTTATAGCTGGTACTACCTTGTATAAAATTATGTTTAGTTCTATAGTCCTTTAATTATTTCAACATCTAATACAGAATAGTATCTAATGTCTAACACAGAGTATAATCTGGATTATTTTGCAGGTGATATCACCCAAGAAATCTTATTTATTAAGTTTGGTACCACTTGGATTTGATTTTAATTTTAGTTCAATAGTTCCAAACTTATTCCAAAGACATTAAGGAGGAGGCTAATAGAATTTTATTTACTATATAAAAATTTATACTACTGGTACTAGCTGGTATTAGTTTTTAAATTATAAAAATCTTTGATGGAGAATAGTTAAAAGAAAATACCATTGATTACGTCTAGTACTTTCTCTATTATAAAGATAATTTAGTTTATTCTGCTGATAGTAGTACTTGCATTTAAATTAAGTTTTACACCAATTATCTGATAAAGGGATAATATCAGAAAGAGAAAGCAGGTCTTATTAATTATGACCAGACATACCTAAATTTAATTATAATGCTGATAGTAGTACTACTTGCTTTTAAATTAAGTTTTAGACAAATCATCCTAAAATTATCTGATAAACGGATAGTAGCATAAAGACGAAGAAGATTTCATTAATTATGTCTGGTACTGCCTAAATTTAAAATTGAAATAAGATTTTATTTAAGTGAGATTAACAAGATTTCATTAAATGTGTCTGGTACTACCATCCATAAATTCAAGTAAGATTTTATTTAAGTGGTTCTAACATTAATTTCTAGATAGCTGTAAAAAAAGTCAATATTTTTATTTTTGTATGGCGATTCTAGTACTTTTGCTACTACATGAATTTTAATAAGAATTTACAGTTTAAAAAAGTGCATGGTTTCATTAGTTATGTCTATTACTGCTTTCACTGAAATAATATTAATTAATTAAGTAAATAGTCCTAAAAAATTTCTTAGTAGTAAATTGGTAATATATGGATATCAGTGGTACCAATATAATTTATGAATAACACTGTTCTATCCTTTCTTCACACTTTATTTTGTTAATTACAATGAATTTTTCTTTATTTCTGTAGTACTAACATTATTTATTTCGTAATTAATACGTTTATTTAATAGTACCGGTACTACCTATTTTAAAAGTGATTTGAAAATTCACTGTCGTTTAGGTATTCGAATATTAAATTCTTTTAATTAATGCCTGTTTTTTGGCTCCATGAGGCTGTTACTTGTTACTCCATGGTATCACTTAATTGTGTCAGTGTTTTATTAAGAGAGAGACAAATCTTTATTGAAGATAGTTTATAATTATGGCAATAACAATAATTATTATGATTCTTCGTCTTCTTCTTCTTCATGGCTATCGACCGTAGGTCTTTCAGCCTAATTTATTATGTGTTTAGTTTTAAGCAATAATGAATTTTAACTATTATGTAAATATACTTTCTTGCAAAATTTTTCCCCAAGAAATCATAATTTCTGTTTTAGTAATTGAAGGGTGGTCTAGTGATTTATATCTCCACATTACCATAATAATTTACCAATCACCTTGACGTCGTAGATAACCGAAACCGACCTCTGATGATGTCAACGCGTGAATTGAGTGAATAGATGTAAAAAAAAAAATATTTCCAAATCCAACCAATTCCTTGATTGATAATTTATGTCCGAATTTAACATATTCGCTGCATTATCAGGTACTTTCCACACGTTAATTTATTCGTAGCCGGACTGTGGGAACGTTTCGTCTGTGTCACACATTTCGCATTTTTTATGCGTTTGACATTTCGTCGATATTATACGTCTTTGTTTTTTTGTGCGTGTGTGAATGTGCGAACTAGTGTCACAGCCTTGTCTGAGATTAGCTTTTCACGGGTTTTATTACGACGGATGATTGAAACCGTCTTGTTAGATGGCCAGGCAGATAAAGAGTTCATGGGCGGTTTGTCAATGTTTGTACAAGTTATTTATGTAATAGGTAATAAAATATTTATACTTTATCTTAGTTTTGAATGATTATATTATTATAATAATTAAATTAATTAAAAGTAGTACTAAAATACTACATGTATTAGTGGAGTAAATATAAAAGCAATAAACGTCATCCATTTTAAATTATGGCTCCTTTCATTTTCACCAATGAAAGACTTGAAATGAATCCGTCTGCACCTTTCCTTTTCAGTACTACTTGCGTGTGTGTGAGTGTGTAAATGGGGCGACGAGTACCCAGTAGCGGCTCGTCGCCCATCCACTTAAGCAAGACCAGACCCGGTAGTTACTTAGCTACCCGCCAACCAATGGCGGGGACGCGATTAATCCCCACCACCGTCGTCACGGTTACATAACCAGTAGCTGAAACAACCGCGGGGTGTTTTCAAAACCGGTAGCGATCTAGAACGCCTCGTAACACTTAACAAATGCATGTAAACGCCCATATACGTCATAATTTAAAAGGATCTCTCGTGTTCTCTCTCCTTCTTGCTTTCGCCCCGGCTTCAAGACACACACACACACACACATTCATGCATGGACACGTGCGGTCGTTTCCGTTTGTAATTTTCACATGAGCCAATTAATGGTACCATTAAGACACCTACTTTAAATGGCGACCGACGACTTCATTACGCTCGTAAACACGCCGCCTGTCGATAGAGTTACAACTCCTCGGGGCTGTGGAATGATGATTGCGGAATTTATGCGGCACCTTCTGTAACTGCTCGAGCGGAAAATTCATTCGCACACTTTCACATTTTAATTGATCAGTGTTTTGACAAATTTTTGATAGGCGCGTGCAACTAGTAACAAAATTAACTCACAGATGAAGTAATTATACAAAGATCAAATAAAAACAATCACTATTAATGGTACTAGTAGTACCAACTATTAGCAATTAATCAGCCGTGTATTTATGATTGCGTAAATGAGCCTGTCACTTTATATAATTCCCCATGTTACTTTAAAGCTTCTTCATGTAATATCACAATAGAGTACCATACTTCCTTAGATAAAAAAATTCTTATTATAAAAATATATTTTAATTAATTTTTTATCTAAATGCCTATTTGCTTTAACATATATTTAGCAGCCTCTAGATTTTAAAATTTAGAAGAAGTAGTACCAATATTATTATCATAAATGCATATAAATTAGACAATTGAGAAAAAAACTTAATTAGTACTACTGTCGCACTACTGATATCCAACAAATAATGTTGGACTTAAACCTTATTTTAAAGCAGGTAGTACCATAATAATCGTGATTCTTTCTAATTAAAATTTTTTAGGTCTATCTACTCAAAACATAATTTTAATAGAGGTAGTACGGCACCAGCAAAGTAATTTTTTTTTTCATTGAAAGGAGTACTAAATATAGCTAATAAAATTTTATCACTATCTATTGAATTTTTTTTAGAACTATTAAACGTAAATCCCATTAAAATACGTGTAGTACAAGTAGCACAAAATCAACATATTAATAAAGAAATTATTGACATATTCAATACTTCTTCTGCTACTTTCTTGATGGAGCCATATATTCAAAATGGGTGGAGTAAAACACTTGTTTTGTTCCAAGATTTTATTATTAGTTTCCTAAGGAAACATTTTGAAATTATTGACGTTTTAACTGCTATCACGCAAACAATTTTAGAACTATGTAGTTAGATTCTTACTTTTAGGTCGTACCAGATATAATTAACATGATATTAATCATTATCAGTAGTTAGATTCTTATTGTTAGATAGTACCAGACCTAATTTATATTATTGCAATCAATATTAGTATTTATATTCTTATTGTTAAGTCGTACTAGATAAGATATTAATCGGTTTCACTGATATCTGCCTACAAATTAATTTCAATAAAGATAGTATCAGACCAGTAAATAGTGAATACAATTTTATTACACTGAATTAAAAACAATTTTATTACTCTCCAACAAAAATTAATACTATTCCATTAAATATCTTAGGAAAATTAATGTAGTACCAGATTATGTTGTATACCAGAGAGTTTTATAAATACTAAAACTTAAATCCCATTAAAATGCTTGCAGCATCAGTACTAAATCAGCATATTAATAAAGATATTATTCACGTTTTAACTGCTATCACGCAAACAACTTTAGAACTATGTTGTTAAATTCTTATTGTTAAGTAGTACCATAGTACAAGACATAATTAATATGACATTAATCATTACCAGTAGTTAGATTCTTGTTGTATTCTTAGGTCTTATAACTAATATGATATTAATTTGTTTTACTGACTATCGGTATATCAATTAATTTCAATAAATTCGATAAAATTAGGTATTAAAAGTAATTTATATTTAAACTTAAATTTTGATTTTGTTTTATTTTTTATTACATAAAGGGTTTGATTGTTATTTGCAGCAAAATCATCAGCAGTTAGTAATTATATTTATCATGTATATGTAGGGTGGGTGGGTGGCCTCTATCCACCCTCCAATCAGTAAAACATAAGCAAGGGATTTCGTTAATAGTTGTAAAATGTAAACAAACATAAAATAATTGGAGTTTTAATTGATATATTCATATAAATATTTCAATTAATTTTTGATGATGTTTTACTGATTGGAGGGTGGGATTGAGGCCACCCACCCACCCTACATATACATATAAACTTTAATTCATTATTGTCTCGAGGTATCCAAAAATTCATTACAAAACTTTTTGAGTGAAAAAGAAATTAAGAAGGTAAAATTTTGAGTGAATAAATTAGTAAAAGTTTGCTACATGATGGGTGGGCAGGCTTAAAAAATCTAAATTAAATAAGATTAGCTATTAAAAGTCATTTATATTTAAACTTAAATTTTGATTTTGTTTTATTTTTTATTACACAAAAAGGGTTTTATTTTTTTAGCAGCGAAATCATCAACACTTAGCAATTAATGTTATGATGTATATATAGGGTGGGTAGGTGGCCTCTATCCACGATTCAATCAGTAAAACATAAGCGAGGGTTTTAGTTAAAAGTTGTGAAATCTAAACAAACACAAAATAATTGCTTTTTTTTGATTGATTGACAAATATTTCATATAAAGTTTGTTGATGATTTACTCATTGGAGGGTGGGATAGAGGCCACCCACCCACCCTACATATACATATAAACTTTAATTCATTAACGTCTCGCGGTTTCAATAAAATTAATTTCCAATTTTTTTAATAAAAAGAAATTAAAACGATAAAATTTTGAATGAATAATTTAGCAAAATTTTGATGCATGGTGGGTGGACAAAATTAAAATCTAAATTAGATAAGATTAGCTATAGAAAGTTATTTATATTTAACTAAAATTTTAATTTTGTTCTATATTTTATTACACAAAGGGTTTCATTGTTTTTAACAGCAAAATCATCAACAATTAGCAATTATAGTTATCTTGTATATGTAGGGTGGGTGGGTGGCCTCTATCCACCCTCCAATCAGTAAAACATTAGCGAGGGTTTTACTTAATAGTTTTAAAATGTAAACAAACAAAGTAATTGCATTTTTAATTGATAAATTCGTACAAATATTTTAAATAATTTTTGATGATGTTTTACTGATTAGAGGGTGGGATAGAGGCCACCCACCCACCCTACATATACATATAAACTTTTATTCCTTATCGTCTTGCGGTTTCAAATAAAATTAATTACAAAACTTTTTGAATAAAAAGAATAAAAAGGTAAAATTTTTGAGTGAGTGAATTAATAAAAATTTGATGCATGATGGGTGGGCAGACTTAAAATCTAAATTAGATAAGATTAGCCTTTAAAAGTCATATACATATTTAAACATAAATTTTGATTTTGTTTGATTTTTTATTACATAAAGGGTTTTATTGTTTTTAACAGCATCATCAACAATTAGCAATTATAGTTGTCATCTATATGTAGGGTGGGTGGGTGGCCTCTATCCACCTTCCAATCAGTAAAACATAAGCCAGGGTTTTAATTAAAAGTTGTAAAATATAAACAAACACAAAATAATTGCATTTTGAATTGATATATTCATATAAATATTTCAAATAATTTTTGATGATGTTTTACTGATTGGAGGGTGGGATAGAGGCCACCTACCCACCCTACATATACATATAAACTTTAATGCTTTATCGTCGCGCGGTTTCCAATAAAATTAATTACCAAACTTTTGAATAAAAATAAATTAAAAAGGTAAACTTTTTGGGTGAATAAATTAGTAAAAATTTGAAGCATGGTGGGTGGGCATGCATAAAATCTAAATTAGATAAGATTAGCTATAGAAAGTTATTTATATTTAAACTTAAATTTTGATTTTGTTTTATTTTTTTTACATAAAGGGTTTTATTGTTTTTAGCAGCAAAATCATCAACAATTAGTATTTAAAGTTATCTTGTATATGTAGGGTGGGTGGGTGGCCTCTATTCACCCTCCAATCAGTAAAACATAAGCGAGGGTTTTAGTTAAAAGTTGCAAAATATAAACAAACACGAAATAATTGCATTTTTTAATTGATTTATTCATACAAATATTTCAAATAATTTTAATGATGTTTTACTGATTGAAGGGTGGGATAGAGGCCACCCACCCACCCTACATATACATATAAACTCAAATTGCTTATCGTCTCACGGTTTCAAGTAAAATTAATTACAAAACTTTTTGAATAAAAGAATAAAAAGGTAAAATTTTTGAGTGAGTGAATTAATAAAAATTTGAAGCATGATGGGTGGGCATATAAAAAATCAAAATTAGATAAGATTAGCTATAGAAAGTCATTTATATTTAAACGTAAATTTTGATTTTGTTTTATTTTTTATTACACAAAGGGTTTTATTGTTTTTAACAGCATCATCAACAATTAGCAATTATAGTTATCATGTATATGTAGGGTGGGTGGGTGGCCTCTATCCACCCTCCAATCAGTAAAACATAAGCAAGGGTTTTCGTTAATAGTTGTAAAATGTAAACAAACATAAAACAATTGCAGTTTTAATCGATATATTCATATAAATATTTCAATTAATTTTTGATGATGTTTTACTGATTGGAGGGTGGGATAGAGGCCACCCACCCACTCTACATATACATATAAACTTTAATTCCTTATCGTCTCGTAGTTTCCAATAAAATTAAGTACAAAACTTTTTGATTTAAAAAGAAATTAAAAAGGTAAAATTTTGAGTGAGTAATTAGTAAAATTTTAATATATGATGGGTGGGCAGTTTTAAAATATAAATTAGGTAAGATTAGCTATAAAATGTCATTTATATTTAAAAATAAATTTTGATTTTATTTTATTTAAATTACACAAAGGGTTTTATTGTTTTAGCAGCAAAATCATCAACAATTCGTATTTAATGTTATCATGTATATGTAGGGTGGGTGGGTGGCCTCTATTCACCCTCCAATCAGTAAAACATAAGCGAGGGTTTTAGTTAAAAGTTTTAAAATGTTAACAAACTCAAAATAATTGAATTTTTTTGATATATTCATACAAATATTTCAAATAATTTTTGATGATATTTTACTTAGGGTGGGGTGTAGGCCACCCACCCAGTTCCTTCCCTAGCAAGTACATCACCATTTTCGTTGCTTTTTATACTTTTTATACGTGGCTTGATACCCACAATAGAGTAAGCTAGTTACTTTTGGCCAATTGGTTAAAAGATTGTTTTCAGTTCTAAGTAACTTTGGAATTAAAGCTGCACGCTTTGAGGTCCTTAAATGCTGCCTGGTTCTTAAGACCAGGCTGATGGGGCACACATTTTAGCTAGAGGGTTTTTGATGCATCTGTATACCAAATTACAGTTAGAGTTAAGTTTTAGTATTTTGTCTTTTCGATTCCAAAATTTGATACGAATCCAAATTTGGTCGTCATTACGTTCGACAGTCTTTCTAGGAACTCTTGTTTGATCAGGTGAAGAACTTTTAAGTGCAGGAATCTATGTCCTGTGCCATGCCAGTCCATTAGACATTCTTTTCTGATTTCTTTATTCAGGGAAAGTAGGTCTATTAAAGCTTCCATTGCTAAGGTGCCAAGACGGGCCATTCTTTGAAGGGTTTGAAGCTTCTTTTTTGCCGTTGCTTTTTCAGTCTTGACCCATCATACCAGTGAGCCATTATGTAATAATGGGATGGATAACAATTGCCTTGAAAACATAAGTATTTTGTTGTGTTTCTGTTAATTTATTTTTTATATGAAAGCAAATAGTGAAAACAGATTTGTGTGATCAATCTTATCAAAGCCAAAATATTGGATTATTAAGGATGTTACTTAATAAAACTTTATTGTTAACTTCTTTATGTACTTAAATCAATAGAAAACTCAAGTTTTGTAAAGTCTTGCATTACTTTGTAGAGATGCTGCTATAATTCTTTCACCACATCATCAAGAAAATTATGAAGCCACAGTTTTACTCTATGTTGAAATAATTAAAGCAATATCACTACAACATAAAGCAAGCGTATGTAATTTTCGTTTCATCAAGATTGCGTATTAAGGCAAATTTGTTAAAGATCCCTGCTTTTTATTAATTCAACTGCCAAAGTCTTACCTCTAACAATTTTGATGGTAACTTCTAAAAGTTTGCTTCAAAAGTGTTTTGAAATTCTTTCCTGGCTAAAAAAAATTGTTACATATGTGTTTTGAAGTTCTTTCTTGGCTCAAAACTTTATTTCAAATGTGTTTTGAAGTTCCTTCTTGGCTCAAAACTTTATTTAAAATGTGTTTTGAAGTTCTGTCTTGGCTTAAAAATTTGCTTTAAATGTATTTTGAAGTTCATTCTTAGCTTAAACCTTGAAGGATTGTAAAGCTCGTGTAAAATTGAAGCCAAGGAAGAACTGGGTTTTTCAAATTGATGGTATTTACACTCGTGTTTTGCTACAATAGTAAAGAAAAAAATCTAAAGATAATTTATGCATTGGAATAAACACGGTATTGGCACGAAGACAATTGACCGTCGGTTCGATGGCATTTAGAAAGAAGATCGTCGGACGGGCGTTACACCATGAATACATGAAAACATTAACAATGAAGGGCGGTATAGAGAAATTAGCATAAATACACGTTACATTGTGTCGCTGTGACATTCTACACGGCGCACCCTCGCCCGTCATTAAATGTTACACATAGCGTCCGAGCGACCACAAGCCACGGCCAAAACGAAAATTCGATTAAAATAATATTTCGATATCTCCGACATCCGACATTCCGTGCCCATTTATCATGAGGATCGTCCATCAAAAGCTCCAACAATGAACTCAACACCGCCCTCTATGCCCCGTTCTTATCGCCGGATCAGACGTGCCGCTCTACCTGTCTCCTTCGCGCGCATAGGGGGCCACGGCGTGTGGGAGGAGGACGTCCGTACATCTGCAAGTCATCGACTTATTATCATAAACTAATGGAATGAATGTCATTCCACTTGACACATTCTTCACCGAATGGAAAGAAAAAGAAAAAGAAAACGTTATCTAGATGTTTTATTGTTCCGATGGGAATGGGCAGACGCTTTTCGCAATGGGGGCATTCAAAAAATTGATACTGGTGGCAATCCTAGCCATTCAAGTCGTACATTGTGCAATCTGCGCGATTTAATAGGAAGAGGGCTCGGCCTAAAAGGACAGAGCGAAAATGACAAAGGGAATCGTCGACCGCGAAGGCTGTTATTACCTGAGCCTTGTTGTGTTTAAATATTAAAGAGG
This sequence comes from Ontholestes murinus, assembly GCA_963969525.1. Lineage (NCBI taxonomy): Eukaryota > Metazoa > Arthropoda > Insecta > Coleoptera > Staphylinidae > Ontholestes > Ontholestes murinus. The sequence continues at coordinate 10,330,000 of OZ018389.1, read as the reverse complement.
TGCGAATATCATTTCCACTGTTAATGGATTTGCGTCGAGTCACGGGCGTGTGATAGATGATAGGATCTCGGCCTCTTCTCTGCCTACTTCAAGAGGAATTGAAATTATTTCCATTAATAAAATTACCATACTTATTTACAAGAAGATTTTTAAAGGCTTGATCAATAAAGACAATCTAAACTATCTAAAAATTACTCATCTTCATTTTGTAGTATTGGTGTCCACTCTATTACAAACTTATTTTATTGCTTTTATCTCTAGGATTTTACTTCATCATAGCTTCTAATACAAATAATGTGTTGTATTTCTTGATCACTTTCTTTCAATTAAATTCAATTAAATCGCTCTACTGCCTTCCTTAATTTATTCCTCCAGACTTTTTTGTCGTCTTCTTCGACAAGGCTTTCTAGTCCTTCCAATTGGCCTTTTGCCTTCTATCTTGCACGTGTGCACTATTCGTAGCATCATGTCTTCCGGTTGACAAGTGTCTTGCCAGTCTCTGTAGCCTCACAATTACTGATAAAGTGTCTTCTTTAAAGATGGTGAAGAGCTCTTGGTTTCATCTTGATTTCCCTTTAATTGGGCTTAGAATTCATTGTAGGATCTTTCTTTCGAATGTTTTGAATCAACGTCCATGTTTTAATCCCGTAAGTGAGGATTGATAATAATTGAGGACTTCAATTAATGTTAAAGTCAAAATACTAATAAGCCAAGACTGAGAAGATAATTATGAAACCTTCTATAAAAGCCATGTCATTAAAGCAAGAAGATTGAAAGATTCTTTCATTGATCAAACTAGAATTATTAGAAGAGATGATGCTTGTCTTGAAAATAAATAGAAACACACGTTTTTAAAGCACGAGAAAAGTATAGAACAATTTGTTTCTTGACTGTAAAGGAACTGCTTTAGAAAATCTAAACAGAAACTGCAGTTAAAAGTGATGGGAATCCTAACTCCAAGGAAATTAAAATTACTATCATCACGACCTACAGTTAAAAACCTGTGACGTGTTAATCACCGATCGCGTCCGATCGATTATGGATCCGGCGTTTCAATATAAACGCCGAAAAATAACAATTTAGATTATTGCAGATTAACTCGTTTACCTGATTCGGTCTTCGGAAATAAATTAAAGCCGAAAAAAAAAAAGGTGAACGCGTCGGGATTTGTTTTCGGCGTGCGCGAGTAGAAACGTGTTTGGACACGTCCGCCGATGCGAATACCGGACAGAGGTGATGAGCGGTTCGGTGTGTTTTGTTGTGATTTAGTATTATTTTTTATCGATCGTAAATATCGAAACCAGTCGATAATTTATTGACGCGCGGAGGTATGACGAGGTGAGAAGTATTTCTCAGAATCGATGAAGATGTTTTTTTGATAACATGATGAAACGGTGAGGATGAAATATTGCAGTAAGCTAGTTATTAAAATAATTAATTTCCAATATTTTTGACTTATGATTTGAAAGAAGTTTTGTGATGGTAATATCTTCAATGGATTACAATACCTTTATATACTAAAATTAGTTCAAGTCACCTCTTTAAAAGAAAATATATAGAGGACTTTAAGTAAACCTGAACTATTTTTAGAGTCTAATAGTTATTACATTGTATTTCATTGAAGATTTTACCTTCCCAAAAGTCTAACAGTACGTCTAAGATTTACCAAATTTAATTACGTGGCAGCAATGTCATTGAAGCAGAAAGAGTGGAAGATTATTTTATTGATCAAACTCAAGTTTAAACAATCTTTTACAAGAAATTGTTTTTCATCACACAAGTACATCATACAAAATACAAAACCTTTATTTGCCATATTCCTCCTTCCCTTACAATAAATAACTTAATTATAAACTCTGCTAATTCTGCTTTCATCACCCTTTCTTCTTACAGCCTTACAAGCACCTTTACCCTGACTCCGTCTTCTCTCTAACAATCTCTCACTCCTCTACACCCATGCAACTTTCATCATACCTTCTTCTCCCAGGCTCATCAACACCTTTATCCTGGCCTCGTCTTCTCCCATCCAATCTCTTGCCCTTCTACATCCATACATCCAAACCTCTTCTACTCCCTTGAATTCATCTGCTCAGTGACTCCACAAATTTTTGGTCGATTAACGCTAATACCAAACAAGAATGTATCTCGATTTTCCTTTAGAATTCTTCTAAACCTTCTCATAATTATTGTTAATTATTTAAGTTCAAAGGCTCAGAATATTCTCTTATTTATCTCTAAGAGTTCCTTTTTTAGGAACAATAATGCAAAAATCTTATAGGGAAAATATTCTTGAAGAAAAAAATACCACAAAACAGTTTTGCAATGAATAATCTTTAACAAAACAATAACATCATCGTATAAAATGTATCTGCTGGTCGGCAGTAAATCTTTAAAACAACAATTCTTTATTACACTACAATCTGATAACCGTCGACGTTTTTCTTCACATGTCACGCCCACATTGTCGAGGTGATGATGCCATTTGCGCCCGGAGAAAAAAAAAATAGATTAATAATGCAGAAAAGTAGTCTCGGATAAAAATGCAGCTACCATATTCGAAAGACGAAAATAAACAAATTGCTGCATTCAAGGTGAACTGAATAATATTCGGTATAAAAATAATGCATCGCCCAATTCGCCGACGTTTTTCTTTTTGTTGCTAATTGTGAATCTCGCGCGTTAAATATTAATAACAAGCGTTTTGTAAAATGAATTTACACTGCACTGTATAAAATTCCAGATTTTGGCGTCGATTGGACTCTCAAGTAATTTACCGACACCGTGTGGATAAGTGTGGTTATGATGCGTTGGGATCTTGTTAGACTCATCAGGTAACTATAGATCATGACTTATCCACTCGATGCCTCTTCATTGGTCATGCGCAGATGTAATAATTTCCTAATCACTTATATATTATCAGTTGGGGAAATTATTACAACTGTAATTGGGTAATTACACACATACTAATGAAAAATCATACAGTCGAGTCTTTTTTCAATTCACAATAATTTTAATACTTATTAAAAGTTAGATGAATAATAAACAAAAATAATCAAATAAAGTAATAACACGCACTTGAAAATAATATTTAATTCATTTAAACATCAAATAATTTTAACTAATTATTTCAATTTTACTTTATTGACTTAATCATTATGCATAAGTATATTTATTTATTTATTTATTTATTACATCTTTGCACTCCTTTCTAACAAACAAAATATATAAAAAATATATTATATGAAATCATAGGCAGTAAGTTTTTAAATATGCTTGTTTAGTTCTTCTAAATCAAAAGGTAGAATAAAATCCACCCACACACTATTCTTGCTTTAACTTTTCCAAAGAAATTCTTTCCAATTTCTTTCCACATAAATAAATTCTGTCTCTACCACTATAAAGCAAGAAATTATGAAAAATTTCGAAATTGGAAGATAAGCGCTTTAAAATCTGACTAAACAAAAAATATTTTTAGAAATCTAGAAATAAACGATGAAAATTTAAAATGTTTAACCTTTTAGCCCAGAAATTTTTAAGGAATTCTTAATGTTGACAAATTCTAGAACCATTGAAGAAAAATTAGTACACATCTCTAAATATTTCGATGAAAATTATCGCAATTAGAATCTGTTTGATTATCTAAATTTTAAGAATATTTCAATAATTTTACTTCCAGATTTCTACAAATTCTTTTGATTACTCCTAAACCTTTCAAAAAAACAAGAATGGTAGTAAATTCACCATAAAAATTTTAAATTTTCATAGTGAATTAAAAAAACAAAAATTCCTCTTGACTTCTTCAAAATTTGCTTCAAGAGTTAGAGATTCTTTTTAGTAAATTTACTTTTAAGAAATTTTCTTTATTACTTTATTGATTTTCCAGCACTTTTCGTTCAATTTTTTCTGTATTATAATATATTTCTTGCTTTAATGTTAAAATTTCCAAAAATGTTTCTTCCAAATTTCAAGATTTTAGTGAGAGGGTTAAGTATTTTGCAGTATTTGTTCTTATTTTTGAGAATTTACTACCATTCTTGTTTTTTTTGAAAGGTTTAGGAGTAATCAAAAGAAATTGTAGAAATCTGGAAGTAAAATTATTAAAATTTGCTTTAAATTTAGATATTTTAACAGATTATAATTGCCATAATTTTCATCCAAATATTTAGAGATTTGTACTAATTTTTCTTCAATGGTTCTAGAATTTGTCAACATTAAGAATTCCTTAAAAATTTCTGGGCTAAATGTTAAACATTTTAAATTTTCATCGTTTATTTCTAGATTTCTAAAAATATAAAATAAATAAACAATTAACTTTGTTGGTATCACTTTTTATATTAATAAAAAGTGATACCAACAAATTTAATTGTTTATTTATTTTGAATTTATCAAAATGTATCACGAAGTGAAAGCCTCCACAATTACTTATTCTAAAAATATTTTTTGTTTAGTCAGATTTTAAAGCGCTTTTCTTCCAATTTCGAAAATTTTTATAATTTCTTGCATTATAGTAGTAGAGACAGAATTTATTTATTTATGTTTCAAGAGTTTTTCGATACCAGAAGTTTCTAAAAACTATTACAAATTTTAATAATATTTTTTGATAAATAAATAAGTAATCGTATTTCAAAAAGAAAATATGAGAATTCTAGAAGAAAACCCTTGAACTCTTGATAAATAAATAAATAAATAATGTCTCTACTATAAAGCAAAAAAATATAAAATTGAGTGCTTTAAAATCTGACTAAACAAAAAATATTTTTAGAAATCTAGAAATAAACGATGAAAATTATTTTTTTTTAACTTTTCAAACCAGAAAATTTAAAGGAATTCTTAGTGTTGACAAATTCTAGAACCAATGAAGAAAAAATAGTACAAATCTCTAAATATTTAGATGAAAATTATCGAAATTAGAATCTGTTAAAATATCTACATTTGAAGAATATTTCAATAATTTCACTTCGAGATTTCTACAATTTCTTTGAATTACTTCTAAATCCTTAATTTTTACGAATGTTTTTAGATTTTCTTTGTTTTTAATATTTTTACCATTTCTTTAATTTTTTTTCGTTCTGTTTTATCCAATGAGAATTTTCAAAAAATTCTTCTTGCTAAATGTTAAATTTTAAAAGAATTTTTCAGCAATTTTTTTAATGATTTGTAGAATCTCCAAAGCATTTTATCATTTTTTTCTAGAATTATTGAAATTGAAATTTTAAAAGAATTTTTCAGCAATTTTTTCAATGATTTGTAGAATCTCCAAAGCATTTTGTTCATTTTTTTCTAGAATTATTGACTATTTCTTGTTTTATTTCTAGAGTTACTGAAAATCACACATAAAATAATTCTTAAGGAATTTCAAAATTTTACAAAATTTTGCCTTCTAGATTTCTATAATTTCGAAGCAATACTTCCTTTATTAAATAGGAATGTTGTAACAATTTCTACTATTTTAATTTTGAACTTATTAAAATTTTCCAAAAGTTTCTCTTCCATATTTCGAAAGGTAAAGAAGTTTTCAACGATTTTCTTCTTGAAGAAAATGCTTTCTTCTACTCTTCCCGTATTTACCACTATAAATTAGTTAAAAAAATCTTAAACAATTAAAGAACATTTATTCTAATTATTTTTTATTTACTTTCTAGATTTAAAGAGTTTATTTCCATTATTCGCGAATTTTCCGTCACACAGAAAAGTTCTTGAGAAATTTCAAAATTTTACAACAATTTCTCTTCTAGATTTCTAGAACCTTCAAGCATTGTATAAGAATTTTAATTTTTAACCATTTAAAATTTCACAAATTTTTTATTTCATATTTCGAGAGGCAAACAATTTTTTAACGATTTTCTTCTTTAAAAACATGTTTTCTTCTACTGTTTCCGCATTTGCCACCATAAATATTTCTTCTTAAAGAATTTCTAAGAGTTTCTTGTTTTAGCAATCTTTTCCAATAAAAAATCCACTGTTTTAATGATGGTTGCGACCGTTACTGATTATCCATATTATAGGCAAATTTGACTATTTTAAAGTAACAGAATTTTCAAAAAATTGCGCTTACAAATTTCAAAAATTAAGTTTTTTTTAATTACTATTTTTTAGTATTTTTTCTTACTGCCTTATTGAACTTTTATCGCTTTTTGCTCAGTTTTTTCCAGAATGATTAAATATATCATGTTTTAACTTGTTCAAAACTTTTTCTTCCATATTTCAAGAAGTTATTACAAGAAGTTTCAAGTATTTTCCAGTTATTTTTTTTTGCAGATGCCTAAAAAGTTCTTCTATTTTTGACAATTTACTCTTATTTCTTATTTTATTTATTTATTTATTTATTTATTTTACCTACTTTGCAAGTTCTATTAAAGGGTTAAGAAGTAATTATGAAATTTTCTTATAGATTCTTAGAAATTTTATGTAAAGTTTCTTCCATCAATCTGGCTTCAGCTTATTGGAATACTTTAAGAGTTTTTCTCTAAACTTTAAGAATACTTAGAAGGTTCAAAAATAGCAAGTAAATTCCAGATTTATAAATTTCTGCAAAAATTTTTTCCCATTTAAATTTTTTAGAATTTTTTCTCTTAAATGTTTCGAACTTTTTTTTCCAATTTTATATGAATTGTTGCTGGGAATTGTAGAAATCTGGAAATAAAATTGCTGAAAAATTCCAAAAATGTTGATATTTCAACAGATTTGTTTTTAATCGCGAGAATTGTCTTCCAAATTTTTATATATTTGTATAATTATTATTATTATTGAGAATTTTACTGACTTACTTTCTGGTAAGGCTAAAATTTCCAAAAATTTCTCTTTCATATTTCGAGAGGTAAAGAATTTTTCAACGATTTTCTTCTTGAAGAAAATACTTTCTTCTTCTGTTTCCATATTTGCCACCATAAATATGTAGGAATTTTCTTAGAGAATTTAAAAACTTTTATTCTAACTAATTATTAATCTTTATCTAGATTTAAAGAGTTTCTTTTTATTGTTCGTAAATTTTCCATCAAACAATAAAAGTTTTTAAAGAATTTCAAAATTTTACAACAATTTTTCTTCTAGATTTTTAGAACCAAGTATTCTATAAGAATGTTTAACTATTTTAAGCTTTAAACATTTAAAATTTTCTTCAGAATTTCGGCAGGTAAACAATTTTACAACGATTTTCTTCTTGAAGAAAATGAGTTCTTCTGCTCTTTCCACATTTGCGGGAAAAATCATAAATATTTTTTATTAAAAATTTTCCAAGAATTTGTTGTTTTACTATTTTTCTAGCAATCTTTTCCATTAAAAAATTCCACTGTTTTAATTATGGTTGCGACCGTTACCTTGGTAATCCATAATAAAGGCAAATTTCATAATTCTAAAGTATTAGCATTTTCAAAAAATTGCGCCTGCAAAATTCAAAATTTACTTCAAGAGTTAAGGAATTTTTCGGAAATTTTATTTACAATTTTTTAGTATTTTTTCTTATCTTTCATTGAACTTGTATCGCTTTTTGCTCAATTTTTCTAGAATGATTAAATATTTCTTGCTTTAACTTGACCGAAACTGTTTCTTACAAATTTCAAGACTTTTATAGGAAGTTTCAAGTATTCACTTTCAAGTTTCCAGTTTCTTTTTTTAGATGCCTAAAAAGTTCTATTTTTGAGAATTTACTATCATTTATTGCTTTTTTGAAAAGTCCAGAAGTAATTATGAAATTTTCTTCTAGATTTAAAAAAATCTGTATAGTTTCTTCCATTATTCTGGCTTCAACTTATTGGATTAATTCAAGAGTTTTTCTCTAAATTTTAAGAGTACTTAGAGGGTTCAAAAATATTTATCAAATAAATAACCAGATTTCTAGATTTTTGCAAAAATATTTTCTCATCAAAATTTTCAAAAAATTTTGCTTTTAGATGTTTCGAATTTTGTAGCATTTTTTTTACATGAATTTAAGAACGTTGCTGGGAATAGTAAAATTCTGGAAGTAAAATTCTTTAAATTTGAAAAATATTTCAACAGATTTTTTTTAATTGCCAGAATTTTCTTACACATTTTTATAAATAAATAAAAAAAATGCTACAAGGGTTTTACAATTTGTCAATATTGAGAATTTTCTGACTTATTTATAATTTGGTAAGGTTAAACATTCTCCACCAATTCTTTCCTAGATTTCTAAAAATATTTCTCGTTTAATTACAAAACATTTCTTCCATTTTCGAAAATTTGCTTTATAGTAGTGGAAAACTCCTCATAAATACATGAACAATTGTAGGAACATTTTAGAAAATTTAGAGGAAAATTTTTTTTTTTGAACTTTTTGAGATTTTAAACCTTTTCTTATTGTACAAGAAAAATCTCTATTTCAAATTCTATTCATCGATAGTTCAAAAGCTTTCTAGCAGTTTTTCATTTTCTTTTCTGTTTCTTTTAGATAATATTTCTGTCTTGCTTGATATTTCTAAAATTAAAAAAGAAATGTGTCTGAATTTGGGAGTTAAAGAATTTTTCAGAAATTTTCTTCTTGATTTGGAAAGATTTCTATTGTTTAAAAAACGACAATTTTTTTTAAGTTTACAACCATTTCTCATCTAAATTTCTAGATATTCCAAACATTTATATTTTATATTATGTCGGAATTTTCCAGTATTTTTTCCCAATTTTTGAGAATTGTCCAGTATTTTAAGCTCTAACTTATGCGATTTTCCAAAAAATTATCTTTCAAATTTCGAAAGTTTTATTAACTCGATCTCTTCTATTGTTAGCAAATTTTCATCATTTTAAAGTTTGCTAACTATTGTTTAATATAAGTTTAAAACACATTCTTAGAGAACTAACAATATTTATAATAATTGTAATAATAACCCTTATGGTAATATCTAAAAATATTTACAATGATTTTTTCTCTAGATTCTTAGAATTTCCAAGCATTTTTTTGTTTGATTGTAACAAATACAATGAATCAAAGTTTTCCAGCCAATTTTTATTTATTTTCTAGAAATATTTCACTACTTTCGTTATCGGAATTTTCTAAAAATTCCTCCAGATTTTTAAAAATCTTAAATTTCGAAAAATTTCTTTTCCAAATTTTGATAGTTAGCATTTTCAGCAATAGTTTACCCATTATTCTAAATTCACTTAATTGTAAATTTTTCGTCCAAATTTCGATTTTCATTTTCGAAAGATTTCTAGCCATATTACTTTTATTTCTCGAGAAATTATCATCATAAAACAAGAAATGATATATTTTTTAAATATACGGGAAAAACTACGATAAAATAAAATATTATTATTATTATTAAAAACTACGATAAAATAAAATAAAAAAATGCTTGAAAATTTTAGCAAACGTTTTTAGAAAATTCAGATATATTAAGCCAAGTGAATAGTGTTAATTTTTTTTTAATTGCGAAGTGGATCTTAACAAACAATCTTAAATTTGAGTAAAATTAAATCTAAATAGATAATTTTAAAATTATTCCAACAGATTATTTTGTTCCAAATTTTCTTCAAAGGTTCTAAAATTTGTTAACACCAAGAATTTTCTGACTTCCTTAAAAATTTTCTGAGAAGATTGTTTTTCTTTTAGATTTCTAAAAATATTTTTTCTTTAATTTAATCGGATTTTCAAGCACTTTTCCAATTAATTAGTTTTTATAAGTTATATGGATTCTTAAAATTCTCAATTTTTTTTGCTTTAACTTCTCCGAATTTTCTTTCCAATATAAAAGACCTAATAGGAGGTTTCAAGTATTTATATATATTCTTAAAACAAATTGCATTATATGATGTTAAATGTTGAATTCGTAAAATCAGAACAATAGATTTTTAGAAAATAATTTTAAGTCCTAAAAATTTTTTGAACACATTTCTGCATTATATTATATTATAATTATTTTTAAATTAATGAATTATTAAGTAAAATTACTTCTTACATTAAATATTTAATGGAAAAGGACGAAAGATGTGAACGGCGGAGAGGCGTGGTCAGAAATTGTTCTTCTTAATAGTATAAGTGGAAGAAGAAACGAATAAATAGGGAATTATTGCATAAGTATAGAGTGCTTTACATATCGTGTTGCACACGGAAAGGTAGTAATTTAAGGAGTGTATTAAAGTACCAGTGGTAGGGAAATGAGACCTTTCACTGCTGTCTCTTCACCAGAAGCTGAAGAGTCTTCACATTGTTATCTTCGGACTGTCGAGGAAAATGTGTACCACGCGAACCGCCGCCGACGCCGTTGCACGACCGAACCGAAATCGCTGTTGAATGTGTTGACATTCAGTTGTTTTTTTCGATTGTTTTATTTCTCTAACGACCGTTTAGTGTTATTAATTGTGTCGGTATTTTTACTCAATTGACCAGTAAGTGTTTTTTTTTGCATAATTTATAATATTTACATTATGTAAATTTTGATTCCGTAAATAAATTCAAATTAAATTTTTATAATTTAAAATAAAACAAATTTGTTCTTTTTGTTTTTTTAATTATTATTTATAATTAGGCATTCTTTTTTCAAATATTAAGTGTTTTTTATTTGTAATTATTTAATTAGCACTGTTTAAATTTAGATGATAAATAAAACTCTTCGATTTTAAGAATTTACACAGTTTAATGTCGATGCACTGTACCAATTGTTTCGCCTCATAGTGGCTTCATCAGGCAGATGATTAATTTAAATAATAATTTCTTAAAATCTGAATAATTATGATAAATCAGACATGGTTATAAATATTACAATAAACATTTATTGTGTTAGTAGGAAAGGAAAAATGCTAGATATAATGTATTTATATAATATTTGGTCTAAATTATTTATAAATTATTGCTTTAAATCGTTTACTTAAGTGAGGAAACTTTACTTTAACATTAATCATAAATACTACTAAAAACATCTTTATTCGCAGAAGGAAATAAATTATAATACATGTAATGTATAAAATAGAATAAAATAAATTTTGATATAGTTGTCTTCTTCTGTTTCATGGCTATCGACCTAATCATAAATATTTCTGTTGAAAGTGGAGATCCCATTGAAAAACCTGATAGGATTTACCATAATTTCGAAATTATTTTGATTTGCACAAGTTTCTAAACATTAATAAAGTTTTGACTTAATCAAGTAATCGCAATGTGCGTTACCAAATAAATTTTTAATAATTTCTAGGCATTCTTTAATTGGTATATTGGAGTATATGCTACTCAAAATGTGTATGAGTGTTTGTGGATTTAGTTTGAAAAATTGAAAGAAAGCAATAGAACGCACTCAAAAAACAGTTGAATTATTGTATGAAAAAATTGCTTAAAACAGTTAAAATTCCGAGGAGAATGGTTGCGACCGTTACTATGTGGTTATCAACAAATTGTTTGTGCTTAAAACATAGTGAATTTTTCGTGAATTGAAGTAGGTTACAAATATATCATACAATTCAAAATAGATGGAATTTTACAATTAAAAATAGCCAGTAACAAGTGAATTTTCTTAAAGAAAAAAACTGGTTTAAAAAAAACAAATCAGAAGAAAAAATGAAAATCGCCTAAAAACAAATTATAATTATAATAATTTCTAATTAATTTTAAAATTTACTTTACTAAAAATGAAAAACAAAATTGATAAAATTTTATCAATAAAGTTAATTGAATTTGAAGTCAAAAATTTACCAAAAATAATTAATTTGTTAAGAAAGAAAAATGGGCAATTAAAAAAAGTTAATATTTTGTTTTTAGAAAAAATAATTCCTTAAGAACAAATTGAGAAGTTAATAGTTAAGAAAATTATAAAGAAAAAACAATAAAAATTCTTAAAAATTGGCTGAAATTTTTTTCAAAAATTGATTTTAAAATTTGCTTTGCTAAGTTAAAAATTTACAACAAAAAAAGAGTTGAAAATTGTTAAAAAAAATCTAGAAAATATAATCTATTTAAGATAATTAAACTCAGGTGACAAAAGAAAAGAATAATAAAATCTCTCAAACGTATAGTGTCTAAGAAAAATTTTAAAATCTGTTAAAAAACTGTTAAAAACTAAACATTAAATTTTCATTTTTCACTTGAAACAATTTAAATTTAGAAAACTAAATTGATGGAATTTTACAAAAAAAAATATTTGTTAAAATGAGCTCAAATTTCTAAAAGATATAATTAATTTGGAGAAATATATAAGGAAGCAAGAAAGAAAGACTCTTCAAAAACTTTCTAAAAACAGATTCTAAAATTCGCCTTAAAACTTTACAAATTACTTACATCAAAAAGAAAATTATTGAAATTTCTTAATAATAGGGGAAAAATTGCAAAAAATGAAACAAAACAATTGAAGCTAGAAACAGTTGAAAACTACTATTAAAATATAATTGTTTAAAAAAAAGAATTAAGAAATTAGGTGAAAAATTAGTCAAAAAAAACTGGTGAGAAAAGAAAAGTTTAAAAACCTCGTTGTAAACTAAAAGTAATATTTAAAATTCACTTGAAAAAATTCAAAATCAAAATGTTTGGAATTATGCAATTGAAATTTGTCAAAGACAATTGAATTATTTTAAAGAAGATTAAAATTTTTAACTGTTTTTATCACTTTTTAAATAACTTTGTTGATAAAATATCCACAATTTTGTTTTTCTCTTTAGCAAAGTAAATTTTAAAATGTATTCGAAATTATCAAGTTGATTTTAAGGAATTTTCAATTGTTTTCTTACAAATTTTCTGCAATTTTCTAATTTGTTTTTTTTTTCTAGACTTGTTTAGAAAAAAAAACAAATCAGAAAATTGCAGAAAATTTGTAAGAAAAAATTGAAAATTCCTTATAATCAACTTGGTAATGTCTAATACATTTTAAAATTTACTTTTCTAAAGAGAAAAACAAGATAGTAGAGATTTTATCAACAAAGTTATTTAAAAACTGATAAAAACAGTTAAAATTTAAATCCCACAAAAAAAAAACAGATTATACAATATTGTAAGAAAAATTTGAAAATCTCGTAAAAAAAGTTGAAAACTTGCTTGAAAAGTTATAATAATAATAATAGTAATGTTTACTGGTGCACATAACAGATTTTTACATAGGTCAAAAGAAAACATACAATAATAATAAGTTAATATTCTATCAGAAAAAAATGAATTTTCTCAAGAAAAAAAAACTGGTTTAGAAAAAAAACAAAACATTTGTAAGAAAAAAACTGAAAATCCCGTAAAAACATTTTAATAATTTCTAATACATTTAAAAAATTCAATTTACTAGAAAAGAAAAACAAAATGGATAAAATTTTATCCAAAAAGTTAAGCAGAAACTATTAAAAACATTATAATAATAGAAAAATGAATATTTGGCTTGTAGAAAATAAATTCTCTAAGAAACAATTGAAATAATACTAAAAAACAATAGAATTTGTAAAAAAATGGTGAATATTTTCATAGAAATTAATTTTAAAAATCGAATTTAAAAGTTTAAATTTTCAACAAAAGAAAATATTTTTTAAATTTTGTCAAAAACAATTTTTTTTATGAAAATGTAATTTATTTAAAAAAAAATTAGCAAAACAGTCTAAAGATTAAAAGAAAGGAATAATCACATTACCCAAAAAGCCAGATGAAATGTTGTAATTAAAATTTTAAAATCTTTTAAAATCAGTTGAAAATTAAACTAATAAATTTTAAAATTCCCTTAAAACAATTAAAATTCTAGAAAAGGAAACAAAATAGATTGAATTCTTCAAAAATTAAAATAAAACAATTGTAATTTGTTAAAAGTAGCTAAAATTTCTTAAAGAAATAATTCATTTCAATAAAAGGTTTTAAAAATGCAAGTAAAAAGCAAATTTAATACTTTCTAAAAGTATATTTAAGAATTCATTTTAAACTTTATAAAAAATAGATGAAATTGTATTAAAAAAGAAACAAGTGATTTGAAAAAATGAAAATATCCTAATAAACATATCAAATTTTTCTAAAAAAAAATTACTTAAATAAATATGGAATTTCATTATAATTTGAAGATATTATTGATTTTATAAAAGTGGAAGAAGCAAGAGAAGAAAAGTAACAATTTCTCAAAAACAAACTAAAAAATTTAAAATATTACATTTTCAAATTGGCTTAAAACAGCAAAATAGACGGAATTTTAGCAAAAAATGTTATTAAAGATAAAAGATTTTAATAATTGTAATAGAAAAAGAACTGTTAAAAAAACTCAAAATAAATAAAACAAAGCTTAAACAAGTGTTTTAACATTCATTTTGAAATGTTTTAATTTTATTATATGAGAAAACAATTGAAGTTTGTTGAAAATTTAGTTGAAAATTATCATAGAAATAAAATCGATTTTAAAAACAAACAAAAAAGCAGGTGAAAACTTGAAATAAAAAAATTAAAAGCTCCCAAAAAATCAGGTGAATTATTCTAAGAAAAATTTCTTAAAGCAATGGAAAATCTGTTTAAAAACGAAAACAAACTTTCTGAAAATAATTGATTTGAGGAAAGCAAAACAGGTAAAAATTTTATAAAAAAAACAAAAATGATCTTCATTAAAAATAATAATAATATATAATTCAAATTTCTTAAAAATATTTGACTTTTTTTTAAAGAAATAATTGATTTCAAATAAAAATGATTAAAGTTGCAAGAAACAAAAAATTAACAAACAACTTCTCAAAAACCAGACAAGAAACCAGAAACATTCGATTAAAATTATTGAAATTCTACGAATAACTAAATATTGCAAATATTTGGACACAGTTAAAATTTTACTAAAATAGAAACAATAAAAATCTGTTGAGAAATAAAAACAAAAACAGAGAAATGAATTTGTTAAAATCAATTTGAAAAGAAAAAAGTAATTTGATAAAAAAGTTTAAAAAAATATATTTGATTCCACAAAAATTATCCAAAATACATACTCTTCAAAACAATTAAAGTAATTGATTGAAAGAACAGAAATAACATTTTTAGAAAATGTTAAAAAACTATAGAAACAGAAATTATCTAGAAATATATTTAAAAGATTGCTTAATTAAAACAGATGAAATTATATAATTATGTTTGTTAAATTTCTCAGTAAAAAAATGATTTGGAAAAATTAAAGCATCCAAAAATTTGCTTAAATAAAATTAATGCTATAAAAAAAGTTTAACCAAAAACTGTCATCAAAAATCGTTAAAATTTGCTGATATTTTTGGAAGAAATAATTGATTTGCAAAAAGTGTAGTGCAGTTAAAGACAAGAAAAAGAAATTTTTGTATCGAGTTTAATTCCTGTTCTCTCTAGTACCCTTAATGATATGTCTATATTATAAAATTAGAAAGTAATGGAACACTTTGAAAAATGTAAAACTATTCGTACTTAATGAAAATTAAAAATTCTCTGAGAGAATGGTTTGCAAATGTTATAGTAGCACTAATATAAAAACATTTCTAAAGAATAACAGACAGAGAAAAGGTGTTTAAATTATTAAAAGAATTATTATGTTTCTTCATCATCTTTTTGGCTATCGACCGTCTTTCAGCCTTAGAAGAATTTCTCAGTTTGTTTGTAAATGGTGTACTTTTAAGTTTTGAATGTATTGTTTTAATTCTAATTCCTCCATTAAGCTACTGTAACTATGAAAAATGTTTGTAATATTTTTATTTTCCTACAAAGGAAAAGAATAGACTTAATCTCGGCCTTGTTTAGAATTTTTAAAAAGATTATTTAAGAATAAAGAAAACACTCTTACTTTTTTATACCACTTTAAACTTTATTTGCAGATAATGATTACCGTGTAGTCGAAACTAGTCACTGCAAATAAAGTTTAAAGTGGTATAAAAAAGTAAAAGTGTTTTCTTTATTCTTAATATTAAAATGTACCACGAAGTGAACGCCGTTAAGATCCAAGAAAATTATTTAAATATATGAATTGCAAATGTAGAGTTTAATCTAACTGGTATTCGTTTCAAAATAAAGAAAAAAGTATTGAATTTTTCGGATTTTATTGGACGATAAGACGCACCTCAAATTTAGAGACGATTTATTGAAAATAATACTTAAAGTTACCTTCGGATCATACGACGCAACCAAAATTTGAGTCCAATTTTTCTATGTAAAAAGGTGCGTCTTATATTCCGAAAATAATGGTATTTTCTATACATTGACACCTAATTACTATATTTGTACTCCTAGTTGATACTTATATTTACCTATGTTTGGTCAAATTTTTGGCTTTAATTTTCAAAGCTAGTCAAAATCTTAACTAGATGAAATTAGGCGTTTGTATAGTTATGGATGAATTTTCGAGTTTGCAGAATTGATATTTTTCAATTTGTTAAATATACATAGTTCTAATTTTTAAGAGCCCAGATTCTATACAGACATCTTTAGTTGGATAGAGCCTATCTTTTTTGAACACATTTTTTATAATAATATTTTGTGCAACTTGCAGTTACTCTAGTTATATACCAATTTTGATTATGAATCTAAACCCGGAAATAAATTTATGTACAAAGCTAGATCTAAAACTTTTGGCAGTCGTTACAAATTAATTATCCTTAATATACCTGATTTACTGATTTGTTTCAATTTTGTTACAGAATCGTCGTCACGACGTAGTCACCGTTTGCATATTTTTGGATGAGAGTGTGCTCTCTTGGTGCGGATCTGCTAACCGCAAGCAGCAGATAGAGAAAGAAAGAAGAACGGAGAGACCGGATCTAAAAATAGTTAGTTAATGAATCGAACGGTCGTGATTTTCTGCAAACCGTAGAAATCCTGCTGGGTTCGCGTACGGATTTCCCGAAAACCCCCCCAATAAAAAAAAATTACAACAACGGAAGAAAATTCGTGTAGGATTAGCCGCGTTTCTCTCTTGACGTTGTCAACTGTGATAGGATAAAACTGAGAGGCCAGATAAGAGGCAGCCAGAATGTTCGCTATAATGCAGATAGATAACGACGTTAGTGGACGGGAGTTTAGAAGAAAGATGCGTGCCAAGTGTGAATTCATCTGCAAGTACTGCCAGCGCAGATTCAACAAGTCGTACAATTTGATGATACACGAGAGAACGCACAAAAGTCCCGAGTTGACGTTCAGCTGCGAGGTCTGCGGCAAGAGTTTCAAGAGGCAGGACAACCTCAAACAACACAGGTACGTTATCTTTATCCGTGTTGTATTTTTATTTATATATATATTTTTTTCTCTCATTCGGAACGTACACACTTTACACGGTGGACGGTGAAAGTCTAGTCGCGGTCCGACGGTAATCGAAAAATTCGAAAGTGAAGTAATCAAATTCAATTTCATGATGAAATTTGAACAATATGGATTTTTATATACTAATACTATCATTACCAACGGATAAAATAAGTCATTACTTTATATAATTCAAATCTTTAATTGTAATTAAGTATTTATTTATATATTAGTACTAATTATAAATAAATATTGTTTATAAGAATCCTAAGCGGAGTTTACTATACCATTTAAAATGATCTTCTATTCAAGCCCTTAGTTTCTACCAAAATATTCTTTCTTGATGGTTGAAATAACTAACGTAGAACCATGTTGATACTCCAAAAATTAATCAAATTAGTCAAAAGTTCAAACTCATGTTGCATTATTTGTACTTTAAATTTCAATTGATACAGTTCTAATTTTTTGTAACATATAGTAATTTGTGTTTAGACGATCAAAAAATATATCAGAGTAAGAAAATGAGTTTCTTCCAAATTTCCTAAGGCATTTTTACACCTCTTTCAATGCAAGCACTCAAAATTGTAAGGTAGAAGGTGTTGATAACGTATAAAATATATAGAAATTGGCATTGGGAAGTGGCAAATAAAATAATTCTGAAATGTTTGATGTGAGAAAGTAACTTATAACGAAGATGAAGCTCCGAATTAATAATAATAATCAAATCGGTCACTGCAATAAAATAAAACAAATAACCAAAAGAAGTAATGCTAAAAAGTTCATTGAATAACAGAAAAACGTTTAACTTTTTTTATATTGCTTTACCTTTTTCTGTTATTCGTTGAAAATGTATTACGAAGTGAACGTCTACAAAATTCATGATTTGGAAAGTTAATTGTTTTAATTTAAATCAAAAATTTATCTATTAAAACATTTGAACCATAAATAGATGTTTTAGATTTGAATAAAATATTTAGGAGTGTATTCAATTAACCACATTAAAATTCAACCAAGTAGAGAACTTTTTATTTCAATATTTTAGATTTTAAAAATGTGAAGATAATTACGATCGAACCATATCAATAAAATATTTACCAAAATTCAAACAAAACAACAAAATCGGGAACTTTATCAAATGATAAATGAAACTATAGGTTGTTAATGTCACACACGGGGATTATTAAGCGACTATAGTTTCGACCTTCGCAATATCTTCAAGAATCCAACACATTAAAGCAACACACATTTTGGAATTAAGAAGAGTTCATTCTTTGAATCTAATCTTTCATTTCGGCAATATTCAACAAACTTTCTACATTCGTTTTGTCAGCAATATTTGCTTTTATTTAGGCTCATGAATTTGGAAATGGAATTTTGACTTAATTATGGGCTTTAAATTAACTAACTAATGATTGAACCATTATTTAAAAAACATAAGGTATAGGACAAAACAAACAAATTATTTGGATTTGAGAAGCTTCAAGAAGCCACCCTTCAATGTTTAAATTTACGTGAGAGTTTTACTAAGAGAATTATTGGTACTAATAAAATTGATTATTGTGTTTTTACGATTTTTTATGTTATATTGATTGACATTGATCATTTAGACTATGAATTTTATAATTTTCTGGGCAAGGTTTTTGTATCATATTAATTGGAAAGTGAGTTTGGGTCATTTTTAAGTGATACGCGAGGGTTTTATAGCTTCTAACTCTTCTAACTTTGATTATAAATGTTGGTATTTATCCTCCATATGCCTAATGAAGCCACGGTGTGGCAAAACAATTGTGGTGTGAACCTCATTTAAAGTCTGCCCACCCTTTATGCATCAAATTTTTACTAATCTACTCACTAAAAAAATGCTCCTTTTTATGCAAAAAGTTTTCTAATTAATTTTATTGCTAACTGCGAGATTATCAGTAATTGAAATTTATATGTATATGTAGGGTGAGTGGGTGGCCTCCATCCCACCCTCCAATCAGTAAAACATCATCAAAAATTATTTAAAAAGTTTGTTTAAATAAATCTATTAAAATTTGTAATAATGTTATGTTTATTTTACAACTTTTAATTAAAATCCTCGCTTATGTTTTACTGAATGGAGGGAGGGATAGAGGCCACCCACCCACCCTACATATACGAATAAACTTGAATTACTGACAGTCTCGCGGTTTCCAATAAAATTATTTACAAAACTTTTTGTATAAAAAATAAATTAAAAATACTTCAAATTTTTTTTTGATAGATTTAAAATTTGAAATAATGTTATGTTTATTTACGTTTTTCAACTTTTAATTAAAACCCTCGATTATGTTTTACTGATTGAAGGATGGGATAGAGGCCACCCACCCACCCTACATATACATGATAACATTAATTGCTAATCGTTGATGATTTTGCTGCTGAAAACAATTAAACCCTTTATGTAATGAAATATAAAACAAAACCAAAATTTAAGTTTAAATACAAATGACTTTCTATAGCTAATCTTATATAATTTATATTTAAAGTCTGCCCACCCATAATGCATCAAATTTTTATTAATTTACACACTCAAAAATTTTACCTTTTTAATTTCTATTTTATACAAAAAGTTTTGTAAATAATTTTATTGGAAACCGCGAGACGATAAGGAATTAAAGTTTATATGTATATGTAGGGTGGGTGGGTGGCCTCTATCCCACCCTTCAATCAGTAAAACATCATCAAAAATTATTTCAAAAATTTGTTTGAATACATCTATTAAAATTTGCAATAATGTTATGTTTATTTACGTTTTACAACTTATAATTTTTACTGATTGGAAGGTGGGATAGAGGCCACCCACCCACCCTACATCTACATGATAATTTTAATTGCTAATCGTTGATGATTTTGCTGTTAAAACAATCAAACCCTTTATGTAATAAAAAATAAAACAAAAACAAAATTAATATTTAAATATAAATGACTTTCTTACCCAGGGCAGAAAGACCGATGGTCGATAGCCCAAACGGACAGACTAACCATTATATTTCATTTGTCAATGTTTTTAAATGTATATATATTTGTCTGAATAAAGATGTTATTCTCTCTCTGACTTTCTTAGCTAATCTGATCTAATTTAGATTTAAAGTCTGACCACCCATCATTCATTAAATTTTTACTAATTTATTCAGTAAAAAATTTTACCTTTTTAATTTCTATTTTATACAAAAAGTTTTGTAAATAATTTTATTGGAAACCGCGAGACGATAAGGAATTAAAGTTTATATGTATATGTAGGGTGGGTGGGTGGCCTCTATCTCACCCTCCAATCAGTAAAACATAATCAAAAATTATTTAAATTTTTTTTTTCGTATAAATCTATTAAAATTTTGCAATGTTATGTTTATTTACGTTATACAATTTTTAATTAAAACCCTCGCTTATGTTTTACTAATTGGAGGGTGGGATAGAGGCCACCCACCCACCCTACATATACATGGTAACTTTAATTGCTAATCGTTGATGATTTTCCTGTTAAAAACAATCAAACCTTTATGTAATAAAAAATAAAACAAAATCAAAATTTAAGTTTAAATATAAATCACTTCCTATAGCTAATCTTATCTAATTTAAATTTAAAGTTTGCCCACCCATCATTCATCAAATTTTTATTAATTTACTCACTCAAAAATTTCACCTTTTTGATTTCTTTTTATGCAAAAAGTTTTGTAATTTGTTTTATTGGAAATCGCGAAACGATAAGGAATTAAAGTTTATATGTATATGTAGGGTGGGTGGGTGGCCTCTATCCCACCCTCCAATCAGTAAAACATCATCAAAAATTATTTGAGAAATTTGTTTGAATAAATCTATTAAAATTTGCAATGATGTTATGTTAATTTACGTTTTACAACTTTTAATTAAAACCCTTTCTTATGTTTTACTGATTAGAGGGTGGGATAGAGGCCACCCACCCACCCTACATATACATGATAACTTTAATTGTTAATCGTTGATGATTTTGCTGCTAAAAACAATTAAACCTTTTATGTAATAAAAATTAAACAAAATCAAAATTTATGTTTAAATATAAATGACTTTCTATAGCTAATCTTATCTAATTCACATTTAAAGTCTGCCCACCCATCATGCATTAAATTTTTATTAATTTACACACTCAAAAATTTCACTTTTTTAATTTCTTTATTATGCAAAAATTTTGTAATTAGTTTTAATGGAAATCACGAGACGATAGGGAATTAAAGTTTATATGTATATGTAGGGTGGGTGGGTGGCCTCTATCCCACCCTCCAATCAGTAAAACATCATCCAAAATTATTTGAAATATTTGATTGAATAAATCTATTAAAATTTGCAATGATGTTATGTTTATTTATGTCTTACAACTTTTAATTAAAACCCTCGCTTATGTTTTACTGATTGGAGGGTGGGATAGAGGCCACCCACCCACCCTACATATACATGATAACTTTAAATACTAATCGTAGATGATTTTGCTGCTAAAAACAATAAAACACTTTATGCAGTAAAAAATAAAACAAAATCAAAATTTCGTTACAATTTATAGCTAATCTTATCTAATTTTGATTTTAAATCTGCCCACCCACCATGCATCAAATTTTTACTCATTTAATCACTCAAAAGTTTTACCTTTTTAATTTTTTTTTAATCAAAAAGTTTTGTAACTACTTTTATTGGAAACCGCGCGACGATAAGGAATTAAAGTTTATATGTCTATGCAGGGTGGGTGGGTGATCTCTATCCCACCCTCTAATCAATAAAACATCATCAAAAATTATTTGAAAAGTTTATTTTAATAAATCTATTAAAATTTGCAATAATGTTATGTTAATTCACGTTTTACAACTTTTAATTAAAACCCTTGCTTATGTTGTACTTATTGGAGGGTGGGATGGAGGACACCCACCCACCCTACATATAGGGCTGATTGTTTTAAATCTGATGTTCATGGAACTTCTTATTTCTAAAACTGTTAAAAAAATTTGGTTTTTATTCTCTGGAGTAAAAAATCTATTCAAATCTGCTGTTAAGAGATTTTGTTGTTGCCAAAATTGATAATAAATTAATGTTGATTGATTGTTGAGGCACTTAGGCGTTGATAAATATTGACTCGTATTTTGATTACAAATTTTAACTTCTTTGCTTTTATATATCCTGTTTAAATTTTGTGATTCTTTGTTTAACTTTATCCATCTTCGGATTGAGAGATTTAATATTTTAATTAATCAAGCACCTATTACTTTAGGACATACTTTTAGAAAGGATTAAATATTTTCATAGATTAGATTTTTTTGGAAACAATGTATTAGGGGTGCTCCAATGAAAAGGTACGAAACGGCATTGTTAATATAAATTATGTCTTTAATTAAAGTGTACACTATAGGTCTGAGCAAAACAAATACATTCATTAACGATCTAAAGGATTCCGTGTTCCCAAAGTTCTTGTGGTCGTGGCGAGACCAAGACTTTCACAGTATTCTTGATTTCATCGTCCGGGTTGAAGCGCTGCTCTTTCAAATGTTTTTCAGCAAACTAAACAGATGGAAATTGCAAGGCGGCATTCCCAAGCTGTAACAAATAATCTAAATGAAATAATAATACTAATCTACATTTACAGAAAACCGAGAGAAATTATAAGGTCTAAGAAATCTTTTAGAGGAAATTCTTTGAAGTTTACAGTTAAAAGGTTTCCAGTGATTAACAAATGAAAGAAACTTAAGGATGGTGGCGACAGTTTGTTATGAAAAGAAGCAAGAATCTAGAGTCTAAAAAGTGTTTAACAAACTTAAAATTAATAAGAAAACTTACATTCTCACAACATTTAAACAAAATACGGAAAAAAGGAATTGTCAAGTTTAAAACATCTTTCCTTTCTCATAATTTTTACAGGTATCTTTGAAATTCTAAATTAAGTTCAATGGTTTCTTATTTATTTCTATCAAATAATCTTCGAGAATAAAAAAAAGAATAGATGGTTCCTTAATTGTAATATCTTGATTGCCGGTTTACCCGGAGAGTTAATACTCCAAAGTTTCGCTGACTCCAACTGAGTTACGCTGATGAAATCCAAAATAGGTCGTAGTTGTTTTTGACAGGATACAATATATATATTTTTTTGTAAATGAGACACAATAACTTTTTTTTACCACTATATTTTAAACAATTACAGTGACTATAGTTCCGAATATAAGCTATTCATTATCAAACTTAATGAATAGCTTATATTCGAAACTATAGTCACTGTAATTGTTTAAAATATAGTGGTAAAACAATGTTATTGTGTCTCATTTACAAATCATTCAAGATGTACCACGAAGTAAACGCCTTTACCATCATATATTTTTTTATATGTATATTTCTGAGCTTTTTCCTCAACTTATAGATTGCTTAGATGTTATAAAACAGTAATAATAATTAATGTTTAAGAATTTCAATTTACGTGAACAGTTTTTTTTTTAATATGATATGATTTGATAATACGAAAAAGTAACATTAACACATTTCCAATCTTTTCGACAGTACTTTTATATCACATAGTCCCGCCTCCCAGGCACTTACATAATCCAAGTAGGTGGAAACTAATTTTTCCAGAGAAAACTTTTATGGATTTACTCTGCCATACTTTTTTTTACCCGGTGAGAAGCGCTGATAAAACTTTATAGAGAGCGGCCCTTTCATCTTGCACGGTTAATACGTAATAGCAAGCAATAAACTTATATTGTTACAACTATTGTTTAATCTCAGATTAACTCAGTTTTCAGACCAAAAACTCCTCGTTCTCATTCACGTCCACGCACTGAATGCTGAGTGACGTGGAGAGTGTTAATTTTAACAGTGTTGATAAACGCAAAAAATAATGTGTTATCGTAGGACAGAAAATTTTAATCGACCCTAATCTATAAATCGCTGCTGTTTATATTTTGCACAATTTTTTTTTAATCAATATGATTTTATCAGTTTCTTCATTTCTTAATTATGTAAAATTATCAAATTAGATTAATTTATATTAATTAATTAAAAGTTCTTGAATGTTGTCAACGTTAACTTGGTGGTACATTTTAATAAGATAATTAAAACACTTTAACTTTGTTTTACCACAAAAAATATTTATTGCTGTGACTATAGTTTCGAACATTCACTGTTCATTATCAAACATAAAGTGGATTAAAAGTTATTTGCAAATTATTATTTTATAGGTTTAGTTTAATTCTATATATTTGTCTCATCCAAAATAAATTAAGCGATGTATCAAGATAAAATAATAATGGATTTAAGAATAATGAATTTAATATAATATATACATATATAAATATATTTTGAAAATATACTAATCTGATTGATGTTTGTTTTTGGGTTTCGTGAAGAGTATAATCAATAAATATCTAAGCAAAATAAAGTGTGAAGAATTGATGAAGGTCATTATCAATTACAATAAGTGTGTCAGTTTCTTCCAAAGATGTATTAGTGATTAATTAATTTTGATTCTTCAATCTATACGTATTTTATTAATCATTAGAAAAGTTAATTTTGATAATGATTCATTCCCACTCTATGTACCTAAATAATAAAAACTGAGATTATTTATTAAAAACACGTCATGTAAACTCAAGCCAATTAAAGTTTCTTTAACTACTTTTCTTTGGATTTTTTAGGAATGAAGCAAACATGTACTGTCTATGTATAAAAACAATTTTTTTCACATCTTTTTTATTTTTGGACCTCGAACCAAAACTTATTTCGCTTTTATTTTGCACATTTATTATATACGTATTTTTTTTATTGTACGCTCTTGCTAAAAACAATGTAGTTTCCCACACGGTCATCCGATTTCGGCAACGGCAGGTTCGTAAATGCGGTAGATTGAGTTATTAAAACTATGACCTAACCGAGAATTGATATGTATTTTTTATTATTACTACTTTTTTTTTATTTTGGAAACGGTAGTGCCGCGTATGACTTCATCCAGCCGAACGAAATTTATAACATAATAATGGGTTTCGGTGTTGGTGATTTTTTTTTTCTGTTCGCCTTCTCGATATGTTCGAAGGTGACGTGTTTGTACGTGTACGGAAAAATAATCCGTGCATGCGTAATTATGAATAATGGCGATTTTGCCGGAATTGTCGGTGGGAAACAACTTTTACTTCGAGTGCGATTTATTATTATTATTATTTAAATACTTCTGTATTGTCTGGAGGGACCAGTTGTTGCGTGTATTAATTTAATTGCAGTTTGTGGATGAAATACTTTTCTTAAGCTACACACAAATAATAAGCATTATCAAGAAAAAAACACGATTCTTTCAAAATCAACTACTTTGGAAACGATGGATTATCTAGACCACAAATGAAAAACTCTTGATTCTACAGGTTAAAAACCAAAAATTGTATATAGTTTTTGAAATGGTAGATCAAATAATTTTTTACACATTTTTACATTTCTAGTTTGATAATGACAAGCTAAAATTGTCGAAATTTTAGTCACTTAATAAAGTCAGTGTTGTATAAACAAAGTTAAAAAGTTTTTATTTGTGAAGAATAATGTATAACGAAGTAGAAGCCTCCACCGTTAACAGTTTTTTCAAATAATCTATTGTTTTTGGTTTCTTTGAAACTTTAATCAGGGTGAAAGAATTTAATGAAGAGTGGAAATGTTTATTGAATAAAACCGTTCAAAAACCTATAAGAAAAGAACTGAAGACGAGGAACAATTCATTTCGAAATCAAAACTTACTTTAACTACGTTGAAACCAATGAAATTTCTAGATAACAGATTTAAATGGTTTTTGTATGCAGTAAGCAGAAAACAAAATGTTGAGCAATTTTATAAGGAATAAGCTTTTTGATCAACAGATGAAAACCAATAACCAATTAATTCCAAAGAATAGAAACCAACATTTTCACTTAGTTTTTGAAAAGGTGGACTTTCAACACTTTAAATCATTATTGTTTTTATTAGTATTGTTCTTTTTCGTATTCTATTAAAGATGTAGAATCCACAAAAATTAGTATTTAAAGTTATCATGTATATGTAGGGTGGGTGGGTGGCCTCTATCCCACCCTCCAATCAGTTAAACATAAGCGAGAGCTTTAATTAAAAGTTGTAAAATATAAATAAACATAAAATAATTGCAATTTTTAGTGATTTATTCATACAAAATTTTCAAATAATTTTTGATGATGTTTTATTGATTGGAAGGTAGGATAGAGGCCACCCACCCACCCTACATATACATATAAACTACAATTACTGATCGTCTCGCAGTTTGGTGTAAAACTAATTACGAAACTTTTTGAACAAAAAAAAATTCAAAAGGTAAAATTTTTGAGTGAAGAACTTAATAAAAAATTTTATGTTCAATGGGTGGGCAGATTGCAAATCTAAATTAGATAAGATTAGCTATATAAAGTCATTTATATTTAAACTTAAATTTTGATTTTGTTTTATTTTTTATTACACAAAGGGTTTAATTCTATTTAGCAGCAAAATCATCAACAATCAGCAATTAAAGTTATCATGTATATGTAGGGTGGGTGGGTGGCCTCTATCCCACCCTCCAATCAGTAAAACATAAGCGAGAGTTTTAATTAATAGTTGTAAAATATAAATAAACACAAAATAATTGCATTTGTTAAAGATTTATTCATACAAATTTTTCAAATAAATTTTGATAATGTTTTACTGATTAGAGGGTAGGATAGAGGCCACCCACCCACCCTACATATACATATAAACTTCAATTCCTTATCATCTCGCGGTTTCCAATAAAATTAATTACAAAACCTTTTGAATAAAAAAGAAATTCAAAAGGTACAATTTTTGAGTGAGGAACTTAATAAAATTTATATGTCAATGGGTGGGCAAATCTAAATTAGATAATATTAGC
This sequence comes from Ontholestes murinus, assembly GCA_963969525.1. Lineage (NCBI taxonomy): Eukaryota > Metazoa > Arthropoda > Insecta > Coleoptera > Staphylinidae > Ontholestes > Ontholestes murinus. The sequence continues at coordinate 10,302,983 of OZ018389.1, read as the reverse complement.
TATATAAAGTCATATATATTTAAACTTAAATTTTGATTTTGTTTTATTTTTTATTACACAAAGGGTTTAATTGTATTTAGCAGCAAAATCATCAACAATCAGCAATTAAAGTTATCATGTATATGTAGGGTGGGTGGGTGGCCTCTATCCCACCCTCCAATCAGTAAAACATAAGCGAGAGTTTTAATTAAAAGTTGTAAAATATAAATAAACACAAAATAATTGCAATTTTTTGGAGATTTATTTATACAAATTTTTCAAATAATTTTTGATGATGTTTTACTGATTGGAAGGTAGGATAGAGGCCACCCACCCACCCTACATATACATATAAACTTTAATTCCTTATCATCTCGCGGTTTCCAATAAAATTTATTACAAAACGTTTTGAATAAAAAAGAAATTCAAAAGGTACAATTTTTGAGTAAGGAACTTAATTAAATTTTTATGTCAATGGGTGGGCAAATCTAAATTAGATAATATTAGCTATATAAAGTCATATATATTTAAACTTAAATTTTGATTTTGTTTTATTTTTTTATACAGAAAGGGTTTAATTGTATTTAGCAGCAAAATCATCAACAATTAGTAATTAAAGTTATCATGTATATGTAGGGTGGGTGGGTGGCCTCTATCCCACCCTCCAATCTGTAAAACATAAGCGCGAGTTTTAATTAAAAGTTGTAAAATATAAATAAATACAAAATAATTGTAATTGTTAGAGATTTATTCATACAAATTTTTCAAATAATTTTTGATGATGTTTTACTGATTGGAAGGTAGGATAGAGGCCACCCACCCACCCTACATATACATATAAACTACGATTACTGATCGTCTCGCGGTTTGTTGTAAAACTAATTACGAAACTTTTTGAATAAAAAAAGAAATTCAAAAGGTAAAATTTTTGAGTGAGAAAATTAATAAAATTTCTATGCACGATGGGTGGGCAGACTTTAAATCCAAATTAGATAAGATTAGCTATAGAAGTTTTTTAAAATAATTTCAATTATTTTTGGCATTTTTTTTCGTGACTTTTGTAGATGTAATCATGTAAGAAATTTTGTGTTTGTTGAAAAATTTTTAGACTGTAGATTTTTGGTTTCCTTTCTTTTGAGAACCATTGGAAACCTTCTGACTGTGACTTTTAAAATTAATATCGAATTTCAAAGATTTTCTTCTATATTGTTTTATTTTTTATTACACAAAGGGTTTAATTGTATTTAGCAGCAAAATCATCAACAATCAGCAATTAAAGTTATCATGTATATGTAGGGTGGGTGGGTGGCCTCTATCCCACCCTCCAATCAGTAAAACATAAGCGCGAGTTTTAATTAAAAGTTGTAAAATATAAATAAATACAAAATAATTGTAATTGTTAGAGATTTATTCATACAAATTTTTCAAATAATTTTTGATGATGTTTTACTGATTGGAAGGTAGGATAGAGGCCACCCACCCACCCTACATATACATATAAACTACGATTACTGATCGTCTCGCGGTTTGTTGTAAAACTAATTACGAAACTTTTTGAATAAAAAGAGAAATTCAAAAGGTAAAATTTTTGAGTGAGAAAATTAATAAAATTTCTATGCACGATGGGTGGGCATACTTTAAATCTAAATTAGATAAGATTAGCTGTAAAAGTATTTTTAAATAATTTCAATTATGTTAAAAATTTTTAGTTTTAAGATTTTTGGCATTTTTTTTTGTGACTGTGTAGATGTAATCATGTAAGAAATTTTGTGTTTGTTGAAAAATTTTTAGACTGTAGATTTTTGGCTTCCTTTCTTTTGATAACTATTGGAAACCTTATGACTGTGACTTTTAAAATTAATATCGAATTTCCAAGATATTCTTCTAAATAATTTCTTAGACTTGAAAAATGTAGACGGTATTATCAATTTCGAGAATTTTGTGTTTGTTCAAAAATTTTTATTGTAGATTTTTGGCTTCCTTTCAATTGATAACCATTGGAAACCTTCTGACTGTGACTTTTAAAATTAATATCGAATTTCAAAGATTTTCTTCTAAATAATTTCTTAGACTTGAAAAATCTAAACGGTATTATCAATTTCGAGAGTTTTGTGTTCGTTCAAACATTTTTAGGCTGTAGATTTTTGGCTTCCTTTCTATTGTAAACCATTGGAAACCTTCTGACTGTGACTTTTAAAATTAATATCGAATTTCAAAGATTTTGTTCTAAATAATTTCTTAGACTTAAAAATTGTAAACGGTATTATCAATTTCGAGAATTTTGAGTTTGTTCAAACATTTTTAGACTGTAGATTTTTGGCTTCCTTTCTATTGTAAACCATTGGAAACCTTCTGACTGTGACTTTTAAAATTAATATCGAATTTCAAAGATTTTCTTCTAAATAATTTCTTAGACTTGAAAAATGTAAACGGTATTATCAATTTCGAGAGTTTTGTGTTTGTTCAAAAATTTTTAGGCTGTAGATTTTTGGCTTCCTTTCTATTGTAAACCATTGGAAACCTTCTGACTGTGACTTTTAAAATTAATATCGAATTTCAAAGATTGTCTTCTAAATAATTTCTTAGATTTGAAAAATGTAGATGGTATTATCAATTTCGAGAGTTTTGTGTTTGTTCAAAAATTTTTAGACTGTAGATTTTTGGCTTCCTTTCTATTGTAAACCATTGGAAACCTTCTGACTGTGACTTTTAAAATTAATATCGAATTTCAAAGATTTTCTTCTAAATAATTTCTTAGACTTGAAAAATGTAGATGGTATTATCAATTTCGAGAATTTCGACAGAGCGCGCGTAAATAAAATGTCAATGTGTACACAAATAACGTCTCAATCAGAATCTGGAGAAAAATCAACTGTTTCAAGATAATAATTTAAAAATACGAAAACATTTCGTGAATTTACAATAATGAGTCTTACTAAGACTAAAAAACAAATTAATTTTGAAACAACTACTTCTCTAGCTAATACTTTGACAGACATCGTTTCAAGATAGTAACAACTCAATAATGTATAAAACAGAATTCAAGCAAGCAAAATAAAGTTTTTCAATTGTCTTTTCATTATGTTTTTCACTTAGAAACTTCCCTAAATTAATTTATATTCTTTTCAGTTCTTTTTGTTGAAGATTTGTCAATCACTAAAAACTTGGGACTTTTGACAGCTATTTATTTTTTAGGCAAATTTTTCTTAGATTTAACAATTTCTTCTCTTTCTCTGTTTTCTTCTTGATTTCTTTTAGTATTGTCCTAGATTTTTGTAGACTTTCTTGTAATATTATCATTAAAATTACCATTTTTGTCTTTCTGTTTATCCTCCTCTTCTCTCTTGCCTTGTTTACTAAATGTTTTTATATTATTTTCAAGTTTTTTTGTTGATATTTTTTCACTAAAAAGCGCTACTGACTTTTAGAAGCAATTTAAATTTTAAGCAGCTTCTTAAGAATTTTTCTTATATTAGACAATTTCTCTGTTTTCCTCTCTCCTCTTTTTTAAATTTAATTTATTCTTTATTAACGTTAGGCCATTTACAAGGAGACACAAATTCAAGTTTTCTTTTAATTTTCTTAGGTTTGGGTAGATTTTCTTACAGAATGCTTTGAAGTAATCATTTAAATCTATCTCTTAATCGCTTTCTTTATTTTTCTTCTTTTCTTTACTTTACCTTTAAAAGTAAAGCAAAAAGAACAATTTAAAACGAAAATAAAAATTTCTTTCTGTTTCCTCTCTAAATTTTTCTTTAACGCCATTTTTACTTCAGATGTTTCATTTAGTTTATTCTTTAATTAATTTCTATCCTTTCATTTGTAGAGAGTTAGTTAATAACTATAAAACTGGAGACTAACAGTAAATTATTTTACGCTTACTTCTTAAAAAAACTACTTTGATTTGGTAATTTCTGTATTCAACACTTTTAATGCTACTTGCTTGATGGAACCAAATTTTCAGATTGGGTATAGTAAAACACTTGTTTTGTTCTATATTTTTATTTCAGTCAGGCAACTGAGAATAAAAATATGGAACAAAACAAGTGTTTTACTATACCCAATCTGATAATTTCTGTTTAAAATTTTTTTCTTTGATTTGATAATTTCTCTGTTTTCTCTCTCTGTTTCTTTAAATATTTTTAGATTTGTGTAGATTTTCTTACAAAAGATGCTTTATAAAGTCACCATTTAATTTATGTCTATCTCTTAATAACATTCTTTATCTCATTTTCTCTTATTTTACACTTAAATATAATTTAAAACGAAAATCAAAATTTCTTCCGGTTTGCTCTAAGTTTTTTCTCTTACACCATCTTTACTTCAGATATTTTACTTAGTTTCTTCTTTAATAAATTCTTATCCTTTCTTCTGTAGAGAGAATGTTAATAATTAAAAAACTCGAGACTAAAAGCAATAATTTTCTTTCTCCTTTCTCTCTAAATCTTCTGTCTTAATCTTTCTCTGAAATATTCGACAGTATCTCATTTCTCTATCTCTATATGTCTGTCTCTAGTTTTCCTTTGCAGATGTATTTAATAAAAATTTCTTTCGGGTTTTTTCTTTAACGTCATCTTTACTTCAAATTTTTTACTTAGTTTCTTCTCTAGTAAATTCTTATCCTTTCTTCTGTGGAGAGTTTGTTAATAAATAAAAAAGTCGAGACTAAAAGCAAAGATATTCTTTCTCATTTCTCTCTAAATCTTCTGCCTCAATCTCTCTGTAATGTTCTACAGTATCTAATTTTTTTATCTCTATATGTCTGTCTCTACTTTTCCTTTGCAAATGTTTTTAATCCTAAATTTAAGAGACTCTAAAATCATTCTATTTTTCAATATCCATAAAGCAGTATTAAATTGATTTCTACATGAAAATTAAAGAATACACATTTGAAACAACTTTCTTTTTTTAACGAACAAACTTTTTCTTCCACACAAAAATCGAAGATAATATATTTCCAATCTATGTTTTTTTCTTCCTCTCTTCGATTTCGAAAGCGGAGGAGTCCAATTAGAGCAATCTGGCGTAGGAAGTCCGCCCGCCATTGTTTTGTTTTTGGACTTGGGTCGCATCGGTCTTTCGCAACGCGGCCTCCTCCTCCTCCTCCTCAAACCATTCTTTTCGTTCATCGCCGTCGTCTTCTTCTTCTTCTTCTCGCGATCAATACGAGAGAAAAAAATAATAATACAAGTAACAGCGTCAAGATCGACGTCTCGGAATTTGTAATTCTTCTAAAAATAAAACGATTGTTCATCCGTGCGTCAGCCCAAATCACGATCTCGCTACCTTCGAGAGACAGCCGGTCGAGCGATTCGCTTTTGTTTCAATGCAACATTGCAATTATCCACATGTAAATGTTTTATGCGATACGTACACAATTTTTGTACAATAATTTGGTTTCTATAGATATATCATTAAGGTGACATGGATTGTCCACAATCTATCTATCGAAAGACGTTAGTATCACTTCTTTCGATAGATAGACTTTGGACAATTCAAAATTTATCACGAAGTAAAATCTTTTACAATCACTTATTTACGTTTCAAGTCGAAAATATTTAAACATATAAGGAAGAACTTATAACAATAAAACATAAAATGAGCATTAACCTTCGAGGTTAGGGAAAAAAATCCGAAAAGCAATCAACAACAAAATCCATCAAGCCGGCCATCGTCCGTCTCATTACAAATGCGCAGTTTCGAGCACGGGAGCTGGTGGCCAATTAATCAAAATGCGGTCATTAGCGAAAAGTCAGGAGTTTCGGATTACCGGGTGTGCATGAGTAATGTAGGAAGCTGGTAGATGATCATTTTTTTTTTTATTTCGTCTGCCGTAATCCACGATTAGAATAATAATAGCCGCGATACCGCCGCCATGGCATCATCAATTACCTTTGGCATCCAAGGTTGGCGATTTTTTCCTCTCTACCATCGGGTTAATTAAATAATGCCCGATCGCAGATAACACGAGCGTATTTTTCCAATACGTGTATGACTAAAGTGAATGGGCGATGCGAGTATGTAATGCAATCATCGTATCGTTATAAAAATCGAATTAAACAACAAAAATATCGTGTTTGTTTAAGATGCAAATACGAATGTTAATTATAGGGATGATTACATTTGCATTAAGTAATACGTTTTTGTACTTACCATTGTGCATAATTAATTATATGGTATGCAACCGTATATACGTAAAAATGTTAATTTAGTAGTATAATATAGAAGACCTAAATTATATTATTAAGAATTATTGGTGCCGATAAAATCAATGTATTGGTTTCGGGGTTTCCCCGATTGGAAATCGTACAGGAGAACATGAGGTGCAGGAAGTGTGGCGCTTCTCTGAATTCACCCCAATCACTTATCGATTTCAGCGTGGAGAGGGTTTGCATTCCTGGAAACTTTTACGAGTAAACATGTGAAAACTAGTTATCCAAAGAATACCCCATCCTCATTACACGTCGCATTACCAGAGGCCATAATAATTAAATATGTCATCTCGTTAAAATGATCGAAATGTGCGAGATTAGCGCGGCGTTTAAGAGTCGATTTACTATTAGCAATAAAGTTGATTCGCGACGGTCTGCTGCATTTGTATACACCGTATTTAAGCCGACTGGGAAGAGAGTGAGAGAAAAAAAAATTGCCAGGACGGACTTTAATGTGTTTTACGACATCCGAACGACACGCTCGACAATGGATGGAAAATTCTTTCAAAACGGAGGAAATTCAATTAAAGCTTTTGCCTCGATTAATTCTTTACAATAGATTGTTTGATGGAGACGTATTTATTAAGTTTATTGATTTCCTCAGCATCTTTAAAACCATGTCATCAACCTAAAAAAATATTGTCACTTTATTAAGAATTAACATTTCTTCATTAGTACTTATCACATCAAGGGATGTCAGTTTTTATCATAGCTCTTCTTATTTAAAACATCTTGACCAAAAATGAAGATATAGAAAAAAATTAATTATCTTCCTCGGGGAAACAATCTAAGCTCTTTTAGAAATAAAAATTTTAATGTCAATCAAATATGCACCCACAGAAAAGCAGAGTTTAATTAATTAGGAATAACTGCTGAACATCAACTGCAGAAAGAAATGAAAGCTAAAGATTTAACTCCATCTCCAAGTTCTTAAATTTGTAAAAGATCCAAAAGTCTTATATACTTACAACATCTTTATTAACAAACACAAATACAACTAATATTATACAAGAATGATACAATTGACGTTAGTATATTAGTTTGCTAAATGGCTATCGACCACCGTTTTTTCAGCCTCCAAAAATCTTATTTTATCCTTTAAAAGCCTTTTGAGCCGAGCTCTAATGGCAATAAAGTCTGCGAAAATGGACAAACAGTATTTCTTGAATAATTTTTTCATTTATCTCACAAAGTCAGCAACAGAAACTAAGTGTTTAACAATTGTTTACATATTAGAACAAAGAGTAATAAAAATCAATCGATGAGTTTTCCAATTTTCAACTAGGTTAAGAAAAAATTTTAATGAAATCCATTTGTAGAATTTATTTTTATAGGCAAAACTTCATCAACTACAGAACGAAACGAAAGTTAAAGATTTAATGAGAAAAATTAATTTCTCTGATCGGTCTTACATTATATGTTATGCAAGAAAAGATTAGACTCCATCTTCAAGTTCTTAATTTCATTTCCAACTTTCCCAATTCTTTGAAACAAGTTGAATATTTGTTTCAGAATTTATTATTTTATCTTGCAAAAGCCTTTTTAACTAAGTCATTATGAAGATAAAGTCTCCGAACATTGACAAAACGTTACAAAAATCGTTCCTTAATTCTCTAAATGAGATAATGTCTCCAAAAGAAAGAAAATATAAAGCAAATAACAAAAAAAAAAAAAATCGAGAGATATAACTATAATAACTGTTAAAGATTCCCGGCTTAAGAAATTATTTGGCTTATGAATTAGAACATGTCATAAACTTCGCCTTTGAGTTCTGTAATATTTCGAAGATCCACGATTCTAAAATTTTCTAATTGCTTGAAAACACAGAGTTTAAAATGAGCACAAATAGAAAATACTAATTAGAATTAGCTGAACATTATTGAACATCAACTTCTGAAATTTATTAGCCATGTCCAAATGTTATATCCATCTTCAAACTGTTCAATTCTTGCAAGATATTTTAAACTTCTAATGGCTGGAAGTAGCTGTTATAATAATTAGGAATTTTAGGGCTTCAAATATGCCTAGATCAAAATATAAGGTTTAAATTGAGTAGAAAAATACTTACTTAGGAAGAGCTGAACATTACTGCACATCAACTTTAGAAGCTTAAGAGCCAAGTCCAAAAGTTATCTCCATCTTCAAACTCTTCAAGAGATTTATTACAAATTCCAGAAGTATTTTCAACTGAGTTTTTTTTTCTAGAAATAAAGCCTGCAAAAATGACAAATCTAAAAACAGAGTTTAAATCTGGTTGCAAAAGCATTTTGAACTGATTTTTATTGATATAAAGCCTCAAAAACAGCGTCAAGATCGACGTCTCGGAATTTGTAATTCTTCTAAAAATAAAACGATAAGCCCGTAAAAAATGACAAAGCTAAAAACAAAGTTTAGATTTGGTTGCAAAAGCATTTTGAACTGATACAATATTGATATAAAGCCTCAAAAAATAACAAACATAAACACAGAGATTAGATCTGACTAGAAGTAGCAAACATATTAATTTCGATCATCTGTTGAATATAATCGGCAAATATTTAAGACCTGATTGAAAGGTTATAAGGACGCACGAAACTCAAACCTTTGGGAAGAGTGAAACACTACGAACATATTACAGCCGTAACATTTGAGTTCTTCAATTTTTTAGAACCAAGCTCAATATTTGCTAAAAACTTCCCTATTTCAAATTACAAACGCCGAGATTTTCCAAAACTCAAAAGTCTTAAAAGGGTGTAAAATGCACGGGCAAAAATACAGAGTTTACCTGACAGTGAATTCAAATTGGAAAAGTTTCAAACAATGTAAGACAATTTTGATTCAGCAAAAATCATGAGGTGTAAAAATTTGGACTGCAAGCGCTCTTTGAAATAAATTTTCCAAAAATAAGGATCACTATTGGTAGTTTAAGTTTACGTGAAGTGTTTTGAAAAAGACAATAACACTTTATTTATTTTATTCTTTACCTTACTTATTTATTAAGCATTAGACGTACATTTGGTTCACAAGATGAGCATTATCAATATCAAACTGAGAATAAAGATATTAAAGTTTAAATCTTAATGGATGCGCAAAACTGTTGGAGTAGTGAAAGATTACGAATACACCCTGGAGTCTACTTTAAAGTTCTATAATTTTTAGAAGACAGACAGAGAATCTAAGTTAGATTTTTAGTCGTTTATTTACAATGTTTGATTCTAGATAATGTTGTAAATGTTTTTTTATTTTTCTTAGTCTTTGTTTTCACTTTTTGGCCTTTGTTATCGTTGCAAAATCTTCGAGCTTTTAAAATTAATAAACGTTCGTATTAGATTATTGAACGCTAGTTTCAAATGTCTTTCGGGCTAAGGTGTTTTATAACTTACGACTGAAAACAATTTGTCTATAAATTATCTGATAATTCGTGAGAGGCGCTTTTCTTAAAAACTAAACCTCATCTCAAAATTATGACAATGTAATGTAAAAATCTTTTATAAGATTTTTTAAATATTGAATTGATGAGGTGGAAACATGATTATTTTAGTAGATTATGCGGTTTTTGGTCCTTGCGAAAATTTAAAACGTGTATGTACTCTAAAAAAAATCCTACTTCAAACTGACTTCATCAAAAAAATACAGATTTTAACATCAGCAAAACATGCCCAAATATAAACACAGACTTTAAATCATATTTTCTCTTAGGCCTATCGTTGATATTTAGCTTATTCTCTCTTATTAGCCTTTGCCAAAACTGCAAACTGTTTTTATAATGAATTGTTGAAATTAAAAGAAATACAAAATTGGTTTATTCAATGTAGATCTTCCTAAAATATTAAAGTAAAAAGCTATAGAAAATGAAGAATAAAAAATTGAGTTATAGTAATTCTAAATCCTTATAAGAGGCTAGCTCAAAATTTTAAGCAGGACTTATTTGTAGAACTTGTGAACTTCAACGCCTTTTAGAACATACGATGTAAATATCTTCTAAAATAGCATCAACATCCAGAATTTAAATCTAATAGAAATCACCTTCAGAATTGAAGTCTTCATCATAATTATTCTTAACTAAAATATCTAAACAACACAAATTAGGTAACGGTGATCTCAAGTTTTAATTCTCTTATAAAATTCCATTTTCCATTTCCAGTCTTCTATTTCTTGGTCCAAAACAAAGTTTCCATTTTTCCTAGAAAACCCAAGCTTGATTTCTAGTAAATTCTTTGTAAATTTTTTTCAAGCTCAGATATTGATAACAAAAGATTGATTTTGAATTCTTAAACAAGTAAACTCGATATGTATTCTAAAAAATCTACTTTTTCGAACTGACTTCTTTGAAAAATACAGATTTTTACTTCAGAAAAATATACCCAAATTTAATTTCGATAAAACTTTAACTCAAATCAGCTCCTAAACGCCACCATGTTCAGAAGTTAATTTGCCTGTTGTGAAAAAATACAAACACGCTCAGATTTCCTCCTTCAACTTTTCTTCAAAAGCATAACGATATTTTCCCAAAAGTTTTTATTACAAATTTCGAACGTCTTTTGAACTGAGCTCTGCGTAAAATGAAGATTTTGAAGTTTTCGAAAATGTATAAACACAGGGTAAATTCGTTAAAAAACGGCAGAATTATTGATAAAGTTTTTATAATAAAATTATTTTATTGAGCCGAGATCTTCTAAAAACAATACAATAAAATGCTAAAATGGATTTAGTCATAACCCAAAGCTCTGATATATTCTATATTTTGTTCTCGTCATATTAAATGCTACAAATAATCGAAGAAAGAAATGTATTCAAAATTTTTGGAAGAGGTCAACCGAGATCTTTTAAAAATAATGCAGTAAAATGATACAAACAATCTAATTGTATATTAAAGTTGTAAATAACTCGGATTGTCAAAAATGTGTGTTTATTTTCACTACAATTGTTTCGCAAATTTATTTCTTCTTCAGGTGAATGAGTTTTCGAAAAAATTGTAATGAAAATAAACACACATTTTTGAAAAAAGTTATTTACAACTTTAATAAAAAAATTAATGGATTTTTAACATCTTAATCTAAATTTTTTAGAAGAGGCCAGTTGAGAAATTTAATGACAATCTCCAGCTGATACATTTTGAAAAATAATTAAACAGTTCTTTTATAGAAGCAATCAAATGAAATTCTACAATTGCTAGCCTAAATAAATAAAAATAAATAACTCTGATCTTAAATACTATTTTTCTTATAGGATTCAAGTTAGATTTCCAGTCAATTATTTTCATTTTTTGTCTCTATGTCCTTAGAGAGATCAAACTGATTTTAAGTCGATTTATCAAAATTGTAATTTTCTATCATGCCCAGATTTTAAGATTAAAAAGAATCTAGATTGTTAAGCAGAGATCTAAAAGTAAAGCATTAAATTCTACAAGAAGGCGAAGGAAAAAAGTACAATTTTAGAAACAAGTTAGAATCAATTTTTTCTAAGGCTAAAAAAATTAATTTTGAATAAATTTTTTTTAAGGTTAGGAAAGGGTAATCTAAAAATTTCAAAACTAGTCCATTAGTAGGACTTCAAACGTCTTTCTAGCTAAGATCTTCTGAAAATTAAAATGTGAAGAAGCTTTTCTAAATGTATAAACAGGCACACTGTTTAAGGATTCTCTAAAAATTGAATTATACCTTTCTAGAGATAAAGATTTAACCACCTTCAGAAATTATTAGGCATCACATTTTCTGATTAAAAGAGAGCTTAATATTCGTTCCAAAAAAATCCTATTTTAAATAACGGATGCCTTTAAAAAACCATTTTCTAAAAATAGAAATTTGAACGTCGGCAAAAATGCACAAATGGTAATCTAAAACTCAAACGTTTTCTAGCTGATATTTCTTATAAATTTTAAATGTTGAGCTTTTGTAAATAAATAAGCATTCAGATTAAGGACCTAGAAAATGAATTTAACTCTACCAGAGAGAAAGATTTGACCACCTTCAGAAGAAATAGGCATCAAATTTTCTGAGAAATAGAGAACTTAATATTTATTCGATTAATTTAGAAGTGATGTAATGAAAATTTTAATCAAAATTAAATGCTGAAGATCACTATGTGTAAAAATTTATTAAACAAAAATATTAACACGTACTGACAAGACATAAGCTCGATGTTAATTGCAAAAACCTATATTTTAATTTGCAAACCTTTATCTTCTAAAAATAACATTTTGAAAGTGTTTAAATTTATATAAATAGAAAGTTTAGTTTTGGCAAATGGCAAAACTATTAATCAGTAAAAAATTTCTGAACATCATTAGTATCTGCAAAATTTTAAGGGCTGAGTAGAAAATTACAAACAGGTCCTGCATTCCATCTTTAAGTTCTCTAACTATATAATGATACGATAATCATTCCAAAAATCCTTTGTTTACTCTTTACGAAATGAGCTATTTTAAAAATTAGGATCTAATTTGATTCTAATTTTTTGGAAGAGCTACTCGGTGAAATTTTTACGTTCATTAAGCTGAGATCTTTTAAAAATTGAGATTAAATTGTTTCTATTTTTTTTGAAGAGTGAACGATAAAATCGTTGCTTTATTTATGATCAGAAATTAAGATGTAAAAATAAGTTCAAAAAGTATAAACAAACACTCGGAGCTTGGATCGGATAGAAATCAATTGAAATTCTTTTAAAAATACAGATTTTACCATCTTCAAAAATTCATGAGTCAAGTGAAAAAAATTAAAAAAATATTAATTATTATAAATATTTAGAAACCTGTCTTAAAATTTTTACATACTTAGAATATTTAAGCTTCAAAAACTCCTATATTCGATTTGCGAGCGATTTTTAAGTTTGTGCAACATTTTCTGACGTTCACATGTTTTTGGAGAAGTACAGAACATAGATGTGAGCGCCAGAAAATGTTGCACAAACATAAAGGAAGAGTTTAAATTAATGCACTCTTCCATATATATCAAAATCGGCTGCTAAATATTAAAATCTACAACAAAATAGTTAGATTATTGAAAGAATCTGAAAACGTACAGATTTATTTCTAAGAAGAGTTTGATTTATAAGTAGGACCTCGTTGTAGGATTCTGAATTTCAAACGACTTTTAAAACTTGGGATGTAAAAGCCTCTAAAAATGCATCAACATTTAGAACTTAAATCCTACAGAAATAATTTTTTTAAAGTGTTTTATAACTTAAGACGTAAAACTTGTTGTCTATAAATTATCTGATAGCTCTTGAGGGGGCGCTTTTCTTAAAAGTTAAACCTCAACTCAAAATTTTGACAATGTCTGTAATTTATCTATTCTTTTATTAGATTTTTAGTAAATTGTATCCATTTGTTGGACCTAGATACAATTTTAAACGTTTCTTATTATTTCTTAGAAGAACCAACATTGATATTAGATTATTCTTACAGCCAAAGCTGTAAAAACTTTTAGGCGAAGTTTTTGAAATAAAAAGAAATACAAAATTAGTTTATTAAATATAGATATTTCTAAAGTTTTGAAGTTAATAACAGGTTAAAAAACAAGAAAGAATAAAAAATGGAAAGGTGCAAAATTCTCAATTCTTAGAAGAGGCTAGCTCAACATTTCAAGGAGAACCTATTTGTAGGACTTACGAATTTCTCTTCGGAATTGATTTTTTTCTTGTAGCCCTCAAAATTTTTAGAAGACCTAAGGTTGATATTTGTTCTAATAATCTATATTTTGATTTACAAATGCTTTAAGAACTGAATTTTTCTATATCTATAAATATAGGTTGGGAAGTTTTCACATTTGCATTGATAGTAGAACAGAGTTTAGATTTTTTCAATGCAAAAATATATATATATTAGAAATTTAAGGGCAGAGTGAAAAATACGCACAGGCTTTAAGCTCCAGCTTCAAGTTTTCTAACGTTTTAAATTCTTGACTTCAAAACATTCCTATTATTATTTGGAAAAGTGTTTCGAACTGCACACTTCTAAAAATTCACGAAAAAAATATTTTCAGTGAATAATAGTAAGCTACAATGTTTCTTACGCGGATATTAATTTTTGTTTCTATTGTTTAATGAATATGTTTGCGACTAGATTTTCACAAAACGTCCATCTTAATTGAAATTATTATTATTGTGATTATTATTTAAATTTTGATATTGATGTATATAAACATATCTATGTCTAATTGATAACTTGGTATTTTAGATGTAGTCAATGCATTTGGCGGTGAAGGGGCCCTGCAGAAGGGGCCAATCCGGCCCTGTCTTCCTCCTTCCTACAGTGTAAGGCTCTTTTAACACATAATTTTAGTCAACAACGAAACAAAAAAAAAAAGAATGAAAGTGTGTGCTCGATAATGGTTGGAACTTTGGTGCATATCTACTAATGCTTGGTGTTATGAATTGAATACATTTTTTTTAAATTTAAATTTTATATCTGTACATAAATAATCATCAATGGTGTTTCGCCTCGTTAAGCAGCGTACTCATATGGTTGTTGTTTTGTTTCTGTTGCAGGACCATACACTATCCGACCACCACAACCTACAGTTGCTTCTCGAGGTACTAAAATTCCGCACATACACAATTAATACACGGCATTAATAATTTTTTTTTTTACATATAAATAACTATTTTTAACGTTAATATTTATTCGGAAATTCCTATCAAACCAGTATTCACTTGTACTATTTATTGTCCTTTAATGATGTATATATATATATGATGAAAAGAACGGATTTAGTTTTTAAGTTTTGAGTCTCGAGTCTTCGGTACGGACGCGTTTTTATCGAATTGGTCAATTTCCAAAAACATAACTCAAAATTCAAATAGGAACAGTTTTTTGCATAATGACTTTAACCAAGAAATTCTAATAACAATATTAGTTTATATCAAAATATAAATGCAGTGTTTATTTATTTGGATAAGAAATGTTCTATCATATCATAATTAGTTTTGAGTTTTGGTTTTTAATTCAGTTTTGTTTAAACAGTCAAAATCAATATAATAAACATTACAGGCAATTAAATATGAATTCTTTAATTTTCTGACAAATTTATTTTTTTTAACTTGAAAATTTACAAGGCCACTACATTTTTAATATTAATCATGTTATTGTTTTGTTATTAACATACAAATCTTATTTATTGGTTAAAATTTAGGTCACTGGAACATGTTCATATTTATATTGGTTTTAATTCCAACATGAACATTGCTCAACCAATAATTACAGCAATATTTCTATTTTCTACATTGCAATTTTATCACTAGAACATATTAAATATATATTTTATTTTAATAGTGATAACTTCACACAACTCAAATCAAACCGTGAATATACTAGAACATATTCCCGAACATATTGGTTTTAATCATAATATTAATAATAATAATTGCAGAAATATTTTCAGCGGCGATTTAATTTTTTAATCAATATACAGAGTTTATAAAACTGTAGAACATGTTCCCTACAATGGTATCAAGTACAGTACTAGTAAAAATTCATACTTGTAAACATTTTTTTAATTTGTATGTCTTACCAAAAAACAATGGATAATAAACAAAATAGCAGCGGAACATGTTCGTTTCTACAAAATTAAAAAAACATAAAAGTAAATTCGTGCATATTAACAGTGATCGTTAATAAAGTTATAAGAATTGTAAAATGAAAATTAATACACATTTGATCACTAGAACATGTTCCTACTGCATTGTTTTACATTAATAATAAATACAAAACATTTTATTTTATTAATTATTATTATTATTTTAAATGAAAAAACATTGATTTATTGATTTCGTTTGCCTTGAAGATATAAAAAACCTTAAAAAAATATTAACGTAATCTCATCACTAGAACATATTTATAACTATATTGTTTTTATCAATAATAAATGCAAAAAAAACTGAAATGGACAACAATATTGCCTTCATTAATGCTTTAAAGATATAAAACAATCTTTAAAAACATTAATAATGCAATCTCATCACTAGAACATATTTATAACTGCATTGTATTATGTATTCAAACATAGAGAAAGGTAGAAACAAAATAATTTAAAAAAAGAAATCATTTAAAACAATTTAATCACTGGAATCTAATCACTAGACTATGGTTATTTGCAATCTGATCACTAGAACATATTTATAACTACATTTCTTACATTGTTAATATCAGAAAATTTTGTATATTATAATATTAAAGGGAAATAAAAATATAAGTCAATTACTGGATAAAACCTCATCACTGGAACATATTCGTATAAAAGGTTTTCATCACTAGAACATGCTTACCTTTAATTGTCAGAGTAATTTTAGTGGAAACCTAAAAATGATAATAGTGATGAAAATAAACAATTAAAATAAACATCAATTACATTACTGGAATTTGATCGATTTGAAAGTTTTGTTTATTTATTTACGACCTGGTCACTAGAACATATTTATAATTACATTTCGTACATCAATTAAAATTTTATGAATTAAAATATTAAAGGTAGGGACGAAAATTAAACAAATAAATAAATCACTCGATCAAATTTCATCACTGGAACATCTATGTATTAAAGGAATTTATCAATAGAACATGCTTACCTTTATTTTTCACAGTAATTACTTTTGTATGAATGGAAAACCAAATATGAACGTAAAAAAGTATAAACAGCAATTCTATCTCTGGAATCTGATCACTAGATTTGTTTATTTATGTTCACTAGAACATATTTATAACTACATTTCGCACATCAATAAGAACAGTAAAATTTTATTTTATATAATATTTAATAAAAAAACATAAATTATTCGATAAAATTTAATCACTGGAACATATTTTTTTTTAAAAAGGTATTAATCACTAGAACAGGTTTACCTTTATTTTATAATATTAAATGAAAAATCATAACTAAGTCGATAAAATTTCATCACCGGAACATAATTTTTTAAAAAGGTATTTATCACTAGAACATGTTTAATTTTATTTTCTATAGTAATTCACTTTTTATGAATGGAAAATTAAACATAAAACTAGTGACGAACTCGAAAAATTAGAATAAACAATTTCCCGACTAGAATCTGATCACTAGGAGTCTTATAAACCGTTTCGATAGCTTTCCGATCTGATCACTAGAACATATTTATAACTACATTTCATATATTAATAATTACACGAAATTTTTTAATATTATATTATTGAAGGCACGAAGGAAATAAAAATAAAGTAAATTTCCTCACTGGAACATATATGTCTAACAGATATTTATCACTAGAACGTGCTTACCTTTATTTTTCATAGTAACTCTTATTCGTTTATAAAATATTTAATCTGAAAATATTGTTGGACATTAATAAATAGAATAAACAACAATTTTGCTTCAATAGCATTTTCGTTGTAATCACTAGAACATATATAACATCACTGAAACATATATGTATACAAAGTATTTGTCACTAGAACATTTTGGATTCAATTTTAATGTATGAAATTTCGAAGTCAAGAACGATATAAAAAAATAATTTCTTCACTGGAACATATATGTATTAGAGATATTTATCACTAGAACATACTTAATTTTATTTTTCATAGTAACTCATTTTTTTATGTACAAAAAACTAATTATAAAATCAGTAATAAATATAAATATTTATAATAAGCAGCAATTTCATCACTAGAATTTGATCACTAGAGTTCTTATAATCCGCTTCAATACCTTTTTGGTCTGATCCCTAGAACATATTTGTAATTACAATTTTTATATTAAAATTTGCTTGTAAGTTGTGTTTATTATAACATTGAAGGCAGAAGCGAAATAAAAAAAGATAAATTTCATCATTAAAACATATATCTATAACAGATATTTATCACTAGAACATGCTGACCTTTAATTTTCATAGTAATTCTCTTAATTTATAAAATACTTAATACGAAAATAGTGATGAACGTAAAAAATTAGAATTTCCATCACTGGAAAGCCTTTCGTTCTAATCACTAGAACATATGTTTAACTACATTTCAAATATTAATAATTGCATACAAATTTTGTTTATTTTAATATTAAAGGCAGGAACAAATTTAAAAAAAGTTATTTCACCACTGGAACATATATGTATAAAAGGTATTTATCACTAGAACATGTTTATCTTTATTTTTTATTGTTATTCTAATGCATATAAAATCAAAAATGAAACTAGCGATGAACATAAAAAATAGAATCACTGGAATCTGATCACTAAGGATCTTCGATAGCTTTGCGATCTGATCACTAGAACATATTTATAATTTTTTTTAACTATTATATTGAAAACACGAACGAAATAAAAAAAAATAAATTTCATCACTGGAACATGTTTTTATAAATGGTATTTATCAGAACATAAAAAAATAAATTTTATCATTGGAAGATATTCTTATAAATGGTATTTATCACTAGAACATTTTTATTTATCTTAATAATTAATGTTTTTTATTGATAGAAAACTAAATATGAAAATGGTAATTAAAATTTATACAAAATATAAACAATTCTTATCACTAGAACATGTTCCAGATATTGGTATTGAAAGTAATATTTATGCTTTAGATAACGATACGTATAAATATTAATGGATTAAAAAAGATACAAAATCTATAATTTGAAAATAAATTTAATGGACATAATTTGATCACTAGAACATATTTATTAACTATTTTTGTATTCATTAATAATTAATAATAAAATTTTATATATTAATGCAATAAGAACAGCCATAAAATAATAACAAAATAAAATTAGTCGATGTAATTTCACCACTGGAACATGTTCGAGAACATAGTATACATAGTTTCAAAAATATTTTAAAACCATCAATTGAAAACAAATTTAATCGACACAATTTGATCACTAGAACATACTTAAAAATATGTTGTTTTGAAGGATCAATTATAACTTGTTGCGTTACACTCTTGATGAAACTAGATATGCAAATTAGGCGATGTTCCTTATGATTCATAGTTTGAGAACATAACACGAGTTTTCTTTTGTTTAATTTTTATAATGTTTACATTTCTAAAAATTACAATAAAATTTTGTGCGTGGGAAAAAATTTAAAAAAATATATAAATTTATGTAATTTTATCACTGGAACATGTCCGAGAACATATTTGTTTTAATCATAATAATTACAAGAATAGTTTAATGGTGGCTCTCTATTTTAAAATTCAAATTTAATAATACAAAAAGGGTAATGAAATTTTCAAAAATGATAATAACAAAATAATGTTATCACTAGAACATATCCACCACTTTATTTTATTTTTCATCGATAAATTTAACCGTTTAACACTTTATAATAATAAATGTAGTGATGGATTTAAGTAAAAATGTTTTAACAAAATTCTGGAACATATTGATCACTAGAACATGTCCATATGAAGTTTCAAAAAGTTTTAATAAAAGACAAATGCATTTGCAGTAATCCATAAACTTAAAGATGGTTATTAAATTAAAAAAATCTATTATAGAACAACATGTTCTAGTGATAACATATGTTTCTCTTTTACTAATTCATCACTACTTAAAAAAAAGACAAATTAATTTCCAGTATTCCACAAATTTTAAGATGGTTATTAAATTAAAAAAAAAACTATTATAGAACTTCATGTTCTAGTGATAACGTCTGTTTCTCGTTTAGTAATTCATCACTACTTTAAAAAAAGACAAATGAATTTCCAAAAATCCATAAACTTAAAGATGGTTATTAAATTAAAAATGAAACAATTATAGAACGGCATGTTCTAGTGATGACGTTTGTTTCTCTTTTATCACTACTTAAAAAATGTATAGAAATCTTAAAATGTATACTTTTGAAAATTGAAGGTGTGAACATATACATCTAAAAAAAATCACTCATCTATAAGTATGTAAACATTAACAAATTTAAAAAGAAATATCACTAGAACATGTTGTTTTAGTATGAGTTTTAGTATTCTTAAAAATACTACTTTGGGTATCGACTACAGTGATGGATTAACTGAGGTTAACAAACATTTTTTTAAAAAAAATTAATCGACATAATCTGATCACTGGAACATGTTTTTAATCACTTTTTTTAAATTGATAATTACAGTAAAATTTTGTATATTGAAATATGAAAAGGCAGAAACAATATTTAAATAAATATATATGCGCAAATAGAAAATTTCAGCACTGGAACATGTTCTCAAATATATTTGTATTAATAAATGGTAAAAGAAAAATATTACATAATTTTATAAATTATTTTACTTTTTAATTTTTGAAATTTAAAAGCAGTAATAAAATAACAAATAAATATTATTATCATGTTCACCATTACAATATTGAGGGTAAACATTTTGTATGAATAAATGGAAATAGTGATGGTTAGGAGTAAGAATTATCTTTAAAAACTGGTGGAACATATTGGTCATTAGAACATGTTCACCGCCATTTAATCAAACAAAAAACTTTGCATTTATTCGTAAATATAAAAATTATAATCAAATAAAAAAAAAAGTTGTCACTAGAACATGATGTTCTATAGTAGTGTTTATGTTATAAAAATCAAATTTCTACTTTAGATTTTGATTCTTGAAAAGATTTACAAAAAGATCATTTAAAAACGAAATTAAAAAACATAATCTGATCACTAGAACATGTTGTAACTACATTGATTTTATTGATAATTATAGAAAACAATTGTTTAATTAAAATTGGAACATATTGATGACTAGAACATGTTTTCCATATTCTAAAGATAATTTCTACTGTTCTGTAAATTTATAATTATAAAATAAGAAAAAACAAAAGTTATCACTAGAACATAATGTTCCATTAGTAGTGTTTATATTAGTAAAATCAGATACCTACTTTGTATTTTAATACTTAAAAAGAACATTGGATTAAAAGACCTTAAAAAAATCGCACTTAAAAATAAAATTAATGAACTTATTTCCATCACTAGAACATGTTTTAACGTTGTTATTATTGATAATTACAAGGAAAAAATTGTATATTAACATTTAATTAAAAAATATATGAACTGAAAGGTTGTAATTAGTGGAACATGTTCTCGAACATATTTCTTTTAATAATTATTTAAATAATAATATTTTAAAATTCTTTTACGTTTTGCATCTCATGAATTCATTTTTTCTATATTAAAACAGTAATAAATAATTTAAAAAAAAAAATACTGTTGCCATGTTCATCACCATAATAGATTTAATATAATTAAAGGTGAACATTATATATGAAAAAAATATGAAAATATAATAAAATGGATATTGTGATGCATTTAAGGAAGAATTTGTAAGTTTCTAAGAAAAAACTTGCTTGAATCTATTAATCTCGAGAGCATGTTCACCGCCATTACAAAAAACTTAAATTTGCAGTTTTCCATAAAGATAAAAAATAATAATAAGAAAAGACATTTTAAGTATACACATTCAAAGTGGATTCTATGATTAAAACTACTGCAGTATATCATGTTCTAGTGATACTATTCGTTTATCACTAGAACATACTACGCTGCAATAGTTCTAGTGATTAGTTTCCAACAGAATGAAATAAATAAAAAACTTCAACGAAATTAAAAATAATATATAAAAAAGTTTATCACTGGAACATGTTCACATATATAATATTTATAATAAAGATGAATATTTAACATGAAAATAATGACGAGTTTAAAAAAAAGATCTGCGAAATCTAATATAACCAAATATGCATTTCGGCGAAAATATTTTTTTTTAAATTTAACATGTGAAGAACATGAAAAACATTTGAACATGTAGCGGTGACCTATTTTAAATAAGCATTTTTTTAAAACCATTTTTCGTTTTATTACAACAACAAAACAAACTACTTTAGTGATAAATTTTAAGGTTAAGTAAATTTGGCCTTTGTAATGATTTTACTCTAAAGTCATTTTTTATAATTAATGTAATATTAATTAATTTATAAATTTAGTTTGTTCAGTAATATCACTTTACGACGAACAAGTTAAATTTATTATTTGAAAACCAAATATTTCTGATGAAATCCAAATACATAAAAACTGGTCTATATTTTTGACATAATAATAATAATATAAAAATTCTGTATATTAGAGTTTAATATTGTAATTGAAAGAATTAAATTTTAGTACAATAAATTATTAAAATTCTATTCGATAAAAACACGTCCGTTCGTAAATTAAACAATTAACAAAAGAAGGATTGCACAAAATAAACATATTTATTAATATATACCTATTATATTATAACAAAACATAGACTATCGTTGATCTAGTCTAACGAAATAAATGTTTCTTCGGAATGTGCGAACATGTGCAATAAAATTTTTTATTAAAAAAAAATTATATTATAATTATAAACATTATCCCTGTACATAGTTTCCACCATGGAAGACGCTTTACATTCGCTTTATTAGTAGCCGTTATTGTTTACAAAATAATATTTACTAATAAAACTTGTACTATACATTATTTCACGTGAACACTGCGTATATTTTGACTCGATGCAAAAGAATATGACAGGGGCGCTTGTAATTTTTTTTTTTATTATTTCAAATATTATTTGTGTCTAGATTATAGAGATGTTGCAATATATTTTTTATTATTGATACGTAACTAATTAGAATATATTTATTAATTATTTTGTAGAGCTTTTAAAGTGTACATTGCTTTATATATTGTGTAATAAAAAAAATATTTTCGATCGATGTTGTTGTTTTATTGTTTTATTGTTTTTCCTTTTTCTATTCCTTCCCACGTTCGTTCGTTTTTAGTAACCCGCATATATGAATGAAATTAACAGAGAGAAAGTGATGTAAGTAACGTTTTAAATTTGATGCGAAGAGAATTGATGATTATATACTTGATATATAATACCTTAAATAATATATTTTAAATGAACGTTAGGTCAGGTCGTGGGTTTGTCGAGTTCTGCTGTAATAAATTAAAGTAAAATGTAAAAGACAGGGCTGATATATCACCGCGTGATGATCAATGAAGAAGAGGATGTGAAAGTAAAAGGAATTTATTGTTGGGAATAAATTTAAATATTTTACATCTTATTATTATTTAAAACATAATTTATATGAACAATGAATAAAATACTTATTACGTACATAGTAAGTGTTTTATTCAGTGTTCATTATGAATTACGACGTAGTAATGGTCGCAACTATTATTAATATTTTGAATTGAATAGAATTGACTGTATAAAAATCTTCACGAAACTTAAAAAATATATTTCTATGACATAATTTATATTAAACAGAAATTAAATAAAGGAAATAAAATTGCATTCAGTGATTTAAAAAGTTGTAAAATAATAATCAATCAAATGAGGCTGTTACTTGGTGAAATTACATTCTCAAAATCGAAGGGTTTTATTTACCAACTAAATAATCAATCAACAAATTAGTTTAAAAACTTAAAATGAACCTCTTAGTAACACATATTTAAAATAAATTGCTATACATTATGTAAAAACAAGCTGTCGTCGCTTAAAACTCAAATTGAAGTAAATAAAATTGAATTTAGCTATTTTTAACTATTGTAAACAACAATAACTTAAAGAATTACTTTCAAATGCTTTCAAACACCATTTAATTGATTCGTTTTAATAACATTCCATTGAAACAATGGCCCTACTTCAGCCAGATACAAGTTGTCATGGCTCATAATTCAAAATGAAAATAATAAAATTGGATTCAGTGGTTTCAAAAAGTTGTAAAAAATAATCAATCAAGAAATTAGTTTTCAAGCTTAAAAATACGATTAAAATTAACCTATTAATAATATCACTACCAAACAATTGCTATATTTCTGTATTAACTGGAAACAAGGTGCTATGGCTCAAACCTCAGCGTAAGAAAGTAAAATTATTACATTTAGTGGTTTTAAAAATTTAAAAAATGTAATCACTTAAGAATTTAGTTTCAAAAGGTTAAAATCTATTAAAAATTAACATATTAATGATACACCATCAGAAAAATTGCTATACTTCAACTTGACATAAGGTGTCATCACTCAAATTTCCTAATTTCAAAGGTAATGAAATTGTACTCAGTGATAACAAAAACTGCAAAAAAATCTCTTGTTCAATTACTGGATCGAGTCTTAAGTCATTTCGGTTCCGACCAGTAGATGTCTACACTTGTATTTTTAACCATCTTTAGTCACATCATCTAACCTAAGTACTAAGATACTTTAATTGTCATTTAAAAAAAGAGTAAGTTCGTAAAGCAAATCGAAGAAAATCACTATGTTTTACTCTTTATATCCAGAAAGAGGAAAAACGCAACGCAAACACATAAAAAGTTATGTGCTGTGTATGGTAAAGATTGCTAAACATAACGCCAGTGCCAGAATTGGTTTACCAAAATCTGTCCCAGTAATTTCAATGTCAATGATGCGCCACGTCCAGGAGGCATGTTGAAGCCGAAAACGATAAAATAAAAGCATTAATTGAAGTAAACCGCCGTTATACAACTCAGGAGGTCACAAAATGTCAATCATTTCTCAAACGACCGTACAAAGATATTTCCACAAGCTGGAATATGGTATTAAACTTAATAGTTTGGTTCCACATGAACTCAAAGATATTCATTTAACAAAACTTATAAATGCCTGCGACAAGCTCTTGAAAAACAATGAAAATGATCAATTTCTCCTCGAGAGCAAATATCCATCAGAAGAGGGTTGAAATTTGGTGGGATTACAAATTTTGAGCTGCTACCACTAAACCAAACCATCAATACGATGATGTACTGTTGCCAATTGGACAAATTAAATGAAGCCATCAACGAAGAGTAGCTAAAATTGGTAAATCGTAAGGGTGTAAGTCTTCCACTCTGACAACGCGAGACCACCCACAAGTTTAGTTGATCCGCCAGAAGTTGTAAGCGCTTGGTTTGAATTTATTTGACCATTTACCATACTCTCTACTACGATCTGTTTCGATCTTTGCAAAACTCTTTGAATGGTAACAATTCAATTCAGACATCATGACAAATAACACTTGTTTCATTTCGTTGCTGAGAAAGATCAGAAGTTCTTTGAGCGTGTCATCATGATGTTATCCGAAAGATATTAAAAAGGCCATCGAAAAAATAGGATAATATATAACACAATAAAATTCTTTCTTTCTATAAAAATCGTCTTTGATTATTCAAATGACTTAAGGCATCCCAATAATTTCAAAACTTTTAATCATTTTAAAATTAATTCATTTATATCATACAAGCAATTGCCATAATTTAGCTAGAAACAGGTTTCAATCAAGAATCTCTAAAATGTAAAGTTTTTCAAGAATATACCCTAAATTATTCACACAAGTCTTTAAGGACAGTCATTTAATTAATACGTTAATTAGTATCTTGAATGTCGTAGATGAATGATATAATCCTAATAGCATGATATTATATTGCGATAATTCTGTTTCCAATGTTCCTTCTTTGGGCCTTAAGAGCTACATCCACCTACCATTACCCACTTGTTATATAAAACATTAAGAAAAAAATGTGAGCTGTGGATATTTTTTTCGTTTTCTTATTATAAAATTGATGACAAAAAAAACACAAAATGAAATTGATCCATGTTTGTTTCTCATCATACACGTATGGAAAACTTGATGGTTCTTTAATATTAATACTATTCTATCAGTTACCTGTCTCTTCGCCAATAGCTGTCAGATTTACGAATTTTATGACTTCTTTATTTTATTACTTTTACCTAAGCTTAAATCATATGTTAAAGTGAAAATCAGTTTACATTTTATTTGTCTATTCTAATTTATCTGTCTCAACTTCATCAATTTTTCAGAATAATCAATTTTTGGCTTATGGCCTAACAAGGACTAACGATTCCAGGTAGGTTTGGGTTTAATAACCACGTGGCCTGACATTTCGGACTTTTTGCTGTCTGTAGTCATGTCGCACAGATGACAAGTCTAGAGAATCTTGAATGAATGTAGAAAGGAAACCATAAAAAACCAATATCTCATAGATTCATCGCTAAGGGAAGCTTCATACTATCTTTCAAAAGTCTAATTATGACATGCTCTGCTGTAATAGACTTTTTTTCTTTAGCTACTCGTAGGTCATAAATGGACCAAAAGAGTAAATATGGAGTGGGCGACTCCTTAACGTCAAAAGATGCTGAATTACTATAAGGGCAGATCTAATGCCCAAGAAAGACATTCATCATACATTAATTCCAGAATTCACCACAGGGATCTATTAGCAGCCCTAGTAGAAGTTTCCACGAAGAAAGGCAAGAGGCAGGTTGTCATTGCTTCTGCCTACTTACCAGAAAATCAAAGCAAACCACCACCAAACGAGAGGTAAGTAAAAAAACCGTGGAAAAGGTGCCATCAAGGAGGGTATCGACATACCCATAAAAAGATAGCCATTTTCGAAAACCGTTAGACCACTACAGGTACAGGGAGTAAATAAGAAACGGAACCACAGTCCTCACGATACACCATAATGTGGAGGATGACCTTCTGATCACCTTGCTATTGACGACATAGCAATTGTCATAACGGATACATTTGACATCATATCGCCCCTAACCCAAGACGCCCTCAGTACTATAGAAAATGGTGTCTAGAGGGAAGGTTTCAATATCAATCTTCACAAAGCTATATTGGTACATTTTAAAAATCGTAGGAAGCTGAATTACAAAGCTCCCAAAGTAATAAGACAAGAAGTGCGCTGTTTGATCAGGTAAAATATCTATGTTTAATACTGGATAGAAAAATTACGCGCACATAGAAAAATCAATCTATCAATCAATGCCTCAGGCTTTTTTTGCAGTTCATGGGAACGGAAACCCACAATGATACATTAGCTGTACATTATGGCAATAAGACTAATTATTTTCAGATCCTTAATTTAAGTAATTATACTGCATTTTACTTATTTTATGTAAAATATTTACATAGTACCAAAATTAATTCGTATTTTTAGATATATTGCATATATTTGCTAAGGAATTAAATTTTAAAATTATCTCAGAAATTTGGTCGAGGAAGTTCGACCATCAATGTCCATTCTATTTTATTACATTAAAATTATCCAACATTTCTTTGAATTTCAACTCATTTTCCTCCGATGTTCATCTTGCTAGAGTTTTTCAGAATTTTTTTTGTATTTGAAAGGAATTGTCATGTCTTGCTTTATATTATCGAAATTTTTAATAATTTTTCTTCAAAAGTTTTATAATTTTATAATATTTTACAGTATATGAAGAAATGGTTGAGTCTATTTCAAAATTTTCATACTTTTAATATTCAACAGCCTGTATGGGTTGTCTGCATTAACTTTTATCTTTTATAACTATTACAACAAGTTTTTGTACTAAATATTAAGGCTCACTCAATTCAACTTTTCTAGAAGGTGACATATAATCACGGGAATATTTGAAATGCGTAGTGGCGGCCATGAGCAAGCGGAAGCCGGGAACAGTGGAAGAGAATTCCGAGGTTTTTACAAGGACGTCAAGGTACTCTTTCGATAATTTTTTTGATCAATAACTTTAAATTAATAGGACGATGAAGAAATGCCCATACTCCAAAAAAAATTGACGTTGCGAGTCTATCCTACAGAGCCCACAGATGTCAATTCGTGTTTGGCAAATATTCTATTTATGTTTGAAATTTCATCTATACAAACTGCGATAATTAATTGAAAACGATTACCAGTAACTATTAGATTTCTATTAACACATGCTAAACAAACATAACCATTTAATTATAGTTTCTCTGTCAACAACAGCTACAGATTATTATTAATTGTCGATGTTGTCAGTTCTCTAATTGTTGGTGGTTTATCTACTCAATTAAGGAAATTAGTACAAACTGTATACGATAGATATCACCTTAATGATAGAACAATAATCAGTTTTTTTGGCAAATTATGGGTGTCAGACAAGGTCGTTGTCTGGCACAGACAAATTCCTATTAAGTCACGAGCGTTCTTTATACGCTGGTAAGGTGGGCAGGGGGAATTGGCCGATACTAGAACCTCCTCTGACTTCGTGAAAAGAATCTAGAATCGGCAGGTTCAAGATTATAGGAGGTTCTTGACCTCAAAGTAACCTTGATTTTCAAAGGACCTTCAAATGGTTAAAGTCACCTTGACTTTTAAAAACACCTGCTATAAATAAAAATATTGAATCCTTTTATATTTATATTGATATACTCTTCAAGAAACTCACAAAAACAAACAACGATTACACCTTGTATACTTCTCAATTGGAAGAAAGGGAACGCTCGAATGAAATAAATTGAAAGGCAATAGAGAACCGAAATTAGGTTTGTAAAATGTGTTACCAACCTTAATTTTGTTGTTGCAAAATGAATCCAGTGAGGGTACGAAGGCAAGATAAAAGAGAGCCAGATAACCCAGGCATACTGGAAAATGGATTCCAAGTGTAAGGATCTTGAGGTGCATGGTCACATTTCGAAACCATTGGGATGTATGATGGAGCAGTGGTGGAAAAACCTAAATTGATGTATGTATTGTATGTTGATGATAGGATGATATCATCGGCTACATTTTAGTTGTGGTGATCGATTGAGGCGGTAGCCCTATTTGTAGAAAATTATAGAAGGCTTTTAAATATTTCCTGGAGTTGGAGCTATATCGTAGTGGTCAAGAAAAAAATCTGGGTGGGTAAAATAGAGAGAGCTATTGCGTGCATTGTAGGAGACTTGCAGACGTAGTTTTTTTAAAACGATTTACCCCAAAATTGTTTCGATTAATGGTGTTATAATATAATTCTTTCGACAGTGAAAAATGTACTGCGAATTCTGTTTTGCGATGCCACTGTATGAGCTTGAGGATTTATTTCCTAATTTCTTTATTATGAACTATCAAGTATATCTGTTACAAATACGGATATGATATATATTGACGAAGGTTGGCTTGTAAGTGAGATTGCTTTAATCTACTTAATTTTACTGAAATTCCTTTATGATGGTGTTAAAAAATTGGCATCTGTATTTTAACAAAAAAGCGAAATAAATAACTACATAGGATCTAAAATTAATTTTTTTAAATAATCATGAATGTACTGCAACTGTTCATGTGAATAGTTAAAAACTGAACAATTTTCTTTACGTTTAAGAAACCAGATTTCAACAGGAGCGACATCACACATTGGAAGAAAATCTATAAAAAATATGCAAGAACTGTTTAGTAGGCATGTGATCTCAAGATTAGACGTTTATCAAATATATGTCGTTATTTCTTCTTGGTCTGATGATTGGTGGAAAAAAAATTAAAATTCGATCGCAACCCTATTGTCATATGCATAAGTGGTAAGTCAAAAATTGCAAATTCACAAACACCAAACAATTCTATTTTTGGCCACAAAATTGAAATCAGTAAAGGATTTAGTCTGAAAACACATTGATATGTAACTGTACATGGAAACAGCTAATACGATAGGCCCAGTGAGCTACAACAGAGCTACGATGTCTGCGAACTGACTGGAGGGCAAACTTTCAATTTTATGAAGCTTTGTGAGAAACCATTTGAAACAAAACATTGAAAAAAATCGACCTACCCCCACCCTACTGACTCGCATCTGTTAACTCTCATCAACCATTATCTCTCAAGTTTTATTCAACTATCATCTGTCATCATTTTAAACAACTGTCACCTGTTAACTATTGTCCGTTATATATAATAAAAAAATTCATCTCTTACCAGCCATTTTTCATTTAACATCTGTTAACTAACAATTTATGAACTGTCATTTTATATATATCAACTATCATTTTTCAATTGTCATTTGCCAACTGTTATCTGCTAATTGTAATTTAAAAGAACATGTATCAAGTTTCATATATTTATTATGATTTATTTATTGTCAACTGCAACCTTTCAATTATTATCTGATAACAATAATTTATTATGTGTCAAGTTTAATCAGTCAACTGTTTGTTATGTCATAAGTTTTTTGT
This sequence comes from Ontholestes murinus, assembly GCA_963969525.1. Lineage (NCBI taxonomy): Eukaryota > Metazoa > Arthropoda > Insecta > Coleoptera > Staphylinidae > Ontholestes > Ontholestes murinus. The sequence goes on along the minus strand of OZ018389.1, from coordinate 10,272,869 downwards.
TGACAACTGTATTCTATGTACTTCTGTTTATCATATATAACATATCATCTGAAAAATGTGATCTGCCTAGTCACATCTCTTAGGTTTCGTCAAACAAATGTCATCTGTCATCTTTTCAAACAATATCTGGCATATGGCAGCTATTTGTGAATAATTATTTGTTACCTAGCAACTATCATCTGTTATATGCAAAGTTTCATTTATCAACAGTCATCTGATAACTGTCATTTTCATATGTCATCTGTCATCTCTCAACTGTCATTTGGTAATTAATATATGTTTTGTGCCAAGTTTCGTCTAACAATTTTCATCAAATAATTTTAACATTTAAAATGGTATCTATCAAGTTTCATCTGTCAACTGTTATATTGTTTTTTTTTTGTCAAATGTCATCTGACACTTGTCAACTGTTATGTTGCAACTGTTATATGTTATGTTTCGAGTTTAATCTGTCAACTGCCATATCAGATGTCATCTATAAACTATTTTCTTTCCACTCTCATCTGTCAACTGTAATCGGTCAAGTTTTGTCCGACAACTGTTATCATTTCAAACAACATTTGACACAGTCATGTCAATAATTATAGGTCAACTGTCACCTGACAAATATAATCTCTCATATACAAATTCATTTGTCACCTGCCATTTTTGAATTATTGTGTCATCTGAAAGCTGTCATCTTTCAATTATCATCTGTCAACTGTTATATTTTAATTGTTATTTAAAAGGGCATATATCAAGTTTCATATGTCACCTATGATTTGTTAATTGTCAGCTGTCACCTGTTAATTATTATCTGGCTGCTATCATTTGTTATGTGTTAAGTTTAATCAGTCAAAGGTCTGAAACTACTGTCATATATCAACTGTTAATTAGCAATTTGTATCTGTTATGTTAAAAGTTTTTTTTTTCTGATAACTGAGTTCTATTAACTGCCATTTTTTATATATCATATGTCATCTGGAGACTTTTATCTGTTCAGTCACATCTGTCATGTTTCGTCCGACAAGTGTCATCTGTCATTATTTCAAACAATATCTGGTATATATCAACTATCATTTGTCAATAATTATTTGTTAACTGTCACCTGACAATTATAATGTTTAATATGCAAAGTTTCATCTATTAACGGCCATTTTTCGAATGTCATCTGTCATCTCTCAACTCTCATCTGGTAACTAATGTATGTTAAGTGTCAAGTTTCGTCTGTCAATTGCCAATAAATAATTCTATCATTTATAGGGAATTTAAAATATCATCTTTTAAGGTTCATCTGTTAATTGTTAATTTGTTAACCGTTGACACCTGTCAACTATTATGTGCCAAGTTCAAAAGGTCAACTATCATTAGCCAACAGCAGGTTTTCATATATCATCTGTCATCTGGAACCGTCATCTGCCAATTGTCAACTGGTAATTTTTATCTCTTGTATGAAAAGTTTTATCGGACAACTGCAATTTATTAACTGTCCGAAAACTGTAATATGTCTATAATTATATGTCAACTGCCACCTGATAACTATCATCTGTTAAAAAAGCATAAAAAAAATTCATCTGTTAACTGCCATTTTTTATATATCACCCAACAACTGTTAACTGTTAATCTGTTAACTCTTATCTGTCAGTTGTAATTTAAAAGGATATGTATAAGGTTTTATATGCCAATTGTGATTAGTTTATTGTCAACTGTCCCGTGTCAATTATTACCTGGCAACTATATTTTGTTATGCGTCAAGTTTAATCAGTGAAATGTCTGAATCTGTCATATATCAACTTTCTGATAATTGTATTCTATGAACTGCCATTTTTCGTATATCATACGTCATCTGGAAACTGTTATCTATCCCGTCACATCTGTGTGACGTTCGGCAAGTGTCATCTGTCATTATTTCAAACAATATTTGGCATATAGCAACTATCATTTGTCAATAATTATTTGTCAACTGTCACCTGACAAGTATAATTCTTAATATGCAAAGTTTCATCTATTAACTGCTATTTTTCATTTTGTCATCTGTCATCATCTCTCAACTGTCATCTGGTAACTTTTATATGTTATATGCCAAGTTTCGTCTGTCAAATAATTCTATCATTTATTGGTAACTTAAAATGTCATCTATTAAGATTCATTTGTTAATTGTGATCTTGTTAACCATTGACACTTGTCAACTATTGTGTGGCAACCATCATATGTTGTGTGCCAAGTTCAATCTGTCAACTGTCATTAGCTAACAGCAGGTTTTCATATATCATCTGTCATCTGTCAATTGTCAACTTGCAATTTTTATCTCTTGTATGAAAAGTTTTATCACACAACTGCAATCTATTAACTGTCCAAAAACTGTCATCTGACATCGTTTCAAACAACATTTAGCACATGGCAACTATCATGTCAATAATTATATGTCAACTGCCACCTGACAACTATCATCTGTTAAAATAGCATAAAAAATTTCATCTGTTAACTGCCATTTTTTATATATCACCCAACAACTGTCATCTGTCAACTCTTATCTGTCAGTTGTAATTTAAAAGGATATGTATAATGTTTTATATGTCAATTGTGATTAGTTTATTGTCAACTGTCCTGTGTCAATTATTATCTGGTAACCATCATTTATTATGTGTCAAGTTTAATCAGTGAAATGTCTGAAACTGTCATATATTAACTTTTAGTTATCTGTATTCTCTGAACTGCCGTTTTTCGTAAATCATATGTCACCTGGAGACTTTAATCTATTGAGTCACCACTGTCAAGTTTCGTCCAACAAGTGTCATATGTCATTATGTTAAACAATATCTGGCATATGGCAACTATCATTTGTCAATAATTATTTATCAACTGTCACCTGACAATTATCATTTTTAATATACAAAATTGTATCTACTACCTGCCATTTTTTGAATGTCATCTGCCATCTGCCAACTAATATATGTTATGTGTCAAGTTTCGTCTGTCAATTGTCATTAAATAATTCTATTGGCAATTTAAAATGTCATCTATTAAGGTTCTTTTGACAATTGTTATCTTGTCTTCTGTTAAACGTTAAACACTTGTCAACTATTATGTGGCAACTATCATATGTTATGTGCCAAGTTCAATCTGTCAACTGTCATTAGCTAAGGACGGATTTTCACATATCATCTGTCATTTGGAACTGTCATATGATAATTGTCAAATGGCAATATTTATGTGAAATTTTTTATCGGACATCTGCAATCTATTAACTGTCATTTTATATGGATCATATGCTATTAAAAAACTGTCATCTGTCCACTCTCATCTGTCAACTGATATCTATCAAGTTTTGTCCGACAACCGTCATCTGTAATCAGTTCAAACAAGATTTGGTAAATGGCAACTATCATGTCAACTTCCACCTGACAACTATGATCTAAAAAATTTCATGTGTTAACTGCTATTTTTCTATATCATCTGTCATCTGACAACTGTCACCTTTCAATAGTCATTTGTCAACTGTTATCTGTAAATTGTAATTTAAAAGAACACGTATCAACTCTGATAGGTTTATTGTTAACTGTCAAGTATAAATTAGTGCCTGAAAAATATCATTTCTTGTGTCGAGTTTAATCAGTTGAATGTTTGAAACTGTCATATATTAACAGTTTACTTGCAATTTGTATCTGTTATGTGAAAAGTTTTTTCTTGACAACTGTATGTCTATGAACGCAGTATGAAACATAGAAAGCTACTTAGCCAAAGACATGACGTTAAAATAATGAACATTTAAATCATACGTAAAGACGGTTTTCTTGATAAAAAGCAAAAACGTATTTAAAGTCCAAGAATTAGCTACAAAGAGCTACACTCACTCTTTGGATTTGTGTTACCAAAACAACAAAGGCATTAAATCTCTGTCAAAAAAACCTGATCAGAAATTAATATTAAAGAAAATCGCACGTTGTACCGAAGAACAAAATCTATTTCGACGGCTATGTTTTGATGGCGAAGCGTAAAGATAACGAGGTTGAATTACCAGAAGGCGAGGAAATTAGCAATGTTGTGGTTTCAAAATATAGAAGAAGCCATTGACAAAGATAATGAACAAAAAATTATGCCCCATAAGAAAAAGAAGGAGCCAGTGATAAAAGCAACCTTATCCAAAAAGATGTTAACCAAAAAAAATATGCCCAATAAGAAGATTGGTTTGAACGAGTAAGATGAGTCTTTGGTGAAACGATCGAAACAAGCCAAGAAACATAAGAATGAAGACGGAGGTGGTATAAATATTGAAAAGGCTATGAGTATGCTGAAGGAAGATATGCAATTTTTCAAGGATAAGGCGACGGCTCAACATAGAGAAGAGGAAGTTGAAGGAGCAGAAGAAAAAAAAATAAGATGAAGACGATAAAAATGAAGAATTCGGGACTGATTCTGGTAATGATGAAATTATCCTGAATGCCTGGCTCTGATAAAATTTATGATGAAAAGGATCTTGCAGATTTGGATGAAATTTATAATCCTGACAATTCTAGTGGAGGAAGCGGATGAAATAGAGGCAAAAGAGTCAATCGAAAGGTAGTGATATAGATGATGATGCACCCAAAATCTTTAAGAAGAAGAATAAATTGGAAAACGTTAGTTAAAAATTAAGTGTTAATCAAGCTGTATTTCTATGAATCTAATGTTTTCCTTTAATCAATCTTACGTTTATTGGATTTTTGAAAAGTTTTTTCTTTGTGTAGTCGCAGTTTATACTTTACACCAATAAATAAATTAGTTCATATTAATAATTTACCCAATAGGAACTTGTTTCGTAGTAGAGGTTAGTTAGTTCACACATAGGTATGTGTGAATCTCAGTATATCACGACCATCGATCCATTAAAATATTAACAAATTACCCCCCTCGGAGGCATCGTGTTTGAAAAGCAAACAGCGCGAAGGAGCACCGGCATGAAGAAGAGATCGAGACAATGGAGCCGAGCCAAAGGATACGGAAATATCAGGTATAGACCAAGAAAGCTCCTCTGGGCCATCATTCGCGACCGATTACGTTGCACGCGATGATGTAAAATAACGTACAGTAGCTGCCGTGGAGAGCTTTCACCGTTATTAAAGAGCACACTCGTGTGTAACTGGGGTTGCCCTGATCACACGGTATCATTTCAAACAATTATTATTAACATCGCCTCAACACTTAACATTCTATTACACTTATAATGTGAATCTTGTAAACTCTCTCGGTGCATATTGCATGTGCACGTTATTAATGCCGCTTTATGTTTATGTTTTGATGTAATAATAATGCTGAGAGATCCCTCCGGAGGATTACGTCCGAGAATACAAGTAGCTTTTCTGTAATTACGGGATCGGCTTACAGCGCTGCCTCATTCTTCGCCCTATCTGTTTTTTTCTTCTTCTTCTTCGTAGAAACGAGTCAATCGGGAATTTTCCTCCTGGTCTAGCTAATTATCTGCCCGTTCCCATATACTCTGGGTAAATGCTACCAAATGCCACCCACAAGGTAACTAACTGGTGATGTAATGAAAAATCATAGTTCACATAGTGAGTCGTGACATTCTAATTTAATGTAGATGTTTGATGGATTCGTTCGAATGAAGGCGAGGATTTCTGTAGGAACGGCTGCTGATATTTACCTCTATCTTTAAGGAAAAAAAATGTAATTACCGCTTAGGTTAATCGTTCAATTATTACTAGCAAAAATTTTATTCCTACGAATTATATTCTATAATTACCATTAAAAAAAAATTTCACAGAATAATAATTGGTGGTCAAAAAATTGTTTTAGTTAGATATCTGGCCAAAAATTTAAATTTTACTTTTACATAATATACTAATTAAGTACTAATTTCCAATAGATACTGAAGCTCAATCAAGTACTTCTCAGTTGCACTGTGTTGTACTGTGGCAAGTTAATCCGAGTTTGAGGATTAATCCTCAGATCGGGCTAAAAGCGCGTCCAATAGTCGGCATAATCCCGGATTAATTTTACAAATTATCTTAGATACGGCAATAAATAGCAATTAATCTAGGATTCTAGAATCTGAGAATTAATCTCTGTCTATTAATACGGCTGTAAGACATCTATGAATGAACGATTGACAATGGAAGGAGGTTTTTCTGAACCACATCAGACTCTCTACTCAGTAAATTGTATCTAAATAGTTAATGTTTGCCTCTAAGTAGGAAATTCTGAGATTCAAAATTGTTGCAGATCTAACACGAATCATGTGCAAGAATATTTCTTTTGGCCTCCAACTTATCATAGTCATTACATCTACATTTATTTTATTAAGATTGAGTGTAGTAAATCTTTGCTTTAATCAATAATTACCATTTTTTATTACAATGACCAAAATATAATGTTTTTTTTACAGATTAATCAAAAAATAGAAGAGGAATAAAAAATCTACCATCACAATAAGACTGCATTAATTATCAGAAAATTAACACATTATAATTAATCTGTTCTTAAAGTTTCTTAAAGTAAAGATCTAAAATATTTTACAACTGATTAAACCAAGAATGTCCTTTCTTAAATTATTAAATATTTATAACTCCGTAATAATTATCATAATTTCCAATCTTTCTAATTATTTATTGGAAAATGAAGCCATCAAAGAGTAAAACCTTGTGTAACTGGATACACGAGTGAACGGGCTTTTATATGTTTCTAATTAAGTCGTCCGCCTCAGTATATCATCGATAATGTTCTTACTGATAAACATCTCCGCCAGTAATTACACAATATCGAACCGTACCTCGACAAACATGCTCACATTAACAGTTTTACACAGTCCGCAACAATCCTTTACAATTAATCCTATTATTCATAAATAATTCATGCCGCATAGACAAAGACGTTATTTATTGCTAAAATTTGCATCTGTTAACAATACGTTTGTATGCATTTATGCTGCTCGAGGAATATATTAATTCGAATCAAGCGTGCACAATAAATGAAGTAATATAAATTGAAATAATTAAGTTATAATTTGATCATATTTAATTATTTAATGTGTGAAAATAAAAATTTTTAGTTACTTTTCAAGACGTCAACAAATTTTATAACAGGAAGAATATGAACTGTACATTTTAAAATGTTCTTTTTTTGTAATAACTACAATTAATTTTCTGCCTCAAAAAAGTATAATATAACCGAGCGTACTCTTGACCTACCTCAATAAATTCTGCGTTAACCTAGTGTCTATTTTTCGCTTGATCTAGCGTACTCTTGACCTACCTCAATGTATACTTGAATTGAGCGGGTCGGGAGTACGAGAGGTCATTGCATCGTTTGTTGAGGTAGGTCAAGAGTACGCTAGGACAAGTAATGATTAAGTTTATAAGGTAATATATTAGTTAATACTCCTATTTAGTAACGATTATTATTATTTATCTTATGCAACAATAAAATAGTTGAAATTAACATAGCGATCAAAGAATTAACACGAATGAGAATGGTACTGCTATAGTATATGTAGGGTGGGTGGGTTAGTGGCCTAACCCACTCTTCAAGTTTTTAAACCTACGCTCAAATTATGCCTAATTAATATTTACAATAAGAAGAAAAATTAATTAATTTTTATGTAAATAATAAAAATACGAAATATTTTCGTGTTTTTTCTAATTATTTTAAGTAAATAATTTGTTTTGCATAATGTCTTATTGAGAAACCGACGCTTATGTTATAGTAATTGAAGAGTTGGATAGTGGACACCCACCCACCCTACATATTTCATCCAAATTTCAGCTGTGACATTTTTTATATTTTATTTAAATTTTCAAGACTTATACTGCGGTCTTTTTTTTATCACGAATGAGGATAGTAGTCCTATATCATATGTAGGGTGGGTGGGAGGCCTCTAACCCAATCTCCAAGTTACAAAATCTATGCGCAAATTATGCTTAATTAATATTTACAATAAGAAGAAAAATCATTTAATTTTAAAGTAAACATTTGGTTTTGCACAATGACTTTTTTGAGAAACAAACGCTTATGTTATAGTAATTGGAGGGTGGGATAGTGGACACCCACCCACCCTACATATATTCAATTCAATTCAATTTTATTTACGGAAATCACCTTTGTACATAATCAATAGACATTATAACATAAAAGAATATATCATGAAAACTTCAGCTCAATTGTTTATATTTTATTTAAAATTTCTAGACTATCACTGCGGTCGTTTTTTTAAATTAACATAAATGAGAATGGTAGTCCTATAGCAGGTCTATGATAGGATGGGTTTCATAGAATCTCATTGAGACTTCTGACACAACTTCTGACAGTTGCTGGAAAATTGTTCAAATCTCTAAAATTTTTGAATCATCAAAAAAAATTTTTGTGACTCAGAAAAAGAAAAGTGGAACATTTTGGAGCCCTCTAATGAAATAATAAACAAAAAAGAGTTGAAAAATTCCAACAATCTAGAGGGGAATTTAAAAAATACATTTTCTTTAAGAAATTTGTAAAACGCTAAAAATAATTAGTAAAAATTTCTAAGACCCTTAAAGTAATAATAAAAATTCTTGAAAAGTGCAAGGATTATAGGAATTCTTTAGAAATATGAATAAAACCCCAAAACATTTTTGAAAACTTGAAGAAATTATAGAAAATGTCAAAAATATAAAATGGATTTCGGAAACAAAATTGTTGAAATATTTTAGAACTACCAAAGAAAATATTAGTAAATTAAAAAAAAATGTGAATCAATGTTAATTTTTAAATATGTTTATTTTTATTTGGAAAATCTAAACCCCTCCAAGAAGCTTCCTATAGAGGAAATAACCGGAAAATTTTAAAAATTTAAATTGATGAAAAATCCTAAACTTTCGAAGGAAATAATTAACGAAATGATTCGAATTTTCCTCAATTCTCTTAAAGAAATAATAGAAATTTCTTGAAACGTGAAAGAATAATTGTTTAATATCTCTAAGAGTCCCAAAGAAATATTATTTAAAAAATCTAAAACCAAAATAGAAGCTACTCGAAACTTTTTGAAAAATTCTTAAATTATAAAATATGAAATTGAGCGAAATTTCAAAAAACATGGAAATTGAGGCTTCTAAAATGTTAAATGAAGAAGAGTTATTGAAAAATTCTAAAAATCTAGCAAAATATTGCAAAAAGTCATTATAATCTAGGAAATAAATTTCTGGAATGTTCTAAAACTATCAAAGATAATTCTTGTCACCAAAATAATCTGGAAAATCCTAGAATAAACAATAAATGAAGAAAAGTTGTTAACACAATTTAAAAATCTTGAAGGATAATCGAAAGAAAATTGTAAATATTTTTTGTTTGTAATGGAAAAATCTTGAAAAATATAAGAACAATTCACTTTGTAAATTCTTAAATACTGAAAGAACGGAGAACTTTTGGAAATTTTAGAGTTCTGGAAAAATATTTGCATTTTAATAACGAAAAGCAATAAACGCTTGAATTAAAATTGCAAATTGCTAATATGAAATTTTTGAAATTTGAAATAAAAATACAATTACAAAGTTGAATTGACAAAAGTGGAAAAAGTAATTTATATGATTTGAAAAAAATTGAAACTACTTAAAAATATTTCAAATTACCAAAAGCTTTAAAACTTAAATGTTATGGTTTCATAATAATAATAATTTATTAATGCAAGTACGGTAACAATTAACACAAGTCATAGAATATATAAGGTAAATAGAAACAGATTTCAAAAATCGAATATATTTTTTAAGAATAAAAGTAATAAATTAAAACTACTTAATGTACATAAAAATAAACATGCTAAATTAATTTAAGAATTATAACTAGTACGAATATATTACAAAAAGTTATGCTAGCAGTGTAAAAATCATATCAATTGTAAATTAATAAATTAAAATAAATAATACACTCACTGAAACACTTTAAAAAATGTTACTAAAATAGAGAATAGATAATAATATCTTCAAAATTTCTTCTAAACATTCATTTTTACTATAAAATTCCTTATTTAGAAAACAATTTTTTACAGTAGATTTAAATTGTTGTGTTCGGGAAGAATATTAAATAATTTTGGAAGATAATAGTTGATGGCATTTTGAGTTTTACAAAGTCTGGGGAAACTTGGATATTTGTCTTGTATAATGAATATGAATTTGAGCATGAGTTTGGTAACTACTCGTGTTTCTTTTAACGAATAGTTAACATTCTAGAGCAAATATAGATGGGAATGTCAAGAGTTTAAATGAAGTGAAGCTAGATTCTGTAAGCCAAATTGCTAACTGCTCTAATTTAGTATTGAAATGCCCCCACGCTAATAAACAGTAAGAAATATGCGACTGGCTTAAGCCAAAATACTCTGATCCGAGTGCCATCGACGGAAGAGAATTGCTAAATCGCCTTAGTAAATGAATATTTTTGCAGAGTTTTGTAGCAACGGCATGACCATGCTTGTTTCAAGCTTAAAATCAATCTACACACCTAAGAACTTGGATTCTGATATTATGAATGGTTGATAATTTTTTATATTGATAATATAACACTTTTCGTTTTGTTTAAATTCAACGTTAGCAGATTTGAATTTAACCATTCTTGAGAAATGGATAAATAAAAATTAATAATCAAAAATACTTCTATTTCAATGCACTTATTTCTAATATGTTATGACTTGAGAAAGAATAAGTGCACGGTTTGAAAACGAGACGTAGATGAATTATCAAGTATTTTTAGTTTCAAGTTGGACTCTTTAAAAAGTATATCTAGACACAGAAATGCCTTCCGGCCAGTTTTTAGGGTCATGATATTTAAAATCCGCACTAAAACGGAATGCAGGAAGATTTGACTTAGTTTTTATTTTCCAGTAGTAATTCCACATGGTTATGCATTGTACCATTTGAGCTCCAACTTTTTTAAGAAAGGCCAGAGTTTTTTTTTGGCTCAGCTACTAATTTTGATTTAAATTTTCCTAAGCCCTTGGCAACAAAAACATTGTTATCACGTTTAATTCGTTTCATATAATTTTCCTGGGTCATCGTCGGTCTTATTAGAGATAATATTTTTATTAGTAGTTACATTTTGTTATAGGGCTTCGATGTTTTTGTTCTTTGGAATAGCAATTGGGGTGTTTACAATAAAAAGCTGATTGGGTACGCTGGTAAGGTCGGATGATGCTTCTGCAATTGGAATCTTCACAGCATGTGTTTTAGGTTGGAAACTATTAACCTCAGAGCGAAGAGTTCGGTTTTTATTTTCTAAATGCAGGATCTTGTATCTTGAGCTAAGCATCTTTTTGGAAGACGTCTGTTAGCATGGAACCACAGCATGATTGCTGTTTTCAATTGTTTTGCGTTGGATTTGACATGACCGTCAAAATGACTTCTACTGGCAGCACAGCCATTAAAGTAACATTGGGCGAAAGTGGTGATAATGCTGACACCAACTTTCGTCGCCGGCAATAATGCGGTGCAAGAAGGAATTTCCTTCTTCACGGTACCGCTGAAGATGCTGCAGTGAAAGACCCACGCGGTAGGCTTTGTGTTCTTCAGTCAGTTGACGGAAATCCATTGTGCGCACACTTTTCAGTATCCAGCCTCGTGAATTACAGCATGGGTTGTTCCAACAATGATATCAAAACAATCTGCCAATTTTCTAACACGAACCCGCCTATTATCCACAATGGCTGCTCACATAGCAGCGAGATTAACATCACTCTTCGCATGCCGAGGTGCGCCCCTCCTTGGAAAATCTGCTGTCAAATGTCTTCCATTCGAAGGACACTGTTTACCACTGCATTATCCGATACATTTGAACAGGGGTGTTTTCCTCAGTGTTTAAAAACTGTATTACTGCTCGTTGATCTGTATTGGACGCTCCAACGATACGACCTTCCATACTAAAACGCGCACAGCGACTGCGTATTCTACGAATATCACGAGTCAACTGCCACAGTAGACACCTATATTACAGACGGCCGTCTTATGTAACTTTCTAAGGTTTTAGCAAAACTAACATTTGTGCTAGAGCGCTCGAACGTGTATTTATTGAATATACAGTTTGATTGTGAAGGGTTTTCAATATCGTGGTTGTTTTATTACAAATGTTCAGAACCTAAAACTTTGATGTTTCCGTCTTGACCATCCGGACCGAAGCATCAGATTTTACGCGCTTCTGCAACATCGTAGTCAAATTTTTTCGATGATTCAAGTTCCTTCAATCCCTTCTTGTTATGTGTGTCTTGTACAATGCCATAAAGTAAAATTTATCAGTGATCGAATACGCATTTTGGGAAAGCTTGACCTCCAAAGAAGCCAAACAACGAACGTGGGTGTACCAGCTACTTGCATTTTCTCAACTACTTGGCCACCACCACGATGAATCATCAGCGTGCAAAGTCACATCATAGATGTTAAAATATCACGCAAGTTTTCTTCAGAAACAATACCCTCTTTGGCAGTCCATTGCAACCTAGTAACTACAGAATCTTTGATTTCATTAAGGTAATGAATACCTTCAGTCATAATTTTAATGTGAGCCGTCTGTGTTGAATAATCACGAGTTCAAATAAAATAAACGAAGATGTCTGACTCTGTAGCTAAATTGGATAAACCTCAGCTTCGTAGATTTTTGTACGCGCAAATCGCAAGAAATCTTGATTTTGCCAATGACCTGTGCATCGGGCTCGGACTCTTAAAGCAGGTTCTGCCGAACGGCGCAGAAGAGAACTTATACAGAATTCTCCAGAACTTGTGATATTGAGAAGTTCCATGAAATCAGGAAGAAAGGCCTTTTCCATTCAAGCAAATGAAGAGAGAGAGGGATAATATTTAAACTCATTAGACCTTCTTAGATGTATTTTATACAAACTTACATGTAAATAATAATAATCCACAATAATGTTAGGACCAGTACCATCCGGACCGAAGCATCAGATTTTACGCGCTTCTGCAACATCGTAGTCAAATTTTTTCGATGATTTAAAGTTCTCATGTGGCTTAACCAGCCATTGCCAATGACATAAATTAACCTATTAGCATTAATGTGGCCTTCATAAACAATCGGTTGTGCTCGATGAGTGATTTTGATAAGCATATTTGATCAGATACGATACAACTAGTTCAGATGTTTTGATAGAATTGTAAGCATGATCCTCAAGATCTTTTAAACATATTTCCAAGTGCAACTCTTCAATGATACTTTGCAAGTTCGTTTGGCTTTTTGTGCCGACGAACACGCTGAAGTCGTTTCTTCATACACTTCAGAGTTGATCGTTTGATAATGGGGATGGACATTATGTAGGTTTAGCATGCAAAGTCACATCATAAATACACCACGCTGGTTTTCTCCAGAAAGGACACCCTCTGCAACCTAGCAACTACAGCATCCTTGATTTCATTAAGATATTGAATACCTTCGGCCATAATTTTGATGTGAGCCAACTGTGTTGAATAATCCCGTTTTCAAAAAAACCAAACAAAGAAGTTCACCTCTGTAGCTAAATCTATCCAGCTCCGTGGATTGTTGCACGCGCAGGTCAAGAGAAATCTTGATCTTGCCTTAGGCCGGACTTTTCAAAAGTTCTGCTGAATGACACTCATAAGAAGACTTATTTTATTATTATTATTCTATAGAAATTATGACATCGTAAAGTTCCACAAATCAGGATAAAGGATTTTTCACAATAATGCGGAGCAGCTGGACCGAAGCACAAGATTTTCCGGGCTTCTGTAAAATTGTATTCATATTTTTCCAAGATAACGAGCACGTCATTTGAAGTTCTTATGTGGCTTAACTTCTTAATTTTCAGTGCCCTCAATTAAACTATTAGCATTACTGTGGCCTTCATAAACAATCTGGGTGATTTTGACAGGCATATTTGATCAGATTCTTCGTGGTATGATCCAACTAGGTCAGACGTTTTGATAGAATTGTAAGCATGGTTCTTCTCAAGATCTTTTAAGTAAATTCTCAAGTGCAACTCTTCAATGATACGTTGTAAGAGAAAGAGAAGTCCGTTTGGCTCTTTGTGCTTACGAACACGCTGAAGTCGTTTCTTCAGAGTTGATCGTTTCGCAATTCAGAATCCCAGAAGCTTCATAGTGCTTTTGTTCACTGCCAGATCTCCTTAGACATTCTGCAAGCGTCTATGAATTTTTGTTCGTTCTTCCTGTTGTTTGGAACGCACCTCCGCTACAGAAGTCATTTTAACAGCTACGTATAGCAGGAAATGATCGGAAATCAATGATTCTAAGTCGGAATATTGAATGATGTTCCACATAAAATGTTCAGATTTTTCAACCAAACGTGGCTGAGAAAAAAAATGTGTTACATTAATTACTAAACTACCTTCGTAGTTAATGATTGACATTTTAAAGGTAGGGTCTAATATGTACATGTAGGTGTCCAATGGTTTCTTTAATGATATTTTGCACCAACGGTTATACCTTACCAGACGCTTAAGACCTTGGTTTGGTCAAATCGTTTGGGTACTTGGGCTCTAAATCTACAAGCACAATAGGTAATATAGAGAAGATCATGACCTTCATGTTTAGAACATCTTTGAAAGTGGTGATGGTATCAGTTTCAACCAAGAATTGAATTACGCCAACTACACCACAGATGTTACCTAAGACACATCTTCAAACACTTCTACATAAAGTCTTATCATAATGATGGTACTTTGGATAGCCTTTTCGTATAAATTTTCTTTTTTACATAGGACATAGTTATGGCACGAGCTTTCATGCTAGTAGCAACCTTTCCAAAAAAGTCACGACCAAAAGCATAGAATCTAGCTTATCAAAAGTAGGTACCATTATTGAGACATATATTAAGAATGGACCACTGAAGTCAAAGTTCCTGGCACTAAGAGCGGCTTCAACACCATGTCGACTTTCATGCAACATCTCTATAAAGTATTATTGAGCCACTATAGGTTTTGATAAATGGATGGCAATCTTCTGAAGAAAAGCTTCCAACTTTTTATGACCAACTTTAACAACTGCTTGTCGTCCTTATCCTTCCCCTTTTGTCTGAGAACATTATATTATATTATGTCTTTATCATTCATGCTTTAATACAAATTTTGTCAGCATGCTGAAGGGCGGAATTCATTTGCTTTAAATGTTCTTTAAACTCATCTATTCCTTCGCTGTTCCAAACCATTAAGCATTAGATACTTATTTGGTTTAGCATTTAGATGCTTATTTTTCACTTGATTTCGGGATGCGTTTAATAAACTTTTCAAACTGACATTGACAATATATACAATAAATACATTGACCAATTTGGGAAGTAAGGATTTATTCACTTCTTTTTTGTGGTTTATGATTGAGTCATACATAGGATTCAATATGTGCATATTGGTGCTCACCGGATTCTTTAATAATAATTTGTACCATAGGTACAGACGCAGACTTGACAGACGCTTAAGACTTTCTATAAGTTTGAGAAACTTAATTACCTTCATGTTTAGGACATCTTTGAAAAAGGTATTAGTTTTAACTAATAATAGATCTAAGCCAACTAAACCACAAATGTTATCATATGGGACATCTTCAATGGCTTCTACATATCCTACCACGAGGATGGTACGTTGGATTCCTTTTTCTTATAAACCTTCCTTTTTACCAAGTTATATAGTTAGGTCCCATGATACGAGATATCATACCAGTAACAATTTATCCAAAAAGATACAACCATAGAATCTACTCTTATTTTTGAAACATATATCATGAGTGGACCATTGGTCTCAACATTCTTAACACCAACAGAAGTTTCATAATCATGTGAATCTTCATACATCACTATACAATATTATTGAGTCACTATAGGTGATGGTAAATGAATAACAATCATTTGAAGCAGAGCTTCACCAGGTGGCAACTAAATCGTCGTTATAAACTTTAACAACTACTTACTTTCCTTATCTTTGTCTTCCTGCTTGAGGAGAATGCCCAATTTAGGAAATAAGGTTACATAATTCTCTATTTTTCATAGTTCATGATGGAGTTGAACACTTTGTAAATAGAGTCTAATATGTACATACATAAAGAACAGTTATTGCCATGTTCCTTTAGCTTAGCACATTTCTAAGTTTTCTATCTCACATGGAAGTCCACTATTTTTTCTACATTTTTTTGCTTATTCTTATAATGATACTCATATTCATCACTTTAAAGTTTTTTTTTTTAAATATGTTTATTAGTTTCACAACATTGATCTTGAACTTATCAGGATACATTTATAAAATAAATAAATAAAACAGTGAAGTAAGAAATATAATTATGCTTATTTAATTAAATAGTTAACTTAACTCACACAACTCATAAATTCATATTGAAGGATACATTTTAGCATTTTAGAAAACTTCTTTAGTGTGAAGGCCCAGTCGTCGAAACCAGGTCTAAAACTTACTGCCCCTGCTTGGGTCAACACGGACTTTACCCATAAGACCGTCATCATCAGTATCATCAGAATAAGCAATGATGACCTCTACGTTTTTAACAATCCTCTGGAAAGCTTAAAGTTGCATCTTCAAGAGAGCATGGTCCATCTTGTCCATTAAAAGAATTGGCTTAATATATTTGGCAATAGCTTGACGAAGTACGGTTTCTGTTTCTGAGACGCAGTCAAGCACTAACAAAGCACCATCACTGACCGAGAGCAGCTGTTAAATCAGAAGAGAAATCTTTGTGCACAGGTGAATCGATATAGTTGATCAAGAAACCTTTCATGTCCTGTTTTGCGTTGGTCTTGATGAAGATTAAATCTTTATCTTGTAGCTCAAAGAATATGGATATGGCAGTCGATTTGAAGGTAATACAACGTTCCTGTTCATCTTTCTTTGTGTAGGTGAAACGAGTATCACTAGCTCTGGACCTTGCGATGATACCGGTTTTTTGCAAGGATCATATGCTAAGAATTTTGTTGCGTAAGCGATAATTAAGACTTCTATCTTTTAATTGAGTCAGTACCAATGATATCAAGTTATTTCCACTTAGTTTTGTTTCATATATATCTTTTAAATTGTCCTGCATTATCTTTAGTTTAAAAATAGTTTGCATCCTTTCTTTCTTTATCTTATGTATTTTTAGAAATTCCTCTTCAAAATTGGAATTTTTTTGTAACGGTAATAATTTTGGTGTGAGAAATCTTTAATTGAATATTCATGGGTTAATTGGTTAAACATTTAAAAATTGATTCAGATATAGAGAGCATTTACAAAAATATTTATGATAATAGAGGAACATCTTGTAATAAGCTTAGTACCAGTTATATTAAGTTGAATAATGATTTCAATTACATTAAGATTAGGTGATAATATATACATATGATCATGTGAAAGTACCATTAATAGAAAGCCAATGGAATAATTTATAAAACCTCTGGTTCAAGGAAAAGACTCCGTGAACTTGTACCGAAATGATTTATGTAAATTATGATTGCTAGATCGCGGTCCCTCTATTTCCCTCGACTCTACAATTCGCACCACACGAAAACCAAATAAACAGTTACGGTCGGGCATATCTCGTTTTTCAATCACGCCAGCAGAAAACGGAGAACAGGAGAGTACCACAAGAGTGTAGATCAGTTCCGCATTTTTAGTTAATTTCACGATGTGCGATGGCGTCCGGCTCCGGGCGGTACCCGAACCGCTCCCGGACTCTCGAACCGCCCCGGGAAATGTTCCAGTTCCCAGACTCCGGATCACGATTCCCCTTGTATGTCAATTGTTCACTTCTTCTTCGCCTCCTTCTTGTTATTATTATTCCTCTTTCTTCGTACCGATGGTCGTCCGCGCAGTGGTGATACTGTTACGTGTTGTGGGACGTTCGGGCCGGAGAAGGCGAGGGAGTGGAATGTAATGACCCGCCGGGCTGCGAGGTGAATTTGAATGAGGTACGATTTCGTCCGTCGGTAATGAAAGGGATTATCGTTAAAAGGGTATTGGATTATTAAAATGAGGTGGATTTTACTTGTATTATACAATGTTGCAAATAAACATCTGTAAAAATCGAAATTATTTGCTGCCTTCTACTTTACTAGGTAAAGTCCTTTTCTCTAAATCTATAATATTAAAGTTAGCAAGCGATCTTCCCTAAGAACTTTATCTAAAATCTACCAAACCTTCAATTCACAACAAAATCCTTTCAACCTCTGTTATTCATATCAACGAACGTCTTGTCTTCTATACCAAAATGAAATATTTTCCAAAAATTTGTGCAATCAACATAATCTGTACTGCTTACCTAGAAATACGAATCAGAACCAAAAATTGTTTCGGCAACTAATCTTGCCATTGCCAAAAGAATCAAAACCTACGACCTCTAGATAATGATTTACAAGCAGCGCTAAAAATTAGACTTTAGATCTAATTAATTATCAACTGGTATAAAAACTACTTGCTTCATATATTAATAAAAATATATATATACACTTTTAAATCTTTATCTATTATTAACATGTATTTATTCATACAGTTATATAATTAGTAATACTATTTAACATAACAAACATTACTTTAATGTATAATTCAATTCAAATCAATTTAATTATGTATTAATCAGCGTATAAATTATCTGTGTTGAATAATTTCCATAAATTATTTTAAAAGAAAGAATAAAAAAAACTGCGAGTAATGTAAACGAGCTTCTTTGGCTATGCTTATTATTTTTTTCTTAGAACCTCCGCCAACAACCAGCTAACAAGTACGAGTACTAAGAGGTTTACGACGCACGCCTCGCGTTTTTATTATTTCAGCCATACTTAACGACAACAATTAACTTCCTGTAATGAACATGTTCTCAAGTTTCAATATGAACATTACCGTATGTCATGCGTGTGTGTTTGTGCGAATGGCGCAGATATGTAAATTAAGTTACGGGTTGTGCCGAAACACCTATTTGTTTGATAATATAATAGAATCAAACGTTAAACAAAAACGTTTACTTTGTTGATATCACAATTTATAAAGTG
Organism: Ontholestes murinus; assembly: GCA_963969525.1. Classification (NCBI taxonomy): domain Eukaryota; kingdom Metazoa; phylum Arthropoda; class Insecta; order Coleoptera; family Staphylinidae; genus Ontholestes; species Ontholestes murinus. The sequence goes on along the minus strand of OZ018389.1, from coordinate 10,253,939 downwards.
TGATATCAACAAGGTAAACTTTAGACTAATGACATTCAATTCAATTCAATGGGTCTACAGCCCCGATTTGAGCATTGGCCTCCCTTAATTTATTCCTCCATTCTATATAGTTCATCGCCACTCTTCGACAACCCCTTAGTTTTAGGACTCTTTTGGCGTCTTCTTTGACAGCATCCTCCCAATGCTTTCTTGGCCTTCCAATTGGCCTTTTGCCGTTTGACTAATGAAATACTATATAAAAATTTACAATATCTCAAAATTAAAACATAACTATACCTTGGAACAACAACTAACAGATTTAAGATGGAATAAGTACTTCGGAAAAATCTAATAAAAAAATTACTGATAGAAATGATGAACAATATACATATACCTGAACGAAATTAATAATTTAAGTTTTTTAAAGATAAATTGCCACAAAAATTACGCTAAATTATTAGGAAAAAAAGAAAGCTTTTAATGGTAAAATTATATCCTTGCAACTAGTTTTAGATTATATTTTGTAGTAGACAGATGTTGTGAATTCGAGAGAAAGGAACTTTAAAAATAAATCTTGGCCTTAAAATTATATACGTTTACAAAAATATTTTATAATATGTATGGTTTTTTATTTGTTATAATTAACTTATTTATTGTGATAAAAGTCAAAATAATTATAGCCTCTTTTTTTCTTTGTCTAAAATTTTAAAAATTCTGATTTTAAATACATGCTTACTAAGAAGATCAATGACGCAGTTTTAAACCATTAGCACTGCCATCTGTTATCTATAATATGTCATCTATTATCTACCGTGTCATCTGTGATTTGTCATCTTTCATCTGCCATATGTCATCTATTCATCTATCATCTATAATCTGCCATCAATAATATGTCATCTATCATCTTGTCATCTGGCAATTATCATCATTCATGTACCATTACGTATATGTCATGTATTATCCCTTCTCTATCATCTGTCATTAGTCACCTCTTACCTGTAACATATTATATATCTGTCATGTAGCTTACAACATTCCCTGATCCGTTTGTCAACAAATCGTGTAATGTTTTTCCTATACACGTTGAAATATTTAGACGTGATACAAAAGTTAAAATTTCTATTTCACAACCATTGTTAAACAATAAAAATATGATTGTTGTAAATTGTTACATTTAACAATTAAAAAATTACATGTGTCATTTTTCATCCGTCATCTATGATATACCATTTGTTATCTGTCACCTCTCATCTCTCCTCTCTATCATCTTTCATATGCGATTTGTCATGTCATCTGCCATCTGTCTAATCTGTCATCTGCTATCTATCATCTAACATCTATTATCTGGCGTATGACATCTGTTATCTGTTATAAGAACATGAAACAAATTTGCATGAACATGAAATACAGACACAGCCAGAATATTCAGTCAATTAACACAATTTATTTTTTGGTTTAATATTCTTGATGATATATAAATAGATTAATTTTGAGTCATAAACATTATTTAAGTTAAAAGATTGTTCTTGTCAACTATTATCTGTTACTTGTGATTTATCGTATGTTGTCTGTCATATTATATTTGTCACATGTTAATTATCTCTTCATCTATCATCTATCATCTATCATCTATCATCTATCATCTATCATCTATCATCTATCATCTATCATCTATAATCTATAATCTATCATCTATCATCTATCATCTATCATCTATCATCTATCATCTATCATCTATCATCTATCATCTATCATCTATCATCTATCATCTATCATCTATCATCTATCATCTATCATCTATCATCTATCATCTATCATCTATCATCTATCATCTATCATCTATCATCTATCATCTATCATCTATCATCTATCATCTATCATCTATCATCTATCATCTATCATCTATCATCTATCATCTATCATCTATCATCTATCATCTATCATCTATCATCTATCATCTATCATCTATCATCTATCATCTATCATCTATCATCTATCATCTATCATCTATCATCTATCATCTATCATCTATCATCTATCATCTATCATCTATCATCTATCATCTATCATCTATCATCTATCATCTATCATCTATCATCTATCATCTATCATCTATCATCTATCATCTATCATCTATCATCTATCATCTATCATCTATCATCTATCATCTATCATCTATCATCTATCATCTATCATCTATCATCTATCATCTATCATCTATCATCTATCATCTATCATCTATCATCTATCATCTATCATCTATCATCTATCATCTATCATCTATCATCTATCATCTATCATCTATCATCTATCATCTATCATCTATCATCTATCATCTATCATCTATCATCTATCATCTATCATCTATCATCTATCATCTATCATCTATCATCTATCATCTATCATCTATCATCTATCATCATCTGTCGTTAGTCATCTGTCTTCTATCATTTGTAATCTCTCATCTGTGATTTGTCATCTGTTTTCTTTCTCTATCATCTAGTAGAAAAATATACAACTAATTTTCCATGCATTGTAGAATACTCAGTCAATAAAATACAATTATTTTCGGAAAAATTAAATTTACACAGAAAATTTAAAAAAAGCTATATTAAAAATTATATCCATATTCTTTCGGGACTACTTTCGACGAGGAATTTCTGCATTTATTCATTTGTTACCTCTAAACGTTCTAAAGAAAAAACATTAAACATTTATCAAGTTCGTTTTGTAGAAAATTTTTTCTTGTAATATTTCATCTATCTTCTGTAATCTGTTATTTATCATTTGTCATCTATCCTTTTTTATCCGTCATAAACTATTTATCATATTCCATTGGTAATCTGTTATATACGATTAGTCATTTACCATCAATAAAATTTCTCCAGGTATCAGAAATCAGACATCAATTATTAATCATCTGTCATTTGCCATCTGTTATGTGTCATTATTTATTTATCATTTGTCAGGTGTCTTGTGTCATTTATCGTTTGTGATCTGTGAATTTGTTTTTTATTACACGAACATGCAATAAATTTTACGTAAAAGGTTTAAAAAAACATTTATTTACAATTTGTGTTTATAATTTTTGACGCCAGAATAAAAAATAATCTGTTTTCTGTAATCTATAATCTGTAATCTGTAATCTGTAATCTATAATCTATAATCTGTAATCTGTAATCTGTAATCTGTAATCTGTAATCTGTAATCTGTAATCTGTAATCTGTAATCTGTAATCTGTAATCTGTAATCTGTAATCTGTAATCTGTAATCTGTAATCTGTAATCTGTAATCTGTAATCTGTAATCTGTAATCTGTAATCTGTAATCTGTAATCTGTAATCTGTAATCTGTAATCTGTAATCTGTAATCTGTAATCTGTAATCTGTAATCTGTAATCTGTAATCTGTAATCTATAATCTGTAATCTGTAATCTGCAGTCTGTATATAATCTGTCATCTAACATCTGACATTTGACATCTGTCGTCTGTCATCTGTAATCCATAATCAAATAAAAAAATATTTCTAATTTTTTTTTTTCCTTTTATAATCTTATATCTCTCATCTGTCATTCGTTATTTGATATCTGTTATCTACCATATGATATTTCTCACTTCTTATTTGTCATCTGTTATTTTGTAATATATAATAATATCGGTTAATCTTTTATCCGTTATATGTCCTCTGTCAATACCATCAGCCATTGCCATATTTCATTTGTCTTGTATTATTTGTCATCTGTCATTTGTCATCTATTATTTGTCGTCTATTATAAAGAAAATGCGTTGAAAATTTGTTTTGTAAAAAGGATTTTCATAATTATATTTAATATATACGCTGTAATCTGTAATTTATTATCTGTATCTAATTAATGCTTTTGGTAATATATCATTGGGCATCTGTCACCAGTAATCTTTATTATGTTATTAGGTTTTTAACATCAGGAATTAAGCATCAACCTTTGGTCATTTGTCATTTGCCATTTATTACTTGCCATTTGCCATTTATCATTTGCCAATTGTCATTTGTTATTTATCAATAGCCATGTGTTATTTGCCGGTTTGTCGTTTAGCAATTGTTATTTGTCATCTGTCATTTATCATAATAATATGTAATACATTTAAAAAACAATTAAATTTTTTACTTAAAAAAAAACAAAATGATTTATTATCATAAAGTGCTGACTTTTCTCAACTTTTGTCTGTTACTTATTATCTATCATTAGTAATCTGTTATTTGTTTTTATAAATTAGCATCTATTATCTATTAATGGAAAATTGTTGTTTGTATTTTAATAGAGATTGGATTTTGTCAGTAAATTACAGACTAATTCTATGATCTGTCACCTGTCATTCACCATCTGTCATCTGCCATCTGTCGTTTGTCATTTGTCATTTGTAAGTTATCATTCGTCATTTGTTATATGTTCTTTGTCATTTGTCATTTGTCATTTGTTATTTTCCATTTGTTATTTGCCATTTGTCATTTGTCATTTGTCATTTGTCATTTGTCATTTGTCATTTGTCATTTGTGACATTTCAGACGTGAGTTGTAATCATTGGGTTCGTTCGTGCTGTCAAGTTCGTTCCTGTTGTGGCATTAATATCATTGCGAAATATTAATTTTTAAAATAATTTATCGTGTTGTATATATATGGGGTTTAGTGTGTAGTTGAACCATCTAATTATTTCACAAGTAAGTACCTCATTCTTAACTTGTACCTCGTTCCTTCATACATAACCTCTACGGCAACGTAGCCGGCGTCGCACTGTATCGTGCGTGAAACAAATTTTAGTGTACCTTAATATCCATCTCACCGTGGCCTTATTAAACCTGTGCTGTACTATCATAAGTCAACACTACGGGCCCAGTGTTGTGAAGAGAGTGTCCCCTGTATTTTTCCTTTAATTACTTAACCTCTGTCTTATCCTTTGTAAATAATATTATTGTCTTAATCAGTAATTCATATAACTATGTTGTGCTATAGATGCAAAACCACTGTAACTACCGGTATAAAATGCTTAACTTGCAATGGATTAATGCATAGAAGCTGTATCAAGCGCTATAAAGGATTTATTAATCATATATCAGATATTGCCACTGTTCCTTCATGCCCGTCTTGTAATGGATCCGAGCCGAGCGACACTCAGTCGATGAATGATCCAGCCAGCCCCTCTCCAGAAGTTCATGCGCGTGATATGGATTGCGCACCCCAATGCAAATCTCCAGAATGCTGCGCACTTGCGTCGGAGTTGCGCGCTCTGAGGCACGAGATGCAGGCGCTAAGGCAGGAATTAATTGATCTGAAATCCGCGACTCCTCCATCACATATTGCACGGCTAATTACTGACGGAAATAACATATTGCGGTCGGAAATTGATGCATTATTCAAAAATTATTTAAATCAATGTCCATCGTTGTTTGATAATGTAAATGTTGATAAAATACTTCCGTTGCACTCAAACAAAAATAATAATAATAATAATAGCGTACGTCCTAATGTAAGAGCCTTAGCACCAAATTGTCCAAATATAGCACTTGATGATGCGTCAACCACCTCTGCTGTTGTCGAACCACCAATAATTTCCCCAATTACCGAGTCACCCGTAATGAAAGTCCAGGTGCCCACTTCTAAACCAAAAAAACGTCATGCCGAACCTGTCATTCGTGGAATTGCGGAAAATCTAGATATTCAAGCTGCTCAGCGTCGCACATTCTACCACATTAATAACTGTGCGCCTTACACCACAGTCGATGACATCCGGAAGTTTTTACATAGTAACTTGGGAGTGAGTGATGTTACATGTATACCGCTCACGAAAAATGATGTATATTCATCTTTTAAAGTTGGTGTTGTTACAACTGATTCTGACAGCATATTATCTGCTGAAAAATGGCCGAAAGGTGTGTCAATACGTGTTTTTATCAATCGACGACGCAAAGAAATAAGAACTAGGTCAAGTAACGATAATTCAAATAAACAGTCTACTTTTTTACCTCATGCGAGTACCAATCCTGCTCAAGTGATTTAACGTCTGGTGGCAGTACTCAACCCTCATCATCATCTATAACTACTGTGCAAGCGCCTAAGGATCTCTCAAACTTAACCTTGCAGTTATACTACCAAAACGTACGAGGACTGCGTTCCAAATTATTCTTATTAAATACTGCTGTTCCTTTGACTGATCATGCTGTTTTTATTTTTACTGAGACCTGGCTGATAAACTCTATTTCTAATTCTGAATTAGGTTTTAAAGAGTTTAATATCTATCGATGTGATCGTAACTGTATTGCAACATCTAAGTCGCGAGGTGGAGGAGTTCTTATAGCAGTATCAAACAAATATTCTTCATATGAAGTATACAGTCATAACTCTCTTTATGAAGAACTGTATGTCTGTATTCACGTGGCTAGTAGTAAAATTATCCTCGGGGTAGTTTATATACCTCCTAACTCAGACTACTCAATTTATCAAAGTCATTGTGAATACGTAGAATCATTATCACTATCAAATTCTAATACATTATACATGTTTGGTGACTATAACTTGCCCTCTGCTACTTGGATCAATGATGAATATGGTGTTCGAACGGTATCTGGCTGTCCTAAAGTAACCCTGGTATCAAATACGTTCGGCTTTATTAACTCACATCAATGTAATACAATACGTAATACTCATAGTGTCATTCTAGACTTAGTTTTTGCACCATCTAATTGTTCAGATTTATTAGATCTTTCAGAATCGATGACTCCAATTTTACCATGTGATGCTCACCACCCTCCCTTAGATTTAACCTTGCAGTTTGGCAATTCATCTGTTAACGCATGGCTCGATAATGAAGAACTAGCTTATGACTTTAAGCATGCGGATTACACATCCCTAAACGATGCGTTCCTCAATATAAGATGGGATGCTATTTTCGAAGGTTGTAACATTAATGAAGCTTGCCATCGCTTTTACTCTATAGTTTTTGATAATTTCGACCTTTACATACCGAAAAGAAGTATGACCCGTAAGAAAACATACAGTTTTCCAAAATGGTTCAGTAGTGAACTGAAACAACTAGTATTTTTAAAGAAGAAACTCCATAGAGCTTATAAATCATCTCGATGCCCCTCGGATTATTCGAAATTCAGCCGAATTCGTGATAAATGCAAAAAACTAGCTAATGATTGTTATTTAAACCACATACAATCGGTTGAAGGTTCCATCAAAAATAATCCAAAAGCTTTTTGGGGCTATGTTAAATCCAAGCGCTCATGTGATCAAATACCGACGACTTTTAGTCATGGAGATTCATTGACCACTGGCACGGAAGATATAGCGAACCACTTTGCTCAATTTTTTGGATCTGTTTACCGCCCATCGAATAACACCAGTCAGCCCTCTATTAGTAGTAATCTTTTAATTGACAACTCTTATATAAACGAAAACACTCCGCCTGCCTTAAAAATATCGGATGTATTGAGTGAACTTATGTCATTAAAAGCCAATAACTCTCCAGGCCCAGACGGTTTACCTGCTTCCCTTCTTAAGAACTGTGCATTTGCACTTAGTCGTCCTTTATGGCTCTTATTTAATATGTCTCTTGTTACAGGAACTTTTCCCGATTGTTGGAAGAGTGCTTTTATAAATCCAATACACAAATCCGGTGTCAAAAATCATGTAGAAAACTATAGGCCCATATCTATGTTATCAGTGATACCTAAGATTTTTGAAAAAATGCTTTGTATTTATCTAACAATGATGTTACAATCGTCAATTTCAACGTGCCAACATGGTTTTAGAACTGGCAAATCGACAGCAACTAATCTCTTAGTGTATGAATCATACATTATGGATGCCTTCGCAGAGAGAAGTCAGGTAGATTCTATCTATACTGACTTCTCGAAGGCATTTGACACTGTCGATCATACACTTTTAATTAATAAATTACGCGGTTTTGGAGTTAATGGCACTCTCTTACGTTGGATCCAATCATATTTATCTGATAGAACTCAAATTGTTCGAATTGGTCAAAGTCTATCGCATCCTATTGACGTTACTTCTGGTGTTCCCCAAGGGTCCCACCTAGGTCCCTTGTTATTTAACATTTTTATAAATGATTCGGTAACCTGCTTTTCCAACGCGAGATGTTTAATGTTTGCTGACGATATGAAGATCTTTATGAAAATCCGATCGATGGAGGATGCTAGGATATTTCAAAATGAGCTACACTCGTTTGGTGTTTGGTGTCGAAATAACAAGCTCATTCTAAATTTAAAAAAGTGTAAATTAATTACTTTCACCAGACGGGCATCCACTATAAGAAAAGATTATGTTTTGCTGGGCGAAGAATTATCAAGGGTTGAATCCATAAAAGATCTAGGCATTGTATTCGATTCTAATTTAACGTTCACCACACATATTAACAACATAGTGGCTAAATCTTACCAACTCTTAGGATTCATTAAACGCCACGCGAAAGATTTTCAGGATTATCGCACAATAATCCTTTTATTCAATGCCCTTGTTCGGCCACATCTTGAGTATTGTTCACACGTATGGTCTCCCTTCACTAGTGTAAGCAAGGAAAGTATCGAACAAGTTCAAAAAAAATTCGTGCGTTTTTTAGCATTTAAGTGCAACTTAGTTGGCAGTTACACTGACTTATTATCAATTTTTAATATTGTAAGCCTGGATACTCGTCGCGTAAATGCAGATATAATACTTGTTTACAAATTGCTTAATGGTATTATTGACTGTCCCGATCTGCTTAGTCTGATAGGTTTACATGTTCCTTCTCGTTCCCTGCGTGGTAATATTACCTTCCACATACCCTTTCAAAGAACAAATTATGCGCAGTACTCTGTGGCTACAAGGATTTTAAGACACGCCAACTTCACACATCCGGAGTTTGATTTTTTTGCGGATTCGCTCAACAAATTACGTAGGTTGTTAAAATAAATTTTTAATCTGTTTTGTAATTGTCTTGAATTTTATATATGTTTATTTAATTTTATCTTAAGTATTTATAGTGTATATATGTATTTTTATATTTTAATAACAATTGTATTTTATGTATTTCTGAAATGGCTTCCGTTAATAAATAAATAAATAAATTTGTCATTTGTCATTTGTCATTTGTCATTTGTCATTTGTCATTTGTCAATTGACCATTTTAATTTTATATTTGACTTTTGAAATATGACATTTGTCATTTGTCATTTGTCATTTGTCATTTGTCATTTGTCATTTGTCATTTGTCATTTGTCATTTGTCATTTGTCATTTGTCATTTGTCATTTGTCATTTGTCATTTGTCATTTGTCATTTGTCATTTGTCATTTGTCATTTGCCATTTATCATTTGTCATTTGTCATTTGTCATTTGTCATTTGTCATTTGTCATTTGTCATTTGTCATTTGTCATTTGTCATTTGTCATTTGTCATTTGTCATTTGTCATTTGTCATTTGTCATTTGTCATTTGTCATTTGTCATTTGTTATTTGCCATTTGTTATTTGCCATTTGTCATTTGTCACTTGTCATTTGTCATTTGTCGTCATTTGTCATTTATCATTTGTCATTTAATTTACGCCAGTATCTTAAGCGCTTAAATATTTGAATTATTTTTAACATGTATTGTGTCGTCCTTAACTTATTTTTTATCTTCACTTTTAGTTTCAATTTGTTTATGTGATTTTATTATATTCTTACTTTCTGTAAATATTGTACAATGTTATTACCCGTTAATAAATAAATAAACAGTAAAAAAGAAGCCAAGTGTCAAATGTCAGGTGTCAAGTGTCAAATGTTAAATGTCTAGTTATCAACTATCAATTGTCAATTAATGGTTATGTGTTAATTGTCGATTACATTTTGTTATTTATCAAGTGCTGATTGTAAATTATAAAATGTCAAATGTCAACTGTCATTAATTTCTATTAATGTAAAGTGTCGGCAGTTAACTGTTGATTATTTTGAACTATTTGTCAACTCTATATTGTGAACTATCAAGAAACAAACTATCAATTGTCAAAGTGTTAATGACAACTGCTAATTAATAATGGTCAATTAATGACTATATAGTAACTCTTATTTTAACTGTAGAATGTGTTTTGTTGTTTGTCAAATGTCAAGTGTAAAATATTAAATGTCATGTGTAAAATGTCAATTGCTAAATGTCAAGTGTCAAATGCCAAATGTCAACTATCAATTGATATTAATGTTTATGTGTTAATTGTTGATTTACTTTTGTTATAATTGTAAATTATTAAGTGTCAATGTCAACAATCATTATGTTCTATATATCAACTGTTACTAGTTAACTGTTGATTATCTTGTATCTTTTATCAACTGTCTATTGTAAACTATCAAGTGACAAACTGTCAATTGTCAAGTGTTAATGTCAACTGCTAATTGTTAATTGTCAATTAATTACTATATAAAACTCTTCACCCAACTGAATATTGACTTTTGTCATTTGTCAAATGTCAAGTGTCAACTATCAATTGTCAAATGTTAAACAACAAATGTTAACTATTAATTGCCAATAAATGATTATGTGTCAGTTGTCGATTATCTTTTGTTATTTATCAATTGCTGATAGTAAACTATCAAATGTCAAATGTCAACTGTCATTATTTTTTATATATGTCAAGTGTCGGCAGTTGTTGATTATTTTGAATCATCATTTGTCAGCTGTATATTGTAAACTATCAAGTGACAACCTGTCAATTATCAAGTGTTAATGTCAACTGCTAATTGAAAATGGTCAACTAATGACTATATAGTAACTTATCTTAACTGTAGATAAGTGTAAAATGTCAAATATCAAGTGTAAAATGTTAAATGTCAAATGTCAATTGTCTATTGTCAAATATCAATTGTTAAGTGCCAAATGTTAAATTGTCAATTAAAGGTGATGAATATATTGTTGATTATATTTTGTTATTTATCAATTGCTAATTGTAAACTATCAAGTGTCAAACGCCAACTGTCATTAAGTTCTATATGTCATCTGTCACTAGTTAACAGTTGATTATCTTGTATCCTTTCTTAAATCTCGATTGTAAACTATCAATTGTCAAAATTTCAATTATTAATTAAAGTTTTAATTTGTTTATATATTTTTATTATATTTTTACATTCTGTAAACATTGTACAATGGTATTATCCGTTAATAAATAAATAAATAAATAAATTTGTCATCTGTCATTTATCATAACATTATATAATACATTAAAAACATTGAATTTTTTTAATTAAAAAAAAAAAAAACAAAATTAACCATTATTATAAAGTGTTGACATCTATTATCTGTCAACTGTTTATTATTACTTATTATCTATGTTTTATCATCTTTTATTTGTTTTTATATACTATTATCTATTATCTGTCGTTTGATAATTTCTCGAATAATTTCGACCTTAATGGAAAACTGTTGTCTATATTTTAATGGAAATTGGATTTTGTCAGTAAATTACAGACTAATTCTGCATGATCTGTCATCTGTCATTCACCATCTGTCATCTGACATCTGTCGTTTGTCATCTATCATCTCTCATCTGTCATCTGTCGTTTGTCATCTGCCATCTATCATCCGTCATCTGTCATTTATCATTTATCATTTGTTATTTGTTTTTTGTTATTTGTCATTTGTCATTTGTTAATAGTAATTTGTCAATAGTCATTTGTCCTTAAACATTTGTTATTTGTCGTTTGTCGTTTATCATTTGTTATTTGTCGTATGTCATTTGTCATTTGTCATGTATCATTTGTCATTTGTCATCTGTTATTCACCATCTATGATCTGTCATCTGTAGTTTGTCATTTATTATCTCTCATCTGTCACCTGTCATTTGTCATCTGTCATTTATTATTCGTCATTTGTTATTTATCATTTGTCAATAGTCATTTGTCCTTTGTCATTTGTTTTTTGTCGTATTTCGTTTATCAATTGTTATTTGTCGTTTGTCGTTTGTCGTTTATCATTTGTTATTTGTCGTATGTCATTTGTCATCTGTCATTTATCATCTATTATGTGTTTTTACAAACTAGCATCTATTAACTGTCGTCTTTAATATGAGCAATATAAAACAATTGAAAATTGCTCGAATAATTTTGACATTAATGGAAAATTGTTCTTTGTATTTTAAAAGAAATCGAATTTTGACAGTAAATTACAGTAATTTCATTCAAATTAGTGTTGCTTTGATAGTTGTACTATTCGTAACACGCAAATTAATTTTGTTCTATTCAATGTCTGTCGAGGTTTTAGCCAGAGATGTATTTGTTTCAAAATTAATTTGTTTTGTAGTCTTAGTAAGACTCATTGTTGTAGATTCACGAAATGTTTTCGTATTTTTAAATTATTAGTAAATTACAGACTGATTCTGTATGATCTGTCATCTGTTATTTACTATTCGTCATCTGCCATCTGTCGTTTGTCATCTATTATCTATCACCTGTCGTCTGTCAACTGTCATCTGTCATTTGCCATTTGTCATTTATCATTTGTTATTCGCCATGTGTTATTTGTTTTTTTTATTTGTTATTTGTCATTTGTTATTTGTCATTTGCCAATAGTCATTTGTTAATGGTCATGTTTTATTTGTTATTTGTCGTTTGTCGTTTATCATTTATTATTTGTCGTATGTCATTTGTAATCGATCATCTATCATCTGGTATTTGTCATATGTTATTTGTTATTTGTCATGTGTCATTTATTAATAGTCATTTGTCATTTCTCACTTGTAATTTGTCTTTCGCCAATTTTCATTTGTTATGTGTCATTTGTCTTTGGTCATTTATCATAATATTATATAAATTGAAATTAAAAAAAAAAAAATTAAAAAAATAAAAATCACCCGTGTTTTGATGAATATCAACCATTACCATAAAGTGCAGCTTAATATCGAATGTACCACAAAGTGAATGCCTTTAAGATCCAAGAAGTAAAATAATATTTTTAGACGGCATTACATTGCAAGAAAAAGCAACTGACAATTGTTAAAATTAACATTTTGGTTGTTGATAGAAATCTGCAGTTTGTCATTTAATAGAAACTAGAATTGTTACAGTAGATTTCAGATAACTATTTTTTTCAAGAGATTTCTTATCTATCGTCGCTCTCTCTCTTTCAGTTAAATTTGCTTTAAATGTAGGAAAATAAATTGATAATACTACAAGTTGACATTTTGAATATTGTTAAAATATTTATTGTTGTAATGCATTAGCCACTTGGATTATTTAATACATTTAACTGTTATTTTAGAAAGAAATCTGTTATCTGTTATCTCACACATGTCATCTGTCAGCTGTCATCTGTCATCTATCATTTGACATTTGTCATTTGCCATCTTTATTCTGTCATTTGTCATTTGTCACCTGTCTTATGTTATTTGTCATTTGCCATCTGTAATCTGTTATCTGTAATTTGTCATCTGTAATTTGTCATGTGTATTTGTCATATGCCATCAGTCATCTTTGCATAAGACATCTGTCATCTTTCATTTTGCATAAGACATCTGTTATCTATCAATTTCTGTCATCCCTCCCCTATCGTCTGTCTTTATAGTATTCTAACTATATTTTAAACAATTTTCTTGCTGTCTGTCATCTGCCATTTTTTGTCTGTCGTCTGTCATCTGTAATAGGTTTGCAATTTTTATTTTCATGTTCATTAAAGTTACTTAAAAAGTAGAAAGTAACACTTGTTTAGTTACATTTTTAACATTGCTGAAAAACTAATCTGAAAATTGTTTTAGTTCATTTTAAAATGACGATTTTACAATTTTCAGAAAAATATTATCAACTGTGCGATAATTAAATTAATTAATTAAATTTTCAAAACATAGTACGTACTTTTTATATCTAGATAAATATCATAAACACTTAATGATTTTCATTTTCGCCTGTGTAATCTAATTAATTATTACCATTACTGTTCCGATATTGCTGTTTACCTAGACTACAAATAGACAAGATGAATTTCCTCAGTCCGCACTCAAAATATTAATGAAAAGTAGCAGCTGGTGAAAGTTACGTTTAATACCTTTTTATTGGCGTTGGCTTACTTTTTGTCGTATCTTTTATTATCACTAGAGGCATAAACACATAAAACACTTTTATAATAACGACTTTAAGCATAATTAGATTTAGTATTTTGTAACAAATTTATATGTCGCTTCTTGATTGTCAAAATCCACCTGTGGTCTTATGACATAATTTCTGCGTTAGTGTCAACATATAACATAAACTGTATTCATATTATTATTAGTATTAGTGTTAATAGACTTACTAACAATAACATCCATACAATTTATGACTCTAACGCAGAAATTTATTATAGTAACAAATCGTATGAGATAATAAGTTTGATACTTTTACATAAAGTTTGTAGCAGAGAAAGTGGGATCTTTATAAGTTTGAGTATTGAATTGAATTATTGAATTAAACTAAATAAATGTTATTCTTTGTGTGAATACACAGGTTGTTTAAATTTTTAGATTTTGCGATCAAAACAAATTGCGAACTGGTTTCCGAAAACCTTACCAAATTGGTGTAACAAGTTAACGTTATCTTCGCACGACTCGCGTGAATACATTAACGTCACGCGAATTGTAACTGTTAAAATTTTGATACAGCGCTTAATTTTCGGCATTTACAGAATTCGTTCTATTGGCGTTATTTACCAAATACCGTACCATCAACAACTGGTGAAACTCACGCATCTGATCCTGTGACTCTATGGTAATCAGGGTCGGATTACGCGTGCTGTCAACGCAGACAAGTTTGTGTGCGCGAGTTAGCGCCGCTTCCATAAATGGATGGTTGTGCGTATGGTGAATAGTGTGCATGGTTCATGGTGTAATGCGAATGGTTTTGAATGAATGGAATGGTTTGTGTGTGTGTGTGTAGTTGTTGTGGTTGCCCGCGGCGGCAGCACTGTTGTGAACCGGGCACCTTCTCGATTCTCACACCCGCACGTTTTCTCTTCTCTCAGTTCTTCTCAGTTCTCTCTCCTCGCGAGCAGACGCGGCCTCCTCTTCTTCCTTCGTCTCCTCTCGCCAGATTATAATAGACAGGATCGTACTTAATTATATTACTCACACGTACACACTTTCGAGACTGTATAAATATTACTCCTATGTCATTACCTTTATATCCGCCATAAGGAAATTATTCATGCAAATGGGTGTAATTATGAAATTAATTGATTCTCTCGTTTATTAAATTCACGGTGTTAACATTCGTCGAGTTCAAACAATTGACTCCGTAATAAAATTAATGCCCGCATTCGATTTTCTATCCTGATTGAGTTATGCACAAATAAAATAATCTCTTCAGATACATTAGATACATCATACTTAAGCCAAATTATTGTTTATTAGCGCATACGGTTAGCAATGTTTCCACTAAAATTAATTAACTTTGATCTACTCAACATGTATAATTTTATAAGTGCACTTTTTATAAGATCAACATTTTTAATGATTAAAATATGATGACAAACGATTTTTTATATCTTTCCATTAATAATTATTTAAGATATTAGTATATTATTAGTGGCTTACACAATTTTATCTTCGATTTTCATTCATGAAAACTTTACTAGAAACCAGTGAATTATTTGCACAAATTTAATTGAAATTAACATTTCTGTGCCATATAAAGTTTTTTACTTTATATATATAGCATCATTATGATGCCCAACAAGTACTTCTTCGTACTAGTTTATCCCATATTTGCGATTAAAAAAGTTGGGACGGAGAAGGAGAACAAGAAGTAATATATTAGAAGTACCTGATCTGTAAACACTTCCCAGTTAATGAGGATGAGGAAATGGTAGGAGGGGAGTACGAAGGAATGCGAGATAGAAATTATGATGATGGCGAATAGCGCCCTACAACTGTATGCTCATCCTCAAATCAAACAGAAGACCAACACTCTGGCTTGTGGGAATGGAAGGGAGTTTTTGCAGTATGAAAAAGAAGAAGTATATACACAGGCATAAAAAACTCCCAGAGGCAGCGTTGAAGTCTATTACAAGAAGATAGATTAGACAGTAAGGAATATCTGTAGAGAGGTAAAGATCTTCCCTTTTGTCTCCTTCATTGTTAATGTTCTTTGAATCTTATCCGCACTTATGTTTCAGAATATCTCTTCATGCACCAGAACTTTACCTCTCTACAGATATTCCTTATTTACAAGCATAGTAGGTACACTGGATCTAAATTAGAGTAGGGCAGTTAAGCTGTGAGGTGATGCAGTTACTACCTGACCATGGCAACCAGAAAGCATCCTTAAAGGTCATACAGAAGATCAACACTCGGGCTTGTGAGAATGGAGGATTATATACAATATACATATGACGATGATGGAATTCTAATGATCTTTGACACGTATTTGAAGAACATTTGTGTGGTATAAAAAGGTCTAGGGAAATTGAGCAGAGTTTCATGGTCAGGTGGGAATGGATTACTGTGCAGAAAAGACATAAATCACATTCGTAGGATATATAAAAGTGAATGACAGTGTAATCGAGATAAAGGAATAAGTAATATATATGAAACACTACTTGTTAAAACTCCATAGCACTTAATAAAATACTGACATAGGGATGAACATCTGATCACGATAGTCAGACTGCCCCCATAGCAGCGCTTAAAATGATTTCAGGATTTAATATAGAGGCGGGATATAAACATGTCAAGAGGAAAGAAGGGCTGCATGGGCTTTGATGCCAAGGAAGAGAATAGGCCGAAACCACGAAAATAGAACAGACTGGCCCTGCGAGAAAGACTATGATGAAGATAGTGGCCATTAAATTGATAGTGGTAGAGGCTACGAGCTCCGAGGGAGTACCTCATATAGTCACAAATTCCGAGCAGCGTTAAAGGTTTTTACCAGGAAGGATTACAAAGAGAAAACAGCAAAAATTATCTATAGAGAGGTAAAGCTTTGGAACATTAAGAGATATTTCGAGGTAGGAAGTAATATAAAGGCGAATGATGTCCAAGAAGCATCAATAATAGAAGAGACAAAACAAGACTCTTAAAGGAAGTGCAATGGTTAAGACCGATAGGTGGAGAGATATAGAATAAGCATGGCAGACACACCGGATGAAAGCGAAGAGTTGAAAGTTGATCATCAAAATCTGATATATAATAATCGCTCTTGATAATGTCCTTGAGCCAAAACTAGTCGAATAAATAATTATTTGTGAAACACGCCATAAATTTAATTTAATTTAATCTAAATACTACATGGCCATGACAAGTTGTAAACTAATTCTAAGCTGTTCAAACTGAAGGTACAAATTTGGAATGTGAGTATATCCTAGTTAAGAAGTCAGCAGGACATCTGCGATGATAGTATGAGCTCCATTTTCCCACATTTATTCAAATTTAAAGTTCAAAAGAGAATCCTTTCGCAAAAAATTTTTTCGAAAGAAATTAGGATAAAAAAGCCCTGAATCTTTTTTTTTTAATGTAAATAAAGTTGCTTGGAGGATAAAATAAAATAGAGCAAGATATAGTGAGGTATTCAAACGGGGTACTGCACGACGCTGCATCAAGTTAGCGTCGCATAGCCTCTCTTAATCAATACCGACTCTCACTTCATATGAGGTGGTGAACCCCCCCGGTAACCTGAGCAACCTCGTATAAAGGATGAGGTCATGGCTAAAGAGAGAGAGGGAGAAATGGCCCACCGAAAAGGGGGTTGGGAGTGGGATCAACTATCCCACCTCGTAAAAACAAGTAAGTTCCGACACCAAAAGAAGCTCCTCGGAAATTGGTGAAAGGGATGGAAGAGAATAGACTTGGAGGCAAAATCCCTATTAGGGACGTAAATCCCAAAGAAAAAAAAGAAAGATATATTGAAATATAAATAATTTAAGAACCTTAAGAAAATCTTAGAAATGAAAATCAATAAAACACGGATGTTTTAATACTTTGTCTTAATTATGTTGAGACACTGTTACAATTGTTTCTTCACACCGTGGAAGAGAAACTTCATATTTATATAATTGAAACAAAACTCTTAAAACATCGACTCATCAATGTAAATATTTAGGAACGGCCTCATCAATTCAATATTATAGTCTTGGGAATTTGAAAGAGAAGAATATAGAAATCTGGGATGCTTAAAATTTTAGAAAAATTGAAAATTTTTAAAGTTTTGTAGAGGAAGTACTAGAAATATCGAAGAAAGTTTTCGAAATAAAAGGGAAACGTATTCTGGAATAATAAAACAAAATAAAACATGACTAGTTAAAAATTTTCTGAAAAAGAAATAAATACTTACCCAATTATGGAACCCTTAAATTCAGAAGATTTATTTCTTCCCACTGCTGAAAAATTTTAATAGAAACAAAAAATTGAAATGAAATAAAAATTTTAGAAACCTCGAGAGAAGTTTTTTTGGAAAGAATAGTTTTTGGTAATCTACGATGAAATAAAACAATTATGAAACAATAAAATTACGAGAACATTCATTGACAAATGTTTTCATATTCACAAAGTGGAATAGAATATGTTCTATAAATGGTAACGAAAATTGTCATAACTTAGAAAAGACATTGTAGATATCAGGAAGCGTTGTTGAAAAGAAAATCAACCAAATGAGGCTAAATTGATGGAAAATTGCACAGATCTAAAATACGAAAGAAGGGCGACAAAATAAGACTAAAGATTTCATTGTGAAATAATAGGTAAAAGTAAATTAAAAACACAAACACAAACCAAGACTAGAGATGTGCAAAATTTTTGAAAATATTCTTAGAAGAGAAATGCTAATTACAGTTAAAAGTAGGCGGGAGATGTTTGAAAATTCTAGAAGTCTGGAACTGAAAATGCCAGAAACTGTAATTGTATAAAACCGAAAAGGGTAAAAAGTTTTAGAAATTGGGAATAGAAATTATTGAAAAATTCAAGTTGAAATTTTTGAGAATAGGTTCTGAAAAAAAATTGAACAATAATTGCTTATTAAATAGAGGTTAGAAAAGTTAGAAAATATTGGGAGCTTGAATTAGAAACTGGTGAAATATTCCAATAGGAAAAAAAGGTAGAAAATTGTATAAATTTAGTAATTAAAGTTGTAAAGATTTGGAAGCGTGTTTTAATAAGAAGGAAGACAAATAGGTAGGTGAAGGTCAAAATTGCTAAAAAATTTCCTAGAACAATAAATGATAAATACAATTTGTAAACATTTTATGAATAATAGAAACCTTTAATTAAGCAAAACAAAATTCCAACAAGTTGCCGAAAGAAAATTTTTAATAAAATTAGAAGATAAGTTGCTAAAGTTGTTAAGAAACTTTAAAGAATCTGCAAAAAAAGACGAAAAATTCTAAAATTCTGAAGCTAAAAATTTTTAGAGAAAAAAAAATAAATAGAGAAAAAATTTATTCAAAGAAATTTAATGCAAAAAATGAATATTTATTATTTTAAATCTTCATAAATGTATTTATTTAAAAAAGAGAATTTGCTGGAAAATTCTATAGATCTATAGATCTTTAAAGAAAATTGATTAAAATATTATAATTTTTGAAAAGAAGTAGAGTAAAATGTCTTGTGTCACTTTGGTGGAAAGTTGTAGAAATTTTAAGTGCTAAAACACTAATTGAATATAAAGTTCTCGAAATCAGAAAACGAAGTTTTTAAAAAATTCCAGAAATATCCACAATTCGCTAGAAAATTTGAAAAAGGTGCTGAAGAAAATTAAACAATAATTCCTGGAAAATTAGACAGATAATTTTAAAATACTAAAATTTAGAAGAAACAAAAAAAAACAGGAACAAAAATGCCAGAAAATTCTTAAATCGGATAGGAATATTGTTGTGTTGAAGACTTTTAAAAATCTCGAAGAAATTTCTTGAAATTTTTAGTATATTATTGAAAAATGAAGGAAACTAATTGAATATGATGTTCTAGAAATAGGGAAAACAAGTTATTTAAAAATTCTACAAAATATCCATAATTCAATAGAAAATTGGAAAAGGAGCTGAAGAATATTAAATAGAATAATTGTTGGAAAAGTGGATAGATAATTTTAGAATCCTCAAATTTAGAAAAAAAAAACAATAGAAATATAGAGTTTAGAAGACTAAGTAACGAAAAACAGGAACAACTAATCCCAGAAAATTCTTAAATCGGATGGGAAAATAGTTGAATTTTTTTTTTTGTATATTATTGAAAAATGCAGGAAAATTTTCATAAATTAAACAATTTCTTGATAATTTCGATTAAATGAAGCATATTGATATTTAAATAATAGAAGAAAACGTTGCTGGAAAGTTTAAAAAATATTTTTACAATTTAGAATAAAAATGTCTGAAAATAAATTTACTAAAGAACATCAGAATGTTAAGGAAGAAATTAGAATAAATGAGATAGAGTATGTTGGAAAATTCTTGAAACCATAAATGGAAAAACTTCAAGAGAATAGAACAACAAGGAATGATGGAAATTAGAAAATTTAGAAACGTTAGAATCATTGAAGAAATGTTTGCAATTTTTGAAAGAGCTTAGTGAAACATTAAAAAATGAATAATGCTTGTTGAAAAACTTCAAAAATAAAATAATAATTACTGGAAAATTACGATAAGATTAAGTAAAAATTGGTAAAATTTTTGCATAATAAAAACTTTCTCACAATTTGGAAAATACATTAATAAAACACTGTAGAGATTTGAAAGGAAAGTGGTTGAAGAATATTAGATTTGTTTTAAGAAGTACAACAAAATGAGACAGGCATTGCGGAAATTCTTTCTTAGTTATAAGATTAATTAAAACACTTGGTTTTGTTTAGCTATTTTTTCACCATATGTTAAGTGAGAATTTAACTCATCGTATTCATTTTTAGTTCTTAAAAAGTAGAAAGGGTGTTTAGAAAAAAAAATTGCGAGCGAGGTTTGGTCGATTGCGTTCCATTGGCAAAGCTGTATTTAAATAGTAACAAAAAAATAAACATAACTTTAAACATCACTGAGAAGAATTGATGCAAAATTTTAAGAATTTCGAATTTCTGAAATATTGAAAAGTTGTTAAAAAAATCTAGAAACTTCTTGCAAATAGATGGAAAATTTTAGAGATCTGGAAGTAAAGGTATGTATTCTTAAGTTTTGTGAAGATTATATTAATAAATTAAATTAAATTCCTTTCGTCTTCACTGTTTTTATTTAAGCACTAAATGTACATTTCGGACATTATCAATAGTTGATTTGGTTAATCAACTTGATAATGGACACATAGTGTCCAAAATGTACATTTAGTGCTTAAATAAAAACAGTGAAGAAAGAAATTTAACCGCGTTTTTATTATTATGGAAGTAAAGGTACCAAACAATGGTGATGTGGCCATAATAGTAGTTTCCCTATATGTTTCTCGAAAACTATGAGGTTTACGCTAAATGGTTATTCTTATTATAATTGACTCAATTTTGGATTCTTTACAAGAATTTCTGCGAAATCTAAGAGTCTGAAAGAAAATATTTCTGGAAAAAAGATCTCGAAACAATTATGCAATTTGCAAGAATTTTTTTTTAAAAAGCCTCAACAACTTCAAATAATCTGGACTTACATTACTTGAAAATTATCAAACTTAAACTTTTAAATAAAAACCTTTCAAAACCTAATAAAAATTTCTCAAAGAAAAATTACTGAAAAATGCTATACATTTATTTAAAAAAAACACAGTTTCACAATTTGACAATCTATATTCCTCCCACGGCCAAATTGCTATAAATTTGGAAATTTGGAAGAAATAAAATTGTAAAAAAATGTGTGAATAAAGAAACAAACAAAAAAATGCAGAAAATTCAAAATCCCTTGACAAAATTTCTAAGCCTGTAAAAATTCCGATAAGAAAATCAAGTAAAACTCTATGAAATCTAAGACTGTGAAAGAAAATATTTCAGGAAAAAAAATTTCGAAATAATTACGCAATTTGAAGGAATTTTTTTTAAAAAGCCTCAACAACCTCAACTCTGGACTTAGTTTAGTTGAAAATTATGAAACTTAAACTTTTAAATAAAAACCTTTCAAAACCTATTAAAAATTTCTGAAAGAAAAATTACTAACAAATTCTAGACATTTATAAAAACAAACACAGTTTCACAATTTCACAATGTACGAAATAATTCCTTTGTATCATAAAATTAGTGATTATTTCTAGAACCCTTGAAGGAAACCTGGAAAAGTTAAAGTAATAAAATTTTTGAATTTTCAAACAAATTCTTACAATTTGGAGTAAAAAAATCTGGAAGAAAAACTAAACGTTCTAGGAGTCTACAAAAAAGCTGCAAAAGAATTCTAGAAATTTTGACAAATTTTTCTGGGAATCTGGAATTATTCTAAAATTCTAGAACCCTTGAAGAAAATGGTGGCTAATCTTGAAAAGATTTTTTGTAGGATCTAGTAATGTTTCCTAAAATTAAAGAAAATTCTTGCAAACTGGACAGAAATTGTGAAAAAATGTGTAAATAAAGAAAGAACAAAATGCAGACAATTCAAACACCCTTGACAGAAATTTCTAGGCATTTAAACATAAATTCTAGAACCCATTTAGAATTTTATCTACGAATTTCCAGAATTTTTACTTACAGATCCTTAATTTTTTTTTAGTATTAGAACGGGTGTTTAGAAAGCAATTTTGGGAGCGAGATTTGGTCGATTGCGTTGCATTGGCAAACCTGTATTTCAATAGTAACAAAAAATAAAGAAAGAAATATTCTTGGAAAGTTCCAGAACTCTTAATGAAAATTCTTGCAAACTGGAAAGAAATTGTGAAAAAATATGTAAATAAAGGAAGAAAAAAATTCAAATACCTTGACAGAAATTTCTAGGCATTTAAACATAAATTCTGGAACCCATTTAGAATTTACCAATTTCCAGAATTTTTACTTATTGATCCTTAAAATTTTCCAGGATTTCTTGCATTATTTTATCAAGATTCTGGAAAATTTTAAGGGCCAGAAAGTTAAAATTCTGGGAAAGGGTAACATTTTTTCATCGAGTTAAAATCTAAAAATAAGGCTCGATATTTTCTTGAAGAAAATTCTACAATTAGGGTGAAAAGAAAAACATTTTAAAGACTGGAAAGACTGAAAGAAAAACTGTTGGAAATGCTTGAACCCCCGATAATTTCTAAGAAACTATAGTTGAAATTATTTCAAAATTCATTAAATTTTTTTCGCGAATTAACTTAATATCTGAAAAAGAACTACTTGACATTTCTAAATGTCTCGACAAAGTTTTTATAAATGATGACCTAACATTACTTGTAAGTAATGCTCATGCACGAAAATAACATTTCCCTTATATGGTATACTAATGTTGGAAATTTCTAAAAGTTTGTATCTGATAATGCTTAATTAAAACTCTAATTATTAATAAAACAAAGATTATAATAAGTTTTAGACATTGGAAATAGAAATTATTGAAAAGTTGTAGAACCCTCGAAGGAATTTGCAATAATTGGTAAGAGGAAGTCAGATAAAATTTTATAAAGTGGAAACATTTTCTGAAAAAAATTGAATTCTTATAGCTAAAAAATAAAAGATTTTGGTTGAATAAAGTGTTGAAAATCCATATGCACTGTTTAGTTAACAAAACTGTTAGATTTTCAAATTGGTTTTATAGTAAACACTATATATTTTGATTTTGAGAGCTCGGAAAAGAAACTGCTGAACTATTTCAATACGAAGAAGAAACACTAGAAAATTTTATAAATTGATAATGAAAATGGTTATATAATTCTTAAAGCCTCGAACAAAGAAATTATTTGTGAAATTGAAATAATATGGAACATTAGTACAAATAGAAAAATTATTTCTTAGAACTTCGGTTAAATAACACCTTAATTGCTGGGAAACCCCAAGCAAGATCAAGAAAATCTCCAAAATCTTAGAAACTCGCAAAAAATATTACAGTTTAGATGGTAAATCACATTTTTAATTAACGTTCTAATTAGATGCTGAAATTCTTGAAAGAAAAATGAAATCGAATGAGACAATAGATGCTTTAAATTTGTAAAAATCAGGAACTAAGAGAAGTTTTCATTGAAAAAAACAGAATACGTCGAAAATTTCTTTAAATTGAGATTAGAATTTATTGAAAAATTTGCTTTATTTATGTTTTTTGAAAATGGAATAGTTTTGTAGAAAACAATAATAATGGCTTAGAAATAACGATTAAATAAAGCAATGTAAAATTCTTCGAAGAAATTTTTTCTAGGGCAGAAAGTAATAAAAACTGAAATGATAAAAAAATCAAAAATGGGAAATATAAATTATTTAAAATAATATAAGAATTTTTGAAACAAAAAGTTGCTAATAGAATTAAACAATTTTTCTTTCAAAATTGGGGTAAGAAAAGGCAAAAAATAGTTTAAAATTACAGAAGTTAGTAATGAAATTTGTCACAATTCGGAAAATAATTTGTTACAAACTTATAGAGATCTACAGACAAAATACGTAAAAAATACAAACATTTTCTTGAATTCAACATTTTGACAATTAGAGACAAAACATCAAAAAGTTTTAAAGTTTATAATAATAGTGTTAAGAAAATTTCGCATGAATAAAACATTAAAGCATCAAAAAGTTTTGAAGTTTATAATAACAGTGTTAAGAAAATTTTGCACAAACAAAACATTGAAGAGAAGAATGTGATTTTTGCTGGCTTCTTCTAAACCAAAGTAGTCGTTGGGTCTGCGTCTACAATCTGATAGGTAGCCAATACCTTTCGATTTTCCTGAGTACTGAAGTTGTTGTTGTTTTTGATTGCGTTTAGTGTGAATAATTAATTTAAATCATATCGTCATAAATTAATTAAACGTATATTTTCGTATTAAAATCCAAGAGAGCACCGCATAGAAAATGTCTCATTAAAGCCGTTTTCCTTGTCAGAGGCGTAGTCCGGTGGCGGCCATAAATCAGCGCTCGTTGCGCAATCGACGAAACTTTACCATCGTAACATCGTTTTAATTGAAATAAAGTATAGAGCCGGGCCCGATAAATAACTAATGCGTAATATTAATAATCGCCTCTTAACATGATAATTCGACTTGTTTCCATAAATCGACATACAACGTTTCACAACAAGGGGGCACCGGTCGTAACTGTAAATTAATTTTTACAATTCCCATTTGTGTTTGTGTGTGTGTCTGTACGTTTCCAAATATTTAACCTTTACGTCACGAGAGAAAACTATTGCAAAACGTCCGATAGATAAATTACTATGTGGATTGTGTTATTTTTTTTGTTCATGGCTAATAAAAATATTATTTGATCGATTATGTTAATATTTAATAGGAACTAAAACAACCTTAAGATAATTGGTTTATAATAACGCTTAATTTTTTGCATGTAGATATATAATATTTGTTGGAAAATAATAGTAAACATACACTTAAACTTTTATAAACTTTACATTATACTATTTATTATAAGCTGATGAATGTTTTCGCATCATTAAACGTAATCAAAATATTTTCGATGGGCAGGTAAGCGCGGTTTCAAGCTTAAACATTTGAAATAAAAACTATACTTTTCGGTGGGTAACCTGAAATTATCCGTACCCGGGGAGAAATGGCGAAAAAAGATTATTGGGGGGCGCTTATAATTGCGGACGCTTAACTACCGACTAGAGTTGAGAGAGTGCTACAAAGTCAGCGTCGCTATTTCCGACCGCAAAGCGATCGAAGGAACTCTTAATAACACGGCAGCTCCCGCTTTTACGTTTTCTCTCTTTAATCACTTTTCGTGGACGTAATTTATAATGGTATGTCCGTCCCGGCTGGAACTCAATTAACTCGAAAAGTACCCAAAGAGGAAAACAAAATTATCTAGGGGGTGTGTTCAACAGGCGCCTCATGCCAAAAATGTTAAGCACAGATAGAAAAAAAAAAAACGTTTGACATTGAGTTGTGTTAATGAGATTCCTGCAGAGGCTATTAGTTAATAGGTATGTGCCATTATTACGAGAAAAAGTGTGTGGAAACATTAATTAGGAAGTGATTGTCAGATTTTATCGATACTTAACCATTAATTAATGGATTAGATGGTCTGATATTTAATTTAGCTCAATTCCCTTCGTGTAGTCCAGTTTGGCCTTTCTAAAGAAATGATGTGTGAATTATCATTTGAGCAGTAGCTTTAATATGAGTCTGCAACTAGGAATATACTTGAAGAATAAAGAAAAATTATGCAAAAATTTTCGGAACAATCTTTTTTTTCATCAAATGTAGATGATTTTCAAGCGTTGCGGCTTTGTTTCCTATTGAAGTACAGCGATTGTTTTACAGCGTTATGAAAACACTTTCTTGGTTAACGTATTTGTAGATTTTTAAGCTAATCCCTCTTCGGATTATTATTTTTAGAATTTTCCAAACGTCGGATTGTAATTTCTATCAATTTCAGTTGAAATTTCAAGACTTGCGATTTTGTTTTCTGCTGACGTACGGCAATTGTTTTACAGTTTATGAAGGCACAGTCTTAATAAACGTATTAGTAGATTCTCAATCTAATCAGTCTTCGGATTATCCTTTTTAGAATTTTCTAAACGTCGGATTGTAATTTCTATCAACTTCAGTTAAAATTTCAAGCGCTGTGGTTTTGTTTCCTGTTGACGTATGGCGATTATTTTACAGTATTATGAAGAGACGTTCTTAGTAAAAGTTTTTGTAGGTTTTCAATCTGATCCTACTTCGGATTATTCTTTTTAGAATTTTCCAAACATCGGATTGTAATTTCTATCAACTTCAGTTGAAATTTCAGACGCTGCGGTTTTGTTTCCTGTTAACGTATGGCGATTGTTTTACAGTATTATGAAGAGACATTCTTAGTAAACGTTTTTGTAGGTTTTCAATCTAATCCCTCTTCGGATTATACTTTTTAGAATTTTCCAAACGTCGAATTGTAATTTCTATCAACTTCAGTTGAAATTTCAAGAGTTGCGATTTGGTTTTCTGCTGACGTACGGCAATTGTTTTACAGTATTATGAAGACACATTCTTAGTAAACGTATTTGTGGATTCTCAACCTAATCCCTCTTCAGAATATCCTTTTTAGAATTTTTCAAACGTCGGATTGTAATTTCTATCAACTTAAGATGAAATTTCAAGCGCTGCGGTTCTGTTTTCTGTTGACGTATGGCGATTGTTTTACAGTATTACGAAGACACATTCTTAGTAAACGTTTTTGTAGGTTTTCAATCTAATCCCTCTTCGGATTATACTTTTTAGAATTTTCCAAACGTCGGATTGTAATTTCCAAAAACTTCAGAAAAAATTTCAAGAGTTGCGATTTGGTTTTCTGCTGACGTACGGCAATTGTTTTACAGTATTATGAAGACACAGTCTTAATAAACGTATTTATAGATTCTTAATCTAATCCCTCGTCGGATTATCCTTTTTAGAATTTTCCAAAGGTCGAATTGTAATTTCTATCAACTTCAGTTGAAATTTCAAGCAATGCGGTTTTGTATCCTGTTGATGTATGGCGATTGTTTTACTGTATTATGAAGAGACATGCTTAGTAAAAGTTTTTGTAGATTTTCAATCTAATCCTTCTTCGGATTATTCTTTTTAGACTTTTCCAAATGGATTGTAATTTCCATCAACTTCAGATGAAATTTCATACGCTGCAGTTTTGTTTCCTGTTGACGTATGGCGATCGTTTTATAGTATTATGAAGAGACATTCTTAGTGAAAGTTTTTGTAGATTTTCAATCTAATTTATCTTTGGATTATTCGTTTTAGAATTTTCCAAACGTCGGATTGTAATTTCCATCAACTTCAGATGAAATTTCAAGCGCTGAGGTTTTGTTTCCTGTTGACGTTTGACGATTGTTTTACAGTACTATGAAGACACATTCTTAGTAAACATATTTGTAGATTCTCAACTTAATCCCTATTCAGATTATCCTTTTTAGAATTTTTCAAACGTCAGATTGTAATTTCTATCAACTTCAGTTGAAATTTCAAGCGCTGCCGTTTTGTTTCCTGTTGATGTGTGGCGATTGTTTTACAGTATTATGAAGAGACATTCTTAGTAAAAGTTTATGTAGATTTTCAATCTAATCCCTCTTCGGATTATCCTTTTTAGAATTTTCCAAACATCGGATTGTAATTTCCATTAACTTAAGATGAAATTTCAAGCGCTGCGGTTCTGTTTTCTGTTGACGTATGGCGATTGTTTTACAGTATTATGAAGACCCATTCTTAGTTAACGTTTCTGTAGATTTTTGAGCTAATCCCGGTATGAATTATTTTTTTACAATTTTCCAAACATGGGATTGTAATTTTCAACAACTTCAGATGAAATTTCAAGAGCTACGATTTTGCTTCCTGTTGATGTACGGCAATTGTTTTACAGTATTATGAAGACACATTCTCAATAAACGTTTTTGTAAATTTTTGAGCTAATCCCAATACGAATTATTTTTTAACAATTTTCCAAACATCGGATTGTAATTTTCAACAACTTCAGATGCGATTTTGTTTTCTGTTGACGTACGGTAATTGTTTTACAGTATTATGAAGACACATTTATGATAAACGTATTTGTAGATTTTCAAGCTAATCCTTTTTTGAGTTATGTTTTTACAATTTTTCAAACGTCCGATTGTAATTTTCAAGAACTTCAGATGAAATTTCAAAAACTACGATTTTGTTTCCTGTTGACATACGTCAATTGTTTTACAATATTATGAAGACACATTCTTGATAAACGTATTTGTATATTTTCAAGCTAATCCCTTTTTGAATTATGTATTTTCTATTTTTCAAACGTCCGATTGTAATTTTCATCAACTTCAAATGAAATTTTATGCGCTACGGTTTTGTTTCATGTTACCGTATAGCGATTGTTTTACAGTATTATGAAGACACATTCTTGATAAACGTAATTGTAGATTTTCAAGCTAATCCCTTTTTGAATTATGTTTTTACAATTTTTCAAACGTCCAATTGTAATTTTCATCAACTTTAGATGAAATTTCAAGCGTTGCGGTTTTGTTTCTTGTTGACATATAGCGATTGTTTTTACAGTATTATGAAGACACACTTTTGATAAACGTTTTTCTAGATTTTTGAGCTAATCCCTGTTCGAATTATTTTTTTTACAATTTTCCAAACATCGGATTGTAATTTTTTACAACTTCAGATGAAATTTCAAGAGCTAAGATTTTGTTTCCTATTGACGTACGGCAATTGTTTTATAGTATTATGAAGATACATTCTTGATAAACGTATTTGTACATTTTCAAGCTAATCCCTTTTTGAATTATGTTTTTACAATTTTTCAAACGTCCGATTGTAAATTTCATCAACTGCAGATGAAATTTCAAGCGTTACGGTTTTGTTTCCTGTTGACGTACGGCAATTATTTTATACTATTATTAGAACACAAACTAATCCCTCAGCTAATCCCTCTTTAAATTATGTTTTTGCAATTTTTCAAACTTCCGATTGTAATTTTCATCATCTTCAGATGAAATTTCATACGCAGCGGTTTTGTTTTCTGTTGACGTATAGCGATTGTATTACAGTATTATGAAGACACACTGTTAATAAACGTTTTTGTAGATTTTTGAGGTAATCCGTTTTCGAATTAATGTTTTACAATTTTCCAAACATCAGATTGTAGCTTTCAACAACTTCCGATGAAATTTCAAGCGTGGCGGTTTTGTTTCCTGTTGACCTACGGCAATTGTTTTACAGTATTGTGAAGACACATTCCTAGTAAATGTTTTCTCAGATTTTTGAGCTAATCGGTCTTCGAATTATGTTTTTACAATTTTCCAAACGTCGGATTGTAATTTTCATCAACTTCAGCTGAAATTTCAAGCCTTGCAGTTTTGTTTCCTGTTGACGTATAGCGATTGTTTTATATTAATATGCTTGAAGAATGAAGAAGAGAAGTTATGTTAATCGATTATAGCCCCAGAAATTATTTTGCTGACTCTTCGAGACTTACTTGTCACACCTAACTATAGCTCAAATTTTGTTCGACATAATCCAAAGATAAAATACTAAATTTTACTTTTAGGTGTCTTATTATCTTAAGATTTAAAGTCAGACTCTTTGTACAGACCATTTTCTAACACAAAATACAATTCAATGTTTTATGAGTTGCTGGAAAATTCTAAAAATTAGAAGATTAATTGCTAAAAAAAAACTTTTAAAATTATGTAAATAAATTGATTATAATGTATTTTGGAAAGTTTTTCTAACGAATTTAATAAAGATGTAGTAAGAAATTGAAAAAAATTAAAAGAGAATATATCTTGGAAAAATTTTAAATATATAAAGCAAGAAATGTTGAAAGAATTTTATAAATGCTGGAAATATATAAATTTTTATGAAAGAAGTGTACTTTTATAAAGATGAATCAAGAAGAGCAAGTTTTTCTTAAATGCACGGTTCCAGTTTTTGGTGTCAAATAACCAATCACTGATTAAATTATTCTCTCACGGATTTAAACCCCTTAATATATTTATTCTTTGCCGTGTTAACATAATTGATGACACGTCGCTGATTAATTCATTCTAGTCACCGACCGACAACTCTATCACGTCTATTAGAAGAATGAGTCTAATTGGTCGTGTTTGATTGATACTTTTTGATATAATTTAGGACACTGCTCCATTTTTTTTATAAAATACGTTATGCAAATAACGCCAATTAATATTTATAAGGAAATGTGAAAGATGTTACCTTAAATATTAATTATGTATCGCATTTTCTTATCAAATTTAGGAACTAAGGACATCGATCTTGATGATTATTTATTAAATTTTTAAATATAATTGATTCGTGAATATAATTATATAAATATTTCCTATAGTTAATAATACAAATATTTAAAATTAAGGATTAAGGTGACATCTATGGTCTTTAATATGAGTGTAGAATTAATTAAAATTATATAAACATTTCCTATACTTAATAATAAAAATATTTAAAATTAACTAACATAAGGATTAAGGTGATATTTATTGTTTTTAATTTGAGTTTAGAATTAATAATAACAATGGAAACAATAATTTGATTCCTTTCGATTACACAATAAGAAAAGAAAACAATAAAATTCCATCGGCTTCTAGTATTAATCATCATTTGCACTTTCTAAAATTGATTCGACATTATCCAGCGCACCGAAATCGTTAACAGTGAACGAAATATGTGCATCACGTTTCATTCACCATCGCGAAATTACGCGAAATTAATCAAGTCCCGTACGTTTCTCGCCAACCGCCCCCGGGGATGAATTGATGGTAGCATAATGTCAAAGTTAAATGTTATCAATTTATCACCGAAGCGTTTTCACCATCGCTCGGATATCATTTATAATGGGATTAGCATCATTTATAGTGATTTTTTCGGTGTAGTGCTACTCCCGTTCGTGTACTTCTCTCACCATGTAGTAATAAATATGACTTTGGTTGAGTAATGACCCACCTGGCATATATACCTCCTCCAGTTTTATTTTTCCGAATTGCATTCGTACGGGGCGCCAGTTTTACGTTTCTTGGTTTTATTTGGACAACTGTTTTATGTAAAGATAGAATTGCGATTTATCACTTGAGCAGCGTGAAGTTTTCGGAGTCGCTGCCTTCATTTGTTTATGTGGTGAATATACAGAGGACGTAATCGTTGTGATTTATTTTCATTATGTTGGTCGTATTTTAGTGTTGTGGGTATTAAAAGAAAGAAATGGTGACGAGGCCATAATTTTACTATCCCTATATTTTTCTTGGATTAGAGTGATCCAATCGAGATTACCAAAATCGGAATTCAAAACCTTATGTATCCAGACACCTTCATTGGAAGACATCGTTTCTGGAAAATTGAGGAGCCGCTTTCTATCTCCGTTCGGACCAAGGAAGAAATCTGTGTGGAAAATCATTTTGTTGATACTCCTAGCCGAGATTCTTTGGGAAGGTCGAATTGCCTTTCAAATCCTCTCAAACTCTAGAAGTAAGCAAAACTTCATCACCTCGCTTGAAACTCTGTGGAATACTGTCGACACCGCTATTACTTCGTTATTTGAAAGATATCTTGGAACGACATTTTACAATTGCGTCGATAGTGGTATGTATGGTCGGATTTGATAGTCGCTCTTTCGTGGGTGCGTGGAAGCCCACATATGTGGAGTGAGTCAAATCCCATTCAATCGACATGCTTTCGTCACATTCCTACCAAGATGAACCCCGCTGACTGCTTATCTCGAGGCTACGCACCATGCACCATTGCAGTTCACTCAACATCTAATCTGGCAGAGTGGCCCAGAGTTTCTCAACAGTCAACTGACCAGTGGCTACCTGATTTATTTATGGTTGAATCAGATGTGAATGAAACTCTGAAGCCGGAAGAAAAACATCTCGTTCTAACAACAGTGATGAAGGATGAATTCCGGGATTCGCTCATACAAAATTCTCTTAATTTTCTAAATTGACTGTCTTTGATTCATCAAGTGCTGTCGTAAGCTTGATACGCATTTAGGATCGTTGACAACACAAGAACTTTTAGAAGCTACCTTCGTGTGTATTAAGGAAGCTCAAAGGCAGGAATTTTCAGCTGAATTACACCTGCTGGATGCTGGGAAGATGGCTATCCCTCGTCTGAGGAGATTGAACCCTTTCGTTGTCGACAAGGGTATAATTCGAGTTGGTGGGAGAATTCGATTCGCACAAGTCTAACAACCAACGCCACCCCATTCTGTTGCCCAGACGCCACACGTTGACTCGATTAATAATTAAATTCTACCATCAAACCTACCATCACCCGGGAGCCTTAAATTTACAATCTATAATCCAAACTCAATTCTGGATAATTGGTGCGAGAAGTCAAATTCGCCAATAGGTAAATAATTATCTTTGATGCTTCAAAACACACCCTAAGCCAATGCAACCGATAATGGGCGATCTTCCAGGACTTGCATTGACGGAAGTTAATGCTTTTAGTCGAGTGGTGGTGGATTATTGTGACCTTTTCGAAATTAAAATGAGTCGATTACGTACAAATCGCATGTACAAAAACTATGTGTGTGTTTTTGTTTGTTTAGTAACGAAAGTAGTTCACCTGGAATTGGTTTCTGAACTGACTACGTCTGCCTTTCCAGTAGCACTTCGTCGCTTTGTTGCGTTGCCAGAAGAGAAACAGTTACTGAAATCATCAGTGATCAAGGGGCCAACTTTGTCGGTGCAAAACGTATAATGGATGATTTTGCTCACCTTAACTCATGAAATCGAAGGAGCTTAATGCTGAAATCATCGACTACTTGGCAAAGAGGGGAATAAATTGAATAAAATCGGCTAAAGGACTGTTGTCGAGAGCTGTAGGAATTCAGAAGTTGACGTCCGAAGAATTTAACACCTTCCTAATTCAAGTGGAGTCCGTCTTGAACTCGCGACCCCTCTGTTCACTAAGCTCCGACTCGACGGACCTTGAAGTACTGACGCCTGGTCACTTCCTCAACATGGAGACTTTAGCTGTGATCCCAGAGATCAACTCAGTACAAGCCAATCTCGATAATCGAACTCGAGGCCATTTTTTTGTTTTTGATACAGCGTGTCTCAATATCTGGCGCTACTTTAGTACGAGGAGTAGTTGTTTTAACTGTTAGTTAGTATTTATAGTTTTTACATTTTAATAATGTAAAACTACGGTGCAGAAATTTTCAGAATAATTAATTTTAATAAATAATTTTATTTAAAAAGTCAATTATTGCATTTTTGCACATCAAGAGAGCGTTTGACTCGGTTTGGCATCGTAGTGTGTTGTACAAATGCTCCCTCCTCAACTTTCCTTCCCACCTTATAAACATTATCGATCAATTTTTATGCAATAGATTCCTTAAAGTCCGAATACACCAATCGTATTCATATCCCTTCATCTTAGAGCAGGGTGTTCCTCAAGGGTCACCCCTATCCCCATTGCTTTGTAATCTTTACTGCTCTGACATATATAATCCCAATCCCACGTTAGTTAATCCTTCAGAGTGTGCCTTATTGTTTGCAAGTGACACTGTTATAATTACACATAGTGCAACGCCTGAGAAAGTAATGACACCTCTACAACAGCTAATAGATTCTTTGCAAACACTGGTTTGCAAAATGGCGGATCAAAATTAATTCCAATAAATCCCAGCTCCTCATTCCTTACCATAAACCTTCACATTCATCACCTACATTGATAATTAATATCTTGTATATAGCCCCATTCGAGCAATGCAAATATTTAGGTATTTCTTTTGACAATCAATCATTCAAACATCATTTCAAAACTATAAAAAGCAAAATTATTACTAGAGTCAAACATTTTAGAGCATTGACTTACTAAAACAATTGCATATCAATTCAAACTGCAACAATTATTTATAAAACAATTTGACGTTTCATGCTTCCTTGTCGATGTGATCTTCATTTAGATAGTTTGGATGTGTCCCGAGCAGCTGTTTCTGCTTCCAAGTTATTATTTCTGTTGCCATATTTGGATCTTTAAAATAGTCGTTAGTGTCCAAATCGCTAAAGTTTAATGGTTTTATATTCTCATCAAATTTGCATAAAGTTGAACACTTTTCTTTCTTGTCATTTTTTATTGAAATATTCCCACAGGCTTTTCATCTGTGACATACATAGTCTGTTTATATCTATTATACCACTTGGTGGTAGTATTATCCGCTCGATAGCGGCTTTTTATATTTTGTCAGCGTTGTTCTAATATCTCGGGACATGTTTTCAAGATCTGTTTTCGTCCAGTGTAGTAAGTCTTTTTAATACTAGTTCCAGTATTTTGTGGAACGCACTTTATATTTTATTTTTAATTTCAGTTTAGTTTATGCTCCTTAACTAACTGAAGCCAAGTTTTTGTACTTTCGTATTTTTTTTATTTCTGACATTTGATATTTTGACAATTGACATTTTATATTTTAAATCATTCGTGTTTTTATATTTGATATTTTTGACAATTGACGTTTTATATTTTTGATCTTTCGCATTTTTATATCTGATATTTTTGACAGTTGATATTTTATATTTTTATCTTTCGTATGTTTATATCTAGTGAATTTGACATTTGATATTCTGACAATTGACATATTATATTTTTGATCATTCGTATTTTCATATTTGATATTTTGACTTTTGATATTTTCACAATTTACATTTTATATCTTTGATCTTTTAATATTTTTATATCGGTTATTTTTGATCATTCGAGATTTTTTAACATTTGACATTTTGACAATTGACATTTAATCGTTTTGATCATCCGTGTTTCATATTTGATATTTTTGACAATTGACATTTTATTTTTTTGATCTTTCGTATTTTTATATATTTAATATTTTGACAATTTTGATATTTTTGACATTTTATATTTGTGATCATTTGTATTTTTATATTTGATATTTTTGACTTTTAATATTTTGACAATTGACATTTTATATTTGCGACCATTCATGATTTATTTGATATTTGACAATTGATATTTTATATCTTTGATCGTTCGTGTTTTTATATTTACTATTGTGATAATTGACATTTGTTATTTTGACAAGACATTTTATATTTTTGATCATTCGAAATTTTTTGACAATTGACATTTAATAGTTTTGATCATTCGTGTTTTTATATTTGATATTTTTGACAAAATTTTATATTTTTGATCTTTCGTATTTTAATATATTTACTATTTTGACAATTCTGGTATTTTTGACATTTGATATTCTGACAATTGACATTTTATATTTGTGATGATTCGTATTTTTATATTTGATATTATTCACTTTGAATATTTCAACAATTGACATATTATATTTGCGATCATTCATGATTTTTTTGATATTTGACATTTTGACGATTGATATTTTATATTTTAGATCGTTCGTGTTTTTATATTTACTATTTTGACAATTGATACTTGATATTTTCACAATTCAAAAATATTTTTATATCTGCTATTTTTGACATTTGATATTCTGACAATTGACATTTTATATTTTTTATCATTCGTATTTTTATATTTGATATTTTGACTTTTGACAATTGACATTTTTTATTTGATTTGATTTGATTTGTTTATTGACGGTAAATACCATAGTACATACATAATATTAGAAAAATAGCAATACAATATACATACAAATTCAGATAAAAGCGGCATACAATAAATACTTACACGTTAAAATTTAAATACTAAACTAAAAACAACATAATAATTAGAGGACATATTAAAAATTTTCTTATTTTTAAACATTCTTGTTTTTATATTTGAAATTTGTAACATTTGATATTTTGACAATTGACATTTTATATTTTTGTCATTTGATATTTTGACAATTTTATATTTTTGTTCTTTCGTATTTTCATATCTGATATTTTTGACATTTGATATTTACACAATTGACATTTCCTACTTTTAATCTATCGTAGTTTTATATTTGATATTTTTGTTATTTGATATTATGACAATTGACATATTATATTTTTGAAATTACGTATTTTTTTATTTAATATTTTGACAATTGACAATTTATATTTTTGTCATTTGATATTTTCACAATTTTATATTTTTGGTCTTTCGTATTTTCATATCTGATATTTTTGACATTTGATATTTACACAATTGACATTTCCTACTTTTAATCTATCGTAGTTTTATATTTGATACTTTTGTTATTTGATATTATGACAATTGACATTTTATATTTTTGAAATTACGTATTTTTTTATTTAATATTTTGACAATTGACATTTTATATTTTTGTCATTTGATATTTTGACAATTTTTTATTTTTGGTCTTTCGTATTTTCATATCTGATATTTTTGACATTTGATATTTACACAATTGACATTTCCTACTTTTAATCTATCGTAGTTTTATATTTGATATTTTTGTTATTTGATATTATGACAATTGTCATTTTATATTTTTGAAATTACGTATTTTTTTATTTAATATTTTGACAATTGACAATTTATATTTTTGATCTTTCGTATTTTTATGTTTGATCCTTTTGACATTTGAAATTTTGACAATTGACATTTTATATTTTTCATTTTTTGATAATTAATTTATCGTCATTTTATATTTTTGTCGTTTGACATTTGTTGCTTTTTGCAATTGTCTTATTTTCACAATTAATTTTTGAATCATTGATTTTTTGACATTTGGCATTTGTTGCTATTTACAGTTGTCATACTTTAACTGTTGACCCTTATTTTATATTATTGACAGTTGATATTTATAAAAAATGTATCTGAATATCACTGACAGTTAATATTTATTTGTTAATCATTTACTTTTTGACATTCAATATTTTTGACAGTTGATATTTTGACATTTGACATCTCATACTTTTGAATATTATTATTTTAAATTTTGGTATTCTTTAGATAGTTGGTATTTTTGAAGTTGGAATAAAAATATCACATTTGACAGTTTATATTTTGATATTATGTATTTCTGTCAGTTGCCATTATATTTTTTTATAATTTATATTTAAAGTTTTTAATTATTATTGACAGTAGACATTGTATATTTTGGTATTTGATAATTTCACAATGTATTTGGTATTCATTTAATATATTTGACAGTTGATATTTTGACATTTGACGTTCCATACTTGACATTCCATAAGTGTATGCCTCTCCATGCTTCGGTTGCTCAAGCATTTGATTCGTTGTTTATTAGATGGCCTTTCTCTTCATTTAATAGTCCTTTTTGGAGGTTTATAATCTTGCATTTGTCAATGCCGAACTCCATGGTTATTGACTTGTTGAAGTTTTCTGTTAAGTATAGAAAATGCGCCATATCAGCTTTCGATGTGGCGTATAACGTTCTATCGTCCATATAGATTAGGTGGTCATATATGCTTCTATCACTATTCCTCTCTAGTATGTATCCACATTTTGTTTTGTTTAACATCCGGCTTAGGGGATTTAAGCCCACAATGAAATGAATGAGGGCGCTTAAGGAGTCATCCTGTTATATACCTTTGGATATCTGCATTTTCTTGGATATCTGGGTATCTCAATTCATTGAAATGTTAATGTTGTTGACCACAGTTTCATAGTAAACCCAGAAGCTGGATTGTCAGATTTATTTTATATATTATAAGGATTTCAATGAGGTAAGTATGTGGTAATCAATGGAGGCCTTGCTCAGATTCATCTGTTTTAAAACTGCGTTTCGTGTTATTATTTCATCAATTATCACCTCTTCTTTGCATCTTGCCATGTTTGACCAGTATTCTGTTACGTCTGATATGGATGGTGATTCCCTTATTTGGTCCAAATCATTGTTTTCAAGATTTCTGTAGAAGTTCTTTCTGATATGGTAGAATTGAGTGTTCTGCGTCTTGCGGGCTGTTGGGTATTTTCGTCCACTAGTTCAGTAATTTGCTCCGTTTTTTTCTTACCACTTCCCTATATTGTGTGAGCTGACCTATTTTTGCTTCATTCTTAGCATCCATAGAGGCTTCTTTTTTCTTCTTTCAATCTTGTTGGTTTTCCCGCTGGTTGTTTAATCTCCTTTCCCGTGCTTTCAACTGTAGTGATTGTTGCACAGTATATTATTATATGCATCTGTTCCAGGTCTTTGCAGGTTTGTACTCTTTTGGGGATGATTTCTTCGTTAAGGATTCTGATCATTTGCTGTGTAGGCATGTCTAATATTACTTTTGGAATCCTTATGAATGGGGATGGGTCGGATTCCTCATATTCTGCCATGATGGTGTTGAATTCACTTTTTATATGTCTTCTTAAATCTTCCAGCCCTATCATATCCTCGTTCTTATTACTTATTACTCATTATCTTCATCTTTATTTACAGTAGATGGTATATCCTCTTTATTTAGTTAATTCCTCGGATTATGTACTTGATTGGTTGCTGAAATTAGTTCTTCTAATATTTCTTCCCTTATGTTATAAATTTCGGTGTCAGACATTAGATTTCTAGTCATAATGGCTCTCTTTCTATCTGCCACATTTTCCTCAACGGCAAGATTCGAATAGATATTGATGAACATTTGATAGAGTTCTATTCTATATATTGTTAGATTAGTTTCTGCCTTCGTGCTTCTCTACATTATTATTATTATTATTAATGAACGAATGAATGAGTTTATGAAAGAGTGAACGAAGCAATGTGCGAATAAACAAAATAATGAAGTAATGAAGGAAAGAATTAATAGACTAATTAATGAATGAACGAATGAAGAGACGAACGAATAAATTAATTTAGGAACGAGCAAATGAATTTATGAAATTTATGAAAGAGTGAACGAATTAACAAATGAAAAAAGGAATGAGTGAACAAATAAAATAATAAACTAATGGACGAAAGAATAAATGAACAAATAAACAAACGAATGAATAAATGAACGAATAATTTTATGAACGAATGATACTTATTTAAAAAATTGCATCCTTTCGAAAAATTCTAAATCTATAAGGAAATCGTTATTTTTATTATTTGCCGATGACTTGAAGATTTTGGTACAGTAAAAAAATAATCTTTTCTTTAATATTGGAATTCTCGTCGTGTTTTTGTTCTGCAATTCAAGCCATTAATATAAATTCATTCAAATTATTCAGTTTAAATATATTTAAATTAATAGATATACTAGAAGAACGCATTTTTTAAAACCAGTTTCTTAATTATAAAATTACAAACAAATAATATGGAATCGATATACACAGGCCGATAATTCACACAATAATCAAAGAGACCTCTCGTTATTTTTTAATTGCATGCATAAACATGCGCCGACTGACAATTATTTTCGCTCGGTCAGGTTTTTCTTTCTGATTATTATTATTATTTTTTCTGCGGTGCCGTGAAAAATGGTAGTTGCGGCGAGTAATAATTGTAATTAATACCCGGCATGGAGCATGAATATGGAATTAATAAGCTGCCAATTATTGCTATTATTGTCTGTCTAATTGCGAAACGATTAATGACACAATCCACCTGCGGGCCTTCGAAATAACGCACCTGTACAGGGCCGGATCCGGTGGCATACCCGATTACAAAACGAAAGATGTTATTTATTAC
This sequence comes from Ontholestes murinus, assembly GCA_963969525.1. Lineage (NCBI taxonomy): Eukaryota > Metazoa > Arthropoda > Insecta > Coleoptera > Staphylinidae > Ontholestes > Ontholestes murinus. Next base: position 10,213,909 of record OZ018389.1, on the reverse strand, counting down.
AAGCGAGTATTAATTATATTATTTTTAATTCATTTTAAAGGGTTTTAATTATTATTTGTTTAAAAGAAAAATATTAATAATTAATAGCTATTTGGAATTTAACGTTTGTAGGTTTGCAAATCAACTTTAAAATGGCTAAAGGATAAAGGTAATTACAATTTACTACTAAATGAATATTTAATTTGTTGTACAATTTGAATATGATGAAGAAATGACTACTGCTAATTAAACTATATTCACGTGTATTTTTAAGAAAGTTCTCGTATAGAAATTTGTTTTTGAGTTACGTAAATATATGATTAACACTTAATTAAAACAGTTTCTTCACAATTAATTTCTTCAGATGTATATTTGGGGTACTATCCACCCATTATTAATAGCTTATAACCATTTCTTCATCACTAATTTAATAACTAAACTGTAATAATTCATTATCTTAAGTGCCATTATATTTATTTATGGCTAGATATTTTGATGTAAAGAAATTTTAACGTTTCGATTTAATTACAAAGGTTATTTACAATGAAGCATAAAAACAGTGAAGCGATTTCGCTGTCGCAATAATTCAAGGTGGGCCATAAAGATTCGTCACGCCACCCTCGAGACGTGCCATAAACCCAAATTTACATTCGCACGATGGCTTTGTGCGAATTCCTGAAACGTGCTCCCATTGTCCGATAAGTCCAAATAGCGTGGCTAATGCCCACTTGGCCCACAACCCTACATTAAAGCCGGACGAGGTATTAAAAGACCATTCTGACCGCACTTGTCAATACAGACGTAAATTTCCACTTTAGTTCCGCTTTATTTTTACCTACAGAGGTGGAGATGTTTTGTTTTCGTTGTACGATTCGTTTCGAATTTTAAACAATATTTTTCAAAATTGAAATAATAGTTTGTTCCGTTCGTTAATAAAACACCGATAGACGAGTAGAATAGGTAGATGGAGGAGAAGAAGAGGAGGTGAGGCTGTATGTGCATGGTGAGGCCATAATTCATCGCATTATGATATTTATTATAATGCAGCATATTTCCAATAAAAGCGTAGTCGTACCTTTGTGGGTGGGTGGACAATGAGAGGTGTGATGGTCACGACAACTAGCGGACAATCTGTTAAAATCATCCGGTACTGTTATTAAATTGGCCTGTCTGTGCTCTCCTCTATTTGGATGTAATAATCTAATAAATATGGGTGTGGACGGGAAAAAAAAGGGCGAAATCCATCAATGAAACATTATGCATTCCCCCCCTCTCCACATCACCCTCGTGCCTTTGTCCCCTTTTAATAAGTCTTCTTCGGACTCTCGTGCGCTATCATATTCTGTGTGGGTCGATGTGAAGAAGTGTACTTTCTTTCAACAATCGGCACTTTAATTACGGTATATTATAGGTTCTATTGATACTTGCAGCAGGAATTATATTTTACCAGTGGGAAATTAGTTAATGTTTGGTTTTACGTAATTTATTTTTCATTCAATACTCATTTAAGTTAATAGGAAAGACACTAACAATCATTTATAATATAATTAAAATTTGTATCTAAGAATAAGTTTTAATTGGTTTTATACTTAGTTAAACACTTTTTTTAAACCCTTACAAAAATCAGTACAGTTGAAGAATTTTATTAACCAAAGTGTAAATGTCTTTAAAATTAGAAAACAAAAGGTTGCAGTTGACGGTGATTCCTAACTATTCTCTAATCGGTTAAAATATTAGGTTTAAATTTTATAATTTTTCTCCGAAATTTTACTTATTTAAAAACAAATTTTAAACTACTTTTGCATCAAATATATTTCTAGGGAAAATTGTTTAAAATACGTAAATAAATTACTCTTGATAAATTTTAAAATTTTGAAGAAAATTTCCGCATCATAGAAGACAAATTCTTGGAAAATTGTAGTAGAAAATTTTAGAATCTTCAGAGAAAATTACTGTAAGAGAAATTATTACAAAATTTCGATAACACAAAGAAAAATGATAATTTATTGAAGAATTCTAGAAAACAGTATGAAAATTCTTATAATTAGAAAAAGAAAATTTTATAAATCTCGAAAATAAAGTGCTACAGTATTGTATATTTTATATATATATATATATATATATATATATATATATATATATATATATATATATATAAATAATAATAATAATAAATATAAAAATATTTACTGGAAGAGAAAATTACTCGAAAAACCAACATTGAAAATTTTTTGAAATTTCAGAGAAACTTAACGCAGCCATGAAGAAGCATTCATAAATTTTATTAGGATTAACTTAAAAGGAACATTTTTGAAATATTCTAGAAATCTTTAATGAAATTATTTGCAATTAGAAAGAGGTAATTCTAGAAATCTGAGAAAGAGTGAAAGTGAAAAATCTAAAACCAACGAAGAAAAATTTAATAATCTATAAGAGAAAATGTTGGAAAAAAATGTAGATAAAACATATTTTCTTATAAATTTTCATTGGAAATCTTATACAAAGAGAATATTGTAGAACATAGGTGGAATTATAAATTAAGGAATAGTTTTGTTTCAAAATTAATTTATCATTTAGGTTTCAACAATTGTTTTTTTCAAAGGGTAATTATGTCATTATGTTAAATGAGACAATCTGTTGCTGGTTGTTCACTATTGACTTAATATTCTTATGTCTGTATATTTTAAATTGTATTATGTGCTTTTGTTTTTATAATTTTAAAATTATAATTTTAGCAATTAATTATTTTCATATGATTGTGGAAGGTACATTAAATTTTATAGTAATTTTATTTATTTTAAAATATACAAGTTAGCTATTTATATCGGATCTCCGTCTTCACTTATGTAAACTGTTTGTAGTTCTGGCATTAATAAATTATTCTATTCTATTTTATTCTATTCTTTATGTTAGCCCTCCGTAATTGTCCGTTTAATCTCTATTCCTTCTAAAACTTGTTTGGTTTTTTCTACAAATTCCATTGAGTTCTTTATTGAGTATCTTGAATTGCATTGGATTATTGTTGGGAGTAAGGCGTTGAAAAAATTTGCTATTTTGAATTCATAGGGCTAAAGATCGTAATTAAAATACTCACTACACTGCAGGAACACAAAAATTGCTCTAAAACGTGCACAAATCAATACAATCATAGTAAAAGCAGCTTTTGCTAGTATGACTTAACAAAAACGAAATTCAGATTGGACAATTAACAACGAGACGAAGGCAATCAAATCAATAAAAAAACAAATGTTAAAATCAACAGTGAACCATTTGTGATGCAAATAAAGAAAACACTATTACCATTCTAAAACAATTAGGTTATATAAACAAATTACAAGATTTTTTACAAGACAACGACTTTATCGAAGATCTAACCGTAGACGCCCAAAAATCTTTCGTTGCACTTAAATGATTGCGAAGATGTTATAAGTGAAAAAGAGCAGTACAAGTATAAGAAAATGAACCCTAAGGTCCCGGTTCTCTATGAAATCCCAAAAATACATAAGGAGAACATCCCAATCCGTCCAGTAGTGTCATAACGCACCCAAATAGCAAAATTTCTGAGCGCCTTACTCCCAATAATAATCAAATTCAAGATTCTCAATAATGAACTCAATGGAATTTGTAGAAAAAAACAGACAAGTTCATTGTCCACCAAAACATATTTTAGTATCCTTTGATGTCAAAAGCTTGTTCACATGCATTCCAATAGAAGAGTTGAAGAAACAGAAACAGAAACGAAGATGTCAACTAGCGACTATGAATATATTCAAGCATTACAAATATAAAAAATATACAACAGAGTATTCTGGAGCAGTATTGATGGGTTTGAGTGGAAGATCTTCCGATGAAGAGAACTCCACCCGTACTCCTTTCGGCTAAAATTTTGAGTAGATTTACATATTTTATATTATAAATTTTGTGTTATTTTGTTAGAAAGGAGTACAAAGATGTTAATAAATAAATATTACAACTCTTATTTCTTCCATCGTCTCTAATTATTTCCAATTCCACCATATTTTTTTAAGCAAAAAGAAGGTCAGGCCATGGGATCACCACTATAACCATTGATGACATACTTATTCATGCCATTTTATGAGGAAAAACTATTCAAGACAAATTCACATCTAATCAATAATGTCAAATTTTGGTGTCGCTACGTAGATGACGTATTATGTATTTGGACAGGTACAGACCGACAATTGGATCGTTTTCTTAAATTTCTCAACAGCATCAATAGCAATATACAATTTACCATGGAAAAGAGGAGAACCACAGCATATTTTTTTTGGATTTGTAATAAATCAATCAAAAACTAACATTCAAAATATACAGGAAACCATCTACTACAGATACCATAATTCCAACAGATCCGGATCAATCCATCTCTATTAAAAATTCGGCGCTTAATACTTACGTACACAGACTTGTAAATATACCACTTTCAAAAGAAGATTTTGAAAAAGAATTGCCAACCCTAACACATATTGCAATAAACAATGGATACAATGGTCAACTTGTAAGAAAGATTCTTAAGTAAAAATTAAGAAATAACGTACAAAAACTATCTATTGTATAACGTCACCAATATCAATGAAAATCAAATAATTATTTCTCACTCAATGGTAATTAGGAGTAAGAATTTGTATCTCTCAATTTTCAGATATAGTATCCACACTTATATCAGTCATTAGAAAAATATATGAAACCCCTTCATAAAGCAGAATCCTCTTATTTATTTCCCCAACGTTCAACATTCCATCCATTCATCATCCTTGACTCAAATATCAAAATAAAGATTTTATATACAAATGTCAAATGTATTAAAGTCATCCAGGTCGTTGTAAATAATTAACTAATAATTTAAACATATAAAAACATCATCTACAATACTGATATTACTAAGACTACAAGACAAATTACCTATTAAAATATAATGTCCAAATAGCTGATTTCAGGATAATATTGACTAAATCCCTTAGTAATTAATGTATTAATTTATCTCTAATATATCTTTTAATGTTAAAATTCAATCTTTTTTCTTCACTGACTCTAAGAGAAAAATATTTTAATAAAGCCTTATCTTTTCATCGTTATTATTTAACCATTTCTGCTTTAATATCTACATACATAATATTCTACATATGCTATAAGGATTGAGTTATAACAGGGCTTATAAAATTATAAACAACTTCATCATAGGGTTTTGATTTAGAAAACTTAAACAGTTATAGTGATGAATGTACCAATATATGTAAGGTGGATAAGTGGCGTCTATTTCTTCCTATAACCTATAGATCATACGGTTTTTTAAATACCAATTAGATTATAAGCAATTATTTATAGTCTCTTTAACTGTGAATATTTCATTATTTTAAGTAATTTACACATGTTTTCCTAGGATATTTAAACTCATTTTGTGACGATTTTTATTCTTCTGGTTAAAAAGTCTTTTATTGACAAAATTTTGTTACTTGAAAAATACTGTAGATTTATAAATATCAACTATTATGTTTTCCAATGATTATTAGAAGCATTAATATCCATTTATAGCCTTTTTCTCTTAAAGATATTTATGTGACGATTATATTTCTGATTGAACAATTTTTCTGCTGATTTGTATTTATTTTAGCTATTATTCGCTCCTTTCTCAAAGACATTTTCACATTTTTTTTCTTTAGCATAGCGTACTCTTGACCTACCACAATAAACTATATATTGGCCTGCTGCACAAATTATAGCTTATTAAGATAGGTCAAGATAACGCTAGGTCAACATACCTTATAGTGGGAGTACGCTGCGTTAGTGTATTATTTATAAATGTATATTAGGATTAATACATAATTTATTGGGTTAGGTCAAAAGTGCGATAGATTAATACAAAAAGAATTAAGATAGGTCATGAGTATTGAATTGAAGCAGATATAAAAAATAGTAAATAAATCGAAAATTATGCAAAAGTTATTCGATGTCAGAAAGATAATTCGTGTTAAATAAAAATAATGTGAGAATCTTATCTTATCTTATTATCAATTTTATATTGATAAAAGAAAATAATCTTCTATTTCAGTAAGAACTTGCCAGAAAAAGAAAATTCTTATTAAAAACCGACATTTTAAATTTAGCTATGACTTGGATATCTCAGTGAAGTGAAGGGGTTTTTACCTGAACCACTAAGTCTATATGATGTAAATCAGAAAAATATTAACGGAAACTGTTTCAAGTACCTTTAGGTTATTTGAAATTGCTAAGGGAGATTACAGTTAAATTCGAAAAGAAAAATTGAATGATAATATTCACCAAAGGCTCTAGGAAGTGTATTTCAACATTAAAAAGTAACTGACGATAATCTACACAAAGACGTGCACCATTGATATAAGATAGGATAAAGGAATATTTATCACTTTTTTTTACTGAAATATAAGATATGGATCAGGATAGAGTTTTAAAAATATATTAGAAGAAAAAGTGTGTTAGAAGTAGTTGTAGTTTTCTAATGATATTTAAATTTCGTTAAATTACAAGCTACTTGAATTAATAAGTATAAAATAACTTTGATTTAATTTTGAACGGAAAGGGAAAACGAGATTTGTGTAGGCAACATGAAAGGCCTAGAGGATTCAAATAAATTAAAGAGAATTTCATAAATCTATAGGAGAAAATGCCTGAAAAGAACTGCGTAAAAACTATCTAATTAATAATATTTAGCAAATATTGAAAAACTTAAAATTTGGTTAAGAAAAAGCTAAAAGAAAAATTTTAAAGATTCTAAAAATAAAGGAGAAAAATCCTTTTTTTTGGAATCTAGAAATCTGGAAGACAAAATTTTGGAAAAATCTAAAACCAACAAAGAAAAATATAAAAACAATTAGAGGAAATTTTGGCAAAAGAAGCAGTAGAAAATTGAAGAACCCTTAAAGAAAATAATCGTATTTTGGAAAAGAAATTTCTGCAAAACATTGTTAAGATAGAGCAGAAGAAGTAATTGTTAATAATTAGATAAAACCTTCGATAAAAATTCTAAAAGAAAGTTTTTTTTTTAAATTGTAAAACCCTGAATGAAAATTGTTACAATGATATAGTGAATATTGTGGAAATCTGGACGCAAAATTTTAGAAAACTAATCGTAAAATTTGGGTAAGTTAATGTTAAAAGAAAAGTTTAAAAATATTATAGAAATCTAAGAAAAAAAACCTTTAATGAAATTAAAAAACTCTTGAAGAAAATAGTGGCAATTTAGAAAGGAAATTTCTGTAAAACATTGATAAGGTAGAGCAGAAAAAATAATTGCTAATAATTTAAAAAAAAACCTTCTATAAACTTTCTTACAAATTCTAAGAGAAAGTTTCCTAAAAATTGCAAAACTCTGAATGAAAACTGTTACAATGAAATTGTAGAAATCTGGTTGTAAAATTTTTAGAAAACTAATCGTAAAATTTTGGTAAGTTAAAGCTAAAAGAAAAATTTTATAGAAATTTAGGAAAGAAAATTTAATGAAATTTTGTGCAATTAGAAAGAAAAAAAGTCTAGAAATCTGAAAGAGAAGATTTTGGACACATTTAAAACCAACGAAGAAAAATTAAAAAATCTATAAGAGAAAATGTTGGAAGTATAAAAGGAGTAGAAAATTATAGAACTCTTGGGGAAAAGAATCGTAAATTGGAAAGGAAATTTCTGGCAGAAAGAGTAATTGTTAATACTAACTAAAAATCTAGAATAAACATTTTTTGAATATTATAGTACTCTTCAGAGATCCCTTGAAAGAGAAATACCTCAAAAAAAACCGCAAAGACAAAACAAAATGAGATCGTTGAAAAACCTGGCAGAATATATTTTTAAAAATTGTTTAATCCTCAATGAAAATTTTTACAAATATGTAGAGAATATTTTAGAAATGTCGAAGCAAAATTAAAGTCAGAATTTAACAAAAAATAATTCCTCAACCTTTTTAATTACATTTATGAAGCCAAAAAACCCACACGTTAATGTAAATTTGTACACGTAATTTTAGAAAACCGTTGATAAACAATATATATATATTGGAAATTATTATTATTATTATTCATACGATAGAATAAGATTTATTATTATTATTTTCTGACATAAATGTTAATTTTTCATTTAGTTTTGAAAATTAATTTAGACAGAGAATACACTTAAAGATTATGCGAAATTCTAGAAAGAGTTTACTATGTTTATTTTCTCTCAGTTCTGAGTATAAGATCAGTAAACCATCTCCATCTCAAAAATAAACTAAAATACCATTTTCTATATCTATCTTTTTTATTAAGGGACTTTTGCCCCACCTTGTAGATTCTATGTATGTATACGTTTATTAACACCATGAAAATTATTATTAATTCACTAAAATAATTCTTAAATAAGAAAACAAGATTTAAAAAACACCTTAAATAAAAAATTTAAAATTTTAACAGCTTTAAATCATCACTTTCTTAAACTTTTATGAAGTTTCACTAAGAACAAAAAGAAAGAATTAAAACCATTTGAAAAAGCAACTGAGAAAATGATATTTACTAATAACAGTCGAATTTTGTAGTGATATTTAAAAAAACCTATTCCTTTTTTTGGACAAATTTCTAACTATTTTTCTATTTTTAAAATAATTTCAGTTGGCTTTTACTTTTCTCAGAAAAATCAGTTGAAATATTGCAACAACAACAAAAAAATAATTTAAGATAACAATTGAAATTTCTTACAAAAAAAATTTAACCACATAAAACACTAAAAAATTAACCAGAATTTCAAAAAAATAAACTGAAAAATTTCTAACTAAAGAAAAAATTATGTACAGGGTGTCCCGTTTATGTGTAGCTGAACCACAGATTCCCGAGACCAAAATATGATGATTTAACACAACTTATCTATATCTAAAAATTTACGGTTAAGCCGGAATTTGTCTTCAAAGTTCCAAAAAATATTATTTCTTTTGTTTATAACAATTGAACGCTTCGCTCGATTTAAATGAAATTTATTATTAATAACTACCATAATATAATACATAATTTGAGTTATTTTGGCCATTAGTGATTTAGAGGAAGTATAGAAAACAGTAATACCACCACTTAAAACCTAAAGGATTTTTCTAATGGTGTATCTAATAAAAACTAAAAAATACTACTTGAAATAACATTTAATTTCAAAACTTTTTATCTCTTAATAATATTTGACATCTTTAACGGTTTTCCCAAGAAAAGAAAAAAAAAACAACAGAAAGTTTTTTAACAAAAGAAACAAAATTATAAATGCGTCTAAAAGAACTTGTATTTTCTTTCTAAAATAAAAAAAACTTGTATAAACTAGCATAAAATAACTGTTTAAAAATCGTTTTTAAATTTGTCTTAATGTAGCTGATAGTATACTTAAAAAAAGGACAAATGAACTTTGCTAAATTTTTAATTCAGTAATTTTAAGAATAAAAGGTTCAAAATTTTCGTTCAAATTACATATTAGTTGGGTTGTTCGAGTACGTCAAAATGTTGATATGAGTAAACGACACACATTTGGCACTTTTTACACTTATTTTGTTAAATAAACAAAAAAAAGTGTCCTGCATACTCATATAATATTTCATAGATAAAAATAAATTAAATTTAGTGCTAAAAACTGTGCAAAAATCGTTTACAAACTTGTTTAAATGATTCAGTAATTTTGAATTTTGAAATTGAAAACAATATTTCGAAATTCTTAATTAAAGAAAGGAAATATTCCTCACAAAAACTTTTTTTAAATTCCATCAAGTTTGCTACAAATAAATTAAAATTTTGGTAAACAAACAATAATTAAATATTTTCAAAGAGACTGTTGAAAATTTAAAAATTGCAAATGTTACAAATTTTGTTTCCAAGAATTTCTTCTTTTCTATCTCTGTTGGTCCTTTCCCGGCTTCCACCTTTTCCTTCTCTAATTCTACTTCCTATCTATATTGATATAACTGTCTCTTTCGATTGATAGGCAATATCTATCTCTTTTATGGCTATCTTTTACTATACCTAAATTCTTCGCATTTTCCCTCTATATTCGTTTGCTGTTTCATACTTTTACATTATTTCCCTTTCTCTATTTTTCATTATACAACAATTCTATTTGCATAACTACTTTCTCTACCAAACTTTGTCAACTGCCTCTCTATCTCGTTTCTGTTTGGCCCCTATCTGAATTTCATTTATCGTTCTTTCGATTATCTTTTTATCTTCTTTTCCTATCTTTGTTTTTACTCGAACATATAGTTGGCTTTGAAAAAGTGATGTTTATTAGAGAAAACTAAACTAAAATAAATTAAAATATAAGGCGACGTAATTCTAAAGGCTTTCACCCTGTGATATGCTTTTTATAACCACAACAAAAAACTATTAAAATTAATACTTTCGCTGCTACATTCTTGATGGAACATATTTACAGGGGTGGATTTTTAAATAAATTCTTGTTATACTGATAAACTAATTATGGAAGAAAACAAGTCTTTCTTTTACACATCCATCCAAAAAAACTATTGTTCGTTTGAAAATTACTTGAAAAATTATGTCGAAACTACAATTTAAAAAAGATCAATAAAATGTTATGTTATATAATATAATATTAAAAATAAATTGTAGTTATAAAATTAATGAATGCGACTATAGTTTCGATCATACACTGAATATTATCAAACATAACTTCTTATTACTTTCTAAAAACTATCAAATCAAATGAAAAAAATACATATTAAAAAATGTCCTACTTTCTTAAGCGAGTCATAAATTGTCGTTCAGCAGAGCTTATATTTATATTCGCACTATAATCCTAATCACTTTCTTGAACAAGTTCCAAAATTTTCTTAGAATTTTAAATTATTTTTGTCAAGTTTCAACTGATTTAAATAAAAACACTATTAAATTTGAATTTATTTACGAAATACATTTCGTTATACATAAATAAATGTTTTAAACTAAATGTAATTCCATTTAAATTATTATTTTGTGAAATTTTAACTCTCCAAAATAATGGTTTTTGCTAAATTCTCAGATTGTTCTTTGGTTTTAAATATGCAACTCCAGAAAAACTATTGCTTTCAGCAATTAATTTTATAACCTTTCAATAATTAATGAATACAAATTAAATTGAATCTCTTTATACCAAATTTAAAAGGTTTTCAACTTTTTTTAACTAAATCAGAAATTGTCTTTTATCAAAGTTTAAATTATTATTTTGATTAGCACAATCAATTAAAAAATGCACTAAAATGTTCTAAATTGCTTTTATTGCTTTTTTAGGTCAAACTATAACTGTTTTTGAATCAAACCAAAACTGTTTTTTTCATAATTTCAATTTTTTCTTGAAAGAATCAAGAAACTAAATCAGTAACTAAAATAAATTATGAAGATTCATTTTAATTACCGAATAATGCTTTCAGTCAAATATTTAACTGCTGTTTCTAACTGTTTCCAACTTTTTAACTTTTTAAACCTTAACACTGTTAAATAAATATATTTCTTTCTTGAGCAAATTATAAATTGTCTATCGGCAAAGTTTAAATTATTGTTTGGATTTTGACCCTAATCTCAATTCAAAATAACTAAAACAATTATATTTCTTAACAAAATTATCAAAATGTATTACAAAGTGAAAGCCTCCACAATTACTTATTTAATTTCAATTGTTTTCTTTAAAAAATCTGCCAATTTATTGGAATTTTAAATATTTAACTGCAAGAAAAACTATTGCATGCAACAATTTTTAAATTTCTTAATAGAATTCAAATCAAATAAAATTAATTTATCACATTTTAAGACAAATTTCTCGTACACAGAGAAAGCTTGAATGATTATTTTTTGAAAAGTTATTAATAGCGATGATATTTGTTGAATATAATTCGCCATTCATACAAATACAGTTATTAGAAACCATCAAGAGAAGTAACTCGTAATTACAACGAAAAGGTGAAATTTACTTCTCAATTAAAGAGAAATCCCATTTGGACAAAGCCACTTTTTCCACCTTCTTCATTACACGCGCATCGTTAAAATGAGAAAATCTTAATTTGGCCAGTGTGTGTGAGAAAATTTTCTCGAAATTACAAATGTGTTTGTAGTGTGTTTTTTTTTCTCCTTTCCTTCGCTCCTCCCACGTGGTAATTAGAGCCTACTTAGGCAACTGTAGTGTTAATTACTCCATACAATTTATTTTTAACACTCTTTTAAGTGTAGGTTTAAGACCATTACGGTCTCGCTAAGAAAGCCATTAAACCGCTACCTCCTCGGAAACGAGAAAACAATTATTTTTAATTGTTTTTGGATATCGATATCGATATCCCCGCCGGCGCTCGTATTTTTACGCAATGATTATTATTATTATTCTTTTGGGAAAATAATAACACCGCTCTGTGGTATTGTTGTGTGTGACATGGGTTTCGCTTTCGGCGGATTCACTGACACATTTCAAAATTTCGGTAGCGGCTAGGCGGACAATGGGCGAGTTTATTAAAGTTTTACATGAGAATGGGGACGCAGGTAGTGATTTTTAAATATTTTCGACGTTTATTTCGGTTTAAGTGACTTCTATTCATTGTCGTGGGGGCCTTTTCTTGGGTTAAATGATGTTTGGTAGATTAAGGGGAGGAGCAGTGTTTTAAGATTTTTCATGGTTTTCAGGTGCCACTTTTACAAGAAGCCGGGACTTTTACGATGAGGCGTTTATTATCTGATGTTGCAACATAACTTAAATGTATTTGAGTATGGAACGGCTTGTATTAGTTTACTTGTGAACATGGTAATCCTTTTACAATTGAATATTTGATGGCGGAGGCGGTTATTTTCTGATGTTATTTGAATATTTAATTCATAAAGTTATAGTGAAACATAACCAAGTGCTTAATTAATAAAGTTTTAAGCTGCCTTTACAGTTACTTAAATAATCGAACTTAGTGTATGCGCATCGGTAAATTTTTGTCTGATTATTTTAAAGTATCATCTGGGTTACCACAGGGTTCACATTGTGAACTTTTGGTGAAAAGGATGATAGCAACCGTTACTATATTTTACTCTGTGGACTTTTTATAAACGACATCGATTTAAATTTAAGAACATGTATATTTCTTCTGTATACTGATGATTTAAAAATATATACCAGTATTAAGACGGTAGATCATTTAGGAGGATAATTTAATAGTGTTGCTTTATGGTGTCGAGTTATGATCTCGATTTAAAATTTAATTAAGTGTATGTGCATACCATTCAGTAGAGTGAAAGGTTATGACAGTAATTACGTTGTAATCCAATAATTATTTGTCGTTAAAACAGAATTTTTCAATTCAGTGTATTTAGTAGAAGAGTTGTATGAGGATTTAACTATTTTATTAGTGATCAGGTTTTATCACATACTTCAGAAATAAGTGACTTCACCTCGAATCTAAACTTCAGCAACTTCAACAAGCGCATTTCTTATGCATGCAAGAAATCCCTGAGAATATTAAGTTTCGTCAACAGATTGTCTAATGCTTTTAAAGCCAATACAACAAAAACACTTTACGTAACACTTGTTCTGCCTCACTTAGAATATGAATATGAAACTGCAATTTATTAACTCGAAATGGTATAGAGTACATTTTTTAAATTAATTTCATTTTGGTTGGACATTGGTAACACATATTTTAGTCATAGTGGAATGTTGACCATGTTGAATATTAAATTATTGGTTAAACTAGAATATTTATTGTTATGTTTACTACTATTTATTCGAATGTATTTCTTTGATTAATTACATTTGTTTAACTGTTTTATTTATATACAAAACAAAACTTTTGAAACAAGCAATTATCGAAACATATGCCAGGAAACTTATAAATTAATTATGAAATCAAACAAGACTAATTTACAAATCCACCCCTGTAAAACAAAACCTATTTATTTGGCATTACTTTCTACATTACATAATTCTACACTCTGCTATTCTGATTATCCATTAAGCGAAGCTTATAGACTGCAATTTCAAGGAAGATGAGGCAGCAGTAGCTCCCAAGCTGGAGGAAATAAAACGTTTAATGGAAGTTCCAGATAAACAGCGTTTTAGACATCAGATTAGTAAAATCCAAGCAATGTTAGCATATACCTCAACGCGGAGAAATCTATGTTGGCCTCGATGCCGGAGGAAAAGAAGATTCAAAGTAGGATCTATGTTACGGTTCTAGGAGCCATTGACGATTTCTTGAAATCAGATGATGAAGACATCGATATATTGGTTCCAGGTTCATTGACAATGTTGTATGAGCTAAGTTAAGAGCAATATGTGTTCGTCTACGACGACAACATAATTATTGTTACACTGACGTTCGAGAAGCACGAAGAAGTCTTGTCAGAGGTGCTATGTTTTTTAGAGGAAGCTGGTTTGACATTAGGACGTGATAAATGGCAAGTATGCTATTCAGAGTTGAGGTAACTGTAGTATGGGGTTAATAACGAACGTCTTCATGTAGATCCGGAGAAAATTTCGGCACTACTAAAGATTCCTATGAAGGAGGTTCGTAGTTTAATTTGATTTGCTTCGTGTTATTGGTCATTTGTACTGCATTTCACAAGTGTCATAGCTCCAATACAAGCACTGGTTGAGAAGAATGCTAAGTTCAGCTGGACACCAGAGTGCGATCAAGCATTAAGGAGGCGTTGGTTTTTTGGGCTTATACTAACGTTAAATAAAATAAAATAAACTTTGTTTATATCACACACTTTGTTACACACAAAGTTTATTTTATTTTATTTAAAGTTATAAAATATGTATCAATAAGTGAAAGCCTCTACAATCAAATATTTATACTAACGTGTCCAGACTTTAGTGTGCCATTCGTGCTTCAGACAGATGCATCAGCGTACCGACTGGATGCTGTGCTCACTCAGACAATTGATAGGTAGGAAAAGGTCGTTAGTTACCTTAGCAGGTCATTGAGCAGGAGCAAACGAAACTATTAGACCTCTGAAAGAGAGTGTTTGGCAGTGTTTTAGACCTAATCTAGAAGGTACTTGATTTGAAGTAGCCACAGATAATTACTCGCTAGTATGGCTCCATAACCTAAAAGAACCTACTGAACGTTTAGCATGATGGTCTGTGCGCCTACAGCAGTATCAATACTATGAAATTTTTCTTCGCGTTAGCGACCGAAGAACAAATTTTCCATTCATTTCTAACTAGTTCCGCCACCTTCAACTTAAAGTTTTGCATAACCCTTCTTAGCATATTAACAGGTATTGCTGCAATTTGAGGGCTGGGGTTGTCCTGGGTGAATCAAATTGGAACATTTGTGTTTTCAGGTATCCACATAAAAAGAAATCGCAGACTGTTAGAAGACTGAGAAGACTAATGGATATCCCTGTTTTGAGAAATCACATGCCCGAGAACAAAGCATTCACACAACATTGATTAAAATTCGGCTTGTTGTCCCATCTTGGTGTAAAATCGTGTTTTCATTGTTACCTATCGCTGCGAATTAACTTTCACTGCATTTTCATCTTCATCCTCAAAAAAGGACCTACAATTCTATTGCCCGATATCGCATACCATAACGTGACTTTTTGAACATGAAGTAAACGAGGGTTTTCTCTCGCCCAATATCTGAAATTTTGTTTATTAACAAAACCGTATAGGTGGAAGTGCACCTAAACGCTCATCCACATGTGGTTGAGTTGGTTGTCGTCTCCCTCCAGTCTACCAAACATAACCTCACAAAATCGGATACGTTGTTGATAATCACGGATTAAGACATTGCACAATTTGCATTTTGTAAGGGTAAAATCCAAGATCTCAATGGAGAATACTTCGCCTCGATGTTTCACTTATTCCAAGGCGTATGGCTGAACGATATTGTCAGGTACTAATTTTTAAACGTCGATCCACTTTCCTCGAAGCTTTAGATAATAACGTTGTCTGACGAAACAGGTTGGTAGCACGATAAGTTGAAATTTCGTCGAAAATGACGTCGCGTTTGCTCTTAACTCTCGCCATTTTGATAAACGCTTTAACCACGTAGCCTTAACCCCTCCAATGATTTATTGTAAAGTAAATGGTAGACCATGCAGGTTATGACAGATCAGCAAATGACGTTTCCACTATATGGTGTATATATTATTCGCACAACGTTTTGATGGGTTCTTTGCCACCTTTTTCTAGTGTCTTCACTTGAGGGTATAAGGAATTAATAAGATGCTGTTAGGATTGCAGGTTATTTATATTGGTCGAGGTTTCTAATCCGGTGTGTTTTGTAGTTTGGTTGCGTGTCATTGGTCGTTGTATGTTCGGGAATTGTGTTATTAACTGTGACTGCGCGTGAGAGTAATGTGGCCTGATGGTTTTCGTTTCTGTGCTTTCGATTCTATTTTATTTAAGATAGGTTTCCAGATACACAACACCTTCCAATGTTGTGTATCGTCTCTTTTGTTCATGCACAATAGGCAGATTTCAATATCTTCTGCTTATTCGCGAATAATGCAGGAGTTGAAATTGTTTTTAGTGAATAGGACCTTCATGTTATCAAAATCGATTTGGTGGCCGGTTTGTAGATGGTGTTATGCAAATGATGAAGTTGTCTAATTTTGTTTGACAGCATTTGTGTGTTCTGCTATTCTTACGCATATCCTTCTATTGGTTTATATAAAGTTTAATCTGCATGGGATTTCGTAAACGCCTTCACTTTTTTTTATCTTTGTGGCTGCCTATTATCTTCGTATTTTTCGTGTTGTTGTAAAGGCTGATGCGATGTTAAGATTTTCTTCAAAAGACGGAAAATTTTGTCTTTTATGTCTTTAATGTATGGGAGTGATGCTATTACTGTTGATAATTGGTCAGATTTTTACGAGGTTTTGATTTCATCGTTTTTGAAACCACTCTTCTCTAGTTCTTGTCTAACCATTTTCATTTTTTCAGGTGTATGAGTCGGATCTACTAGACATTCTGATTTTGTGATAACTCCTTATTACTTCTATACTAGATGATGGTTTGATTATGCATATATGTATCTGTTTGGATGTGTTGGTTTTCGCAAAACAGTGTGTTCCAAAGATCCATCCGGTTTTTTTTAAGAGGATGCTAAGGAATGAGATTTGCTCATTGTTTTCTCTTTCCATTAAGAATTAGTTTTTGGGTTGGATACTGTTGAGATGTTGAAGGAATTCCGTAAGTCGTTTCTATATTGCTCGCGTTTCGAAATCTTCCATTAATATGTTTGCAAGGTGTGGTGATAATGAAGATCCCATATGTGCTCCTTCTATCTGTCGATATGTCGAGCTCTCATACATACTCTCTACTATTTCGCGCAACTTCACTCGTCGATCGGCTAACACGAGATCATGGACTTTGTCGACCATTTCTTCATTTGTGGCCGTTTTTGGACGTCCACTGCGTGGTTCATCCTTGGTGCTCGTACGGCCACGTTTGAACTCGCTCACCCAGAAACTAATAGTCGAAAATGAAGGTGTGGATGTGCCATGAACTTACTGCAAAATATCTCGTATCTCCGTCGCTTTTTTCCCATCTATCCAGAAATGTTTCATGACTGCACGAAATTCGTTTTTATCCATTTTTGTCTGACTTCCTTCACAAGATATCCTAGTAAACAAAAACGGAACGACGCACGTGTCTGAAAATTTGACAGCTTATCTAAAATAGGTTAACCTTGACAACCATCATAACAATTTCACGATACGCGCGCCATCTCTTGCCCATTCCGGAAACTTTTCAATCTACCCTCGTAAAATAACTGATTTATGGACAATGCCTTGCGAACTTGACGAGATTAATGTTGATTGATGAGTTAAGTGAAGATGATGCAATATAATTTAACTTGTAATCACTTTCTCCATAGTTTAAACAGTGATTGTTTGACATTTTGTGAAATAACCTATACTCACTCGAGTTGTTGAAGAGATAACAGCCTCGTAATGTAGCGCAGCTTGAAACTATCACCTATCTTACTCTGCCTTTCTTTGATGGTCTTTATCAACATTTAGCTAGTATTTTTCGCTTTGTATTGGTAGCCTATACTAACTATTTTCCCTTAATTCTGTTTGTTTCTCTCGCCTGAAAGATCCCACACCCATCATATAGAAACATGAAGTTGTATATTCAATTAGCTTCAAAAAATTTGACTTAGTATATATTAGACAGTCTTCTCAAAAATTTAATAAACGATTCACTTAAAATAAATGTAATGTAAAACAAAAACCTTGTTCTACTGGTCTTAGTGTACATTGTAATGACACTGACCATTCTCCGGATTATGAGAACATTGAAATCGTTTGTTCTGAACGTAACACTTTTAAGAGAAGTTTCCTTGAGATTTGTCACATACAGGCACAGAAACATAGGATGCATTTCAAAAGGACATCTATGGCCTAAGTAATATCTACAGTAACTTGTTTTCATTTCAATAAACTCTTTTTGTATTGTATTTTTATAACTAAACTATAGTCAACGTAAAACGAAAATTAAATACAGTCATACAGTGTAAAGTGTTTTCATTGTTTTCATTGTATACTGCAAATTTATAACAAAGTAGTAACCTCAAGAATCAACAAAAAAGGATTTTCATTGTTTTTTCTTTCATTATAAAAATAGTTCCCTTTTCCCGTGTTCTTTCCTCTATTCCTAATTCTCCATTAACATGTTTCTTCTTCTTTGTAGGTTACTCACGCATCTTTATCTTTATGTTATCTTCTCTTCCTTGTTTCAACACCGATTTAGTCTTCATTTTTGTCCCTGTTTATCGTTTTTCTTTTCTAGCTTTTATTATTTATATACAATATAAGATCTAATATACATTTTCCGACATTGCCACTAGTCTCTTCGCGTAACAAGTCCGTTCCTCGATATCTCACCATAGGGCGTGACTTGCTCGTATATTTTCAATCCCTGCTCTGCAACTGAGGTTGTTTTTCCTCAGTGACCGACTTCAACTTCTCGGGTGTGCAAGTGGGTTGCTCCTCTCTAAATCGTACATTTATGGGTCGAATGGTGTCTCGCTTTCTTCGCAGTCTACTCACAGAAGACCGACCATTTTGTACTCGTTAACCTTCATTCATTACTTTCAAATCATGTAACATCTTTTTAATTTTTATAATTTGAATTAACTTTTAATTTCCGACTACGAGTAATTTTTGGGTTCTTTTCCCTCAACATTTTATTTTGTGGGATCTCCAAAACGTCTTCAATTAATCAAAGGAATTATGATTTTTAATAACCTAACCTCAAAATTTTTGCTATTACCTCATGGTTGCTCAAAGTGTAGGACACACTTTTGCTTATTTACCAGTAAGTTTACTCGTTCAAAAACTGTCTTATTTTATAATTGTAACTTATAGTTTTAAGTGATTGGAGGCTGTATAGTCGCACCCTCAAAACCTACTTGTGTACTTCGCTTTAAATCATAAACACTGCTGATGGTTTGCAATTAATTTTTAAGGATCTTTAGAAAACTCAAAATAAACTACAAATTCTTTGCACTCGTATGTCCCCGTACGGGGGACATCACTCGTTTTACCGGTGCGCTCGTATGTCCCCTTACAGGGGTCATCGAATCTCTTCTCTCTACTCTCTTATATCGCTGTATCGGCACTAAATACTTCATATTTTATCTTTTTTAAGTATATATCTTTCATCAAGTGGATAAATTAACGGCGGAATGGTTTTTCTGGTCAATATAAGCAAAATATTATGGTCGCTCGAGTTAATATAAAATGTATTGTGAAAATCAATTAATTAGAAAATTCTGGAGAAATTAGAAACCCTGAATTTGTCTATCCAAAAAATTCACAATTTATAAAAAACGAAAAAACAAAAATATAAAATCACGCAACTCTTGTTTATTATCAAAGGATTGGAGGGTGGGTTAGAGAACACCCACCCACCCTACATATATATTTGGCTTTAAATCATAAACAGTGATGATGGTTATCAATTAAATTCCGAAGAGTTTTGGTTTGTAAAAGAAATAATTTAAACTATTATTTTAGATTGTTAGACGTTGTATATATAGGATGGGTGAGTGACCTTTTAATACAGCTTTCAATCATTTAGCCACAAGCAAATTTGTTACTCAAAATTATAAAACGAGGGAAGACATAAATTATTAAACCGTTCAATAGAATCTAATGAATATTAAATATTTCTGCAGAATATTCGTTTATTATAAATTGATTGGAGGGTAGATAGTGGCCACCCACCCATCCTACATATGTACTTTGCTTCAAATCATAAGCACTGCTGACGGTTTACAATTAAACCTACAGGAGTTTTAGTTTGTGAAAAAAATAATTTAAACACATTATTTTATATTGTGTAACATTTTATGTGTAGGGTGGGTGGGTGACTTTCAAACGACCCTACAATCATTTAACCACAAACAAAACTTGTTACTAAAAATTTTAATGCGGAAGGAGAAATGAATTTATAAATCATTTAATAGAAAATTAAATTATTTTTCCAGAACACTCTTTTATTTTCAAGTGATTGGAGGGTGGATAGTATCCACCCAATTATCCCATATATATATACTTGGCTTTAAATCATAAATGCTGATGATGGTTTGTAATTAAATTTTAAATATTATTAGAAAAGTCTAAATAAACTACAAATCCTAAATTTGTCATTAAATTGTTTTTATAAAAATGATAAAGAAATCAAAATCTTCGTAAATTTGGTATTTATTGTCATTGATATCTAAAGTATGCATTGTGAAAATTAATTAATTAGAATTTGTTTATCCAAAAAAATTCCACAATTTATAAAAAAAACAAAAAAATAATAAAATCACACAACCCTTGTTTATTATTAAAGGATTAGAGGGTGGGTTAGAGGCCAACCACCTACCGTACATATTTATATATTTGGTTTCAAATCATAAACAGTGATTATGGTTTACAATTAAACTTCGAAAATTTTAGTTTGTGAGGAAAATTGTTTAAAAACACATTATTTCAGGTTGTATAACATTGTATATGTAGGGTGGGTGGGTGGCCTCTAACTCACCCCCCAATCATTGAACCACAAAAGAACGTCTTACTAAAAATTTTAATGCGAAATGAGAATTTATAAATCGTTTAATAAAATATTTAATAAAATTTAACAATTTTTTTGCTGAACACTCGTTTATTATCTAGTGGAGGGTGGATAGTGGCCACCCACCTATCCTGTATAGGTATTTTGCTTTAAATCCTAAACGCTGTTGATGGTTTACAAATAAATTTTAATGTTTTTTAGAAAACTCTAAATGAACTACAAATCCTGAATTTGTCAATCGAAAAAATTATTTTGTTGCAAAAAAAAATTATTAAAATCATCGTAAATATTGTACTTTCTATCCTTGGAATCTAAAATATGTAATATAAAAATCAATTAATTAGAAAATTCTAGTAAAATTAGAAACCCAGGATTTGTCTATCCAAAAAAATCCATAAGTTTAAAAAAAAACAAAAAAATAAAATAAAATCATACAACTCTCGTTTATTATCAAAGGATTGGAGGGTGGATTAGAGGCCACCCACCCACCCTACATATATTTACCTTTAAATCATATACCGTGATGATGGTTATAAATTAAATTCTGAACAGTTTTAGAAATAATTTAAACTCATTTTATATTTATATTATTTTCATGTATAGTTTTTCAACAATATAAAAATTTTGTATGCTAATTTGGTCCCTCGTTCCTCTCCCTCTAGTATTGGAGGACAAATCAACAACGATGCCGTGTTGATTTCGGAAGATGAGGACTATCTGCAGAGAATGACAAATCCAAAGCACTTACCATATCGAGGGAACCAAAAAGATGTAAACTGTCAATATACAACGAACAAATAGAACAAGTCATGAGGTTCAAATATCTCGGCATCAACACCAAGAGCAGCAGAGACCTCCAAGAAGAATGTTAATTTGGTTGATTGAGTTACTTGAAGATAATAATAACTTTGATTAAAACACTTAGAACCTTTCTTCAATATTTTATTTTGATCCAGATGCACATTTCGGACACAAAGTGTCCATTATCAATGGTTTGATAATCCGGATATTAAAGCTGCTTTGGTTGTCTGAGCATTAATTTCTTCTTGGAGTTTGATTAAAACACTTAGAACCTTTCTTCAATATTTTATTGTGATCCAGATGCACATTTCGGAAGAAAGGTTCTAAGTGTTTTAATCAATCTCCAAGAAGAAGTTAACGCTCGGACAACCAAAGCAGCCTTAATATCCGGATACTTGCAAGATCTACTATGGAGGAACAAACACATCACTATACGAAGTAAAGTCCGCATATATAAAACCTGTGTACGACCCGTTATGACATATTTTGTGGAAACAACAGCCGAAAACTCCACAAAAAGAGAAACATTTGAACAGCTGAGATGAGAACATTAAGATCCATACCGGGATACACTTTGAGGGACCATAAAAGAAACGAAGACATTTAAGAGCTTTGCAAGGTCCCAGATATTGTAAGATGGTCGAGAAATAGACGTCGCTAATAGAGGGATCAAGTTGAGTGGATATATGAAACAGATATTACTGAAGATCACAAGAGACGATCTCCTAAGATCTAACAGACCTCCTGGATGCCCACCTATACGATCGTATGAAACCTGGAGCTCAGGTTCCTTATCCTTCTCTCAACCCCCTTTATCGTCTCTGCACTCTTTCCTCGTTCTCTTCAACTCCGACTTTACCCTTCTGCACTCTTCATCAAACCACCTGCTCTTTACTTCTCCCATTACCTTCCTCCTCCTGCGAACAACTCTCAATGGTTTCTTCCAACTCTTCCATTGATCCCATCTCTTAATCTCCTTCAGTTTCTTTCTCATTGCCTTTTCTTTGCTCTTTAACCTCTCCTCTTAATGCTCTTGTCCTCCTCTCTCCTTTTTCTAATCCTTATTTCTACCCTTAATGGCTAACGGTCTGAGCCCCTCGCATCGTATACTTCCATCCTTTTCACATCTTCCCTAACAATCTCCTTGGTACATCCGTTTAATATCTATCATCCCTCTTACATCACCCACTCTTGCATCCTCCTGCTCTCGCATTGAAGTTTCCCCTCACCACTCCATAACTCCTCATTAAATTCTCTTTAGTAATTTCATCTACTGATAATCAGTAGGCAGGTAAAAACAGATGGTGACATCTGTCCTGGTCTCTTTGAAGCTCTTAGACTACTTTAGATAAATAGCGAATAATGAAAATGTATTCCTTCTGGCATTCTACGGTTTTTGTATACTTCTTTTCTCATGTAAATTAAGTGATTCCACCTAGAATTCGCTGAGATTTATAAAAACAACTTTAATTTATTTAATTTAATAAATGTTTTTGTATTAAAACAAATATTTTTTCAGTATCATAACTCACCCAACAACTACAATTATTTGAAATAACGTTTTAAAAAAACCGGGCATCTCAATTCCTTCACGGCGGCCGATTACCGCTTGATGATGTTGCAAAAAGAAGGCCGAAACGGACGACGGATTGGTTCCTATTGATAGACCATAATATGCATTTAAATGATCCAATTTAGCGGTGCGGTAATAAAAGAACGCTCTGCGGTAGACTAAAAATTAGCCCAATCACCGCTCGCTTAATTGATATATCAAACAATGACGACGCACAATTCGGCCTTAATTATTTTATAAATACAGAAGAGTCAATTCTCACTGATTGAAAATGTCCGCGGGTAATTAATAGCTTTTATACAGTAGTAAATCGAGAAGTGGGCATAAAAAATCAATTCTTCATAGGTGCACACGCTACCGACGATGATGTTATACTTTTCACCGGAAGATTACACTTGAGGAGTTTTTATCGGTTCGGTTATTTGCATTTAAATTGTTATTAAAGGTATAAATGTTGCATCAAGAAAATTACGATTATTTCAAGCGTACTATCCCATAAACGACTTTCTCACATAATCCGCAGACGCTGTAATATACAATTAAGCATTAGTGCATAGCCTGTCATTAATAACTTATTGGCTACACTTTCGATTCAATTACAACAATCGCAAAAATTTGTGTGAAACAGGCGAGGACGCCCACGAGTGCTAAATACCAGTGAGGATTACACCTAAGTTCAATGTAAAATTATGCTGAATTACGCAAGAACGCGTGCCTCCATGCGGGAATTACACGAATTATGTAATTCATGCAAATTCGTTCTGTTTCTTCGGCTGAGCGCCGTAAAGATATCGATAGAGTCGCGCTTAAGTCATTTTGTTTCTCTTAAGTGATTCCGCGCCCGCGGTTATTATGTTCCGTTAATTGTTAATTATTATGGTAATTAGGTAATGTGGCCGTGGCCGTTGTGTAAATTAGATATTCCACTATTAATTGTGATTAGCATTAAATTACAATGTTTGATAATGTATTTCTTTTTAAATAAAGTTCTATTCATTATGATCGTTAAATTGTTTGAAATTCGTAAATGTCACAATGAAGGAATACAAAAATGAATTATATACCTTCCAGATTTATAGTTGTAATTATATTATATTTATATTACCACCTAAAATATTTACTAAAAACTCGAATGTGTCAAACATAAGAGTTTGGTCTCAGTTAAGATAGCAAGATCATATGGGCGGATTCCAATTAAATCCCTACTTTAACATAAGTAACCTATCCACGATTTTAGGTAACCTTCCTTAAAGAAGAAAACTGCATTCCTATTTTCTCAACGTTAAGCTAGAAATGCATCCTTTCCAAATCAAAGATGTTTGTCAATATAGATGTTTATAATTATAATATGTTGTATATATTTTTTCTGCAAATTTATCTTATGATCAAAAATAAGTATTTTACTTTCAATTGAACACCAAGAAGTGTTTGAGTTGTTGGTGTTCATTTGAAAGTGAAGTTCTCATTTTTTTATTATAATTTCTAAATGAAAAATATTATTTTTAATAAGTTTAATATATATATATATATATATATATATATATATATATATATATATATATATATATATATATGTAGGTTGAGTGACAATCAAGTTTAAACATCTGCAGACACGTGTTTCGATCTTTCAATCTCATCACACACAGCTTTAAAATCAAAGTATGTATTTAAGCTCTAGTGATGAGATTAAAAGATCGAAACACGTGTTTGCAGATGTTTATAAACTTGATTGTTACGGTATTTAATTACTTTTGCTAGTTTATTATAATTAAATTAGCGTAAATTCAACACTTTCATATTTTCTCACACTATATTCACAGAAACATTGTTTATATTTAAATTCTTTTATGATTATTTCACTGAAATAAATAATATATGTTTTGATAGCTTTGCAATTGATGGTAAAGTTTAGAAAGAGAAAGAGAAAAATTTATGAATTCTGAAAATAAAGTGCTGAGAAAAAAGCAAGAAAGCGACCACTGGAATTTTTTAGAACTTACGAAGAAAATTTTGCAAATTGCAATAGGAATTCCTAAAATTTTTTAAATAGTACTGTACCTATTTAAAAATTGAGAAATTACTGAAAACTCAAGAAATATGGAAACATATTTTTTAAATAGAAACCTCAATGAAACTGTAGTTAGAAAAAAGAAAATTAAACATCTGGAATAGAAATTTCTAAAAAGAATTCAAAATGCTTGAAATATATTTTTGAAGAAAACTCAATAAGGAAACTATCTCTAAAACATGTTCGAACCTTTGGGGAGAATTTTCGCAGCTTGTAAGAGAAATTCCAATAAAGTAGAACCATTTTGAAATATAAAAGAAAAATTCCTCTTGTAGAAAATTCTTTCAATTAAAGTGAGAAAATTTTAGAAACCTAGAGAAAATATTCGAAAAAAAACCCACTGAAAAATTTTAGAAATAAATCAAATATTATTGCAAACATTTTCTGAAAACTTTCTAAAATTTAACAGTGATAGGTTTACTGGCAAATTTTAGAAACTTGGGAGAACTTATTTGCAACCTTGAAGAGAAATACCTGGAAGTTCTGGTATAGCAGAGCAAATAGAGGAATTGTTGGAGAATTCTAGAAATCTGAGAAAATATATTCTTAAAATTTGCAAAAATTCTTTCATTTAGAAAGAGAAACAAAGTAAAAAAATTTAAAAACGTAGAAAATATATTCTAGAAAACTACCACTGGACAATTTTACAGCCAGTAATTATTGCTATTTCAAAAAAAGAGAAAATTTTGGCAATTTGGAATCAAAATTTCTCGAGAATGTCGATGAGATAAAACCAAATGAAAATTTGTTGTATTGTTATTGTAAGAAGCTCCTACTTCATTGTATATGTTTGAATAATTAATAAAACACTTTAACTTTGTTTGTATAACACTGTATTTTTTATTATATTGACTAGTTTCGGCAACTCCAACTCCAACAAAATAAAAAATACAGTGTTATACAAGCAGTCAAAGTGTTTTATTAATTATTGAAAATTTGTTGAAAAATTCTTACAATCAGTGAAAAAAATTTTCCAAAATTGCAACAGTCTAAATAGAGCAAAAGCAAATATTTTTGACAAATTCTAAAATAAATTTATAAAATCAAAATTCAATCAGAATTTTAGTAAATAAAGGATACAAATAAATGTACAAAAATTCTTAATTCTGAGAAAAATGTTTCTTATAATTTATAAATCCCTTAAATTAAATCTTTCAAGTAGAAGGAAAGAAGAGAAATTATTTAAAAAAACTAAATTTATTGACAAAACAAGATCTTGGATAGAATATGTTAAAACAAACATCGAAAACACAAGCACTGAAAAAATGGGATTAAGTAAAAAGAGAATTTAAAAAAAAATTCTAGAAATCTTATAGAAAGTTTTTGTTTCAATGAAAATTTTAGCAACTAAAAAGGGGAGATTTAAAAAATCTAAATAGAAAATTTCTAAAAAAAAATTCGAAATCTAGAAAAGAAATTGCTAAAAAATTCTCGAATCATCAAAATTTTAGAAATCTAACCAAGATTATGGAAAATCAGAAAGAAAACTATCACTGGTAGATTTTAGAAACTTGGTAGAAAATTTTTGCAACCTTGAAGAGAAATTCCTGGTTCCTGGAAAGTTCTGATCAAATAGAGCAAATAGAGGAATTGCTGCAAAATTCTAGAAATCTGGGAGTATATTTTCCTAAAATTTGTAGATTCCTCATTGAAAACTCTTACAATTAGAAAAAGAAATTTCTAGAAATTTGGAAGAGAAGTTCCTGAAAACATCTAGTCATCGAAGAAAATTTTAAAAATTATAAAAAAATTATAGAAAGAGAAGCTGCTGGAAAATTCTAAATTCAACAAAAAAATTTATCTATAGAGAAAAATGACAAAAATTACGACAATTAAAAAAATGTGGGAAATTCCAATATAATAGAAGAAAGTTTGCCAAAAATCCCTTTAATGTAACCCTCCTCAATAAATTCTGTACCCCCCGAAACCCCAATATCCCCACTAAACATAAACACCCATCAATCACCATTCAACAATTCATTAGTTCGAATCATCCAGACTGTTAAGCTAGCTAGCAAGACTATTTAATTTTTTTAGACATAACTTAGAGTCAAGACAGGGCAGAAAGACCGATGGTCGATAGCCCAACGGACAGACTAACCATATTGTTAATTACTTGTATGTTTCCATAAATTGTGTATAATTGTTCGAATAAAGATGTTGTTCTCTCTCTCTAGAAGAAAGTTTTAAAAATCTAGGAGAATATTTCCTTACAAAATTTCTAGGACTCTCAATTAAAATTTTTATAGTTATAGGAAACGAAAATTCTAGAAATTTGGCAAAGAAATTGCTCAAAAACATTCGAAACATCAATTACAGAATTACTCTATCAAAACATCTCCTTAAGTTTGCAAAAAAATTCTCCCAAATACCTAACATTTAACAGTAACAGTTATACTAGTTATTCTAGAATCTTTGGAGAAAATATTTGCAACCTTGAAGAAAAATTCATGATCGAGCAAAAAAATTCTTTCAATCAGAAAGAGCAAATTTTAGAAATTTGGAAGAGAAATTGCTGAAAATATCTAGTATCATTGAAAAATATTTGGAAATATCTTAAAAATTGAAGAAACCTCAATGAAAATTATTGCAATTAAAGAGAGAAAAGTTTAAGAACCTAGAAGGAAAATTTCACTAAAACTTCAAAATGCTTCAAAACTTCTGCTATAGCAGAATATACACTAAGAAAATTATCTCTGAATAATTTTAGAACCTTCGAGGAACATTTTCGCAGTTTGTAAGACAAATTCCTGAAAAATTCCGATAATATAGAGCGACGAAAGAAATTGTTGAACCATTTTGGATAATAAAAGAAAAATTTCTCTCAAATTCTTTCAATTTGAATGAAAACAGTTTAGAAATATTGAAGAAATATTCGAGAAAACTACCATTGCAAACATTTTGGAACATTCAAGAAAAACCATTGCAAATTGTAAGAAAAATTCTTGAAAAAATCCGATAAGATAAGAAGAAGATGCAAATTTTAGTAATTTGGAATTTAATTTTTTTTGAGAATCTTGAGATGAATTTAAATAAAAATTGCTGAAAAATTCTTAAAATTAGCGAAAAAAATATCTTCAAAATTGTATGAAAAAAGGAAATGCAGAAAAATTCTTTAATCTCGGAGAAAATTTTCTTATAACTTGTAATTTGAATATTGCAAACAGAAATAAAGAAATTAAAATTCTTGAAGAGGAATTATTTAAAAAACTCTAATTTCATTGACAAAAAAATAAAGATCTAGCACAAACAATGCTAAAAATGCATCAGAAAACAAGCAACAAATTAGATATTTAGAATTTCTCTACTTGGAAGAGAAAATTTAAATTTAGAATCATTAAAGAAAATTTTTAAAATCTAGAAGTGAAAATGTTGAAAATGAAAGAATCTCATCGAAATTTTGGAAATCTATAAAACGATTGATGGAAAGACAGAGAGGAAACATTCACTGGAAAATTTTTGAAACATCTCATAAGATAGAGCAAATAGAGAAATTGTTAAAAAATTCTAAAAATCGGGAAGGGTATTTTCTTAAAATTTGTAGATCCCTCAATGAAAATTATTTCAATTTAGAAAATTCTAGAATTCTGGAAAAAAAGAAGGAAAATTTTTTAAATCTATAGGAAAACGCTGAAAAAAATAGATACAACTAGCACTTGAAACTTTTTGTACCCTTTTTACAATTTGAAAGAGTAATTGTTAATAAGACAGTGTAAAAGGAGAAATTATTGAAAAATTCTAGAAATCTGAGACAGAACTTTCATAAAATTCTAGAACTTCTAATAAAAATTAGAAAAAAATTGACTTTAGAAAAAACATTTTAGAATAGTCGTAGTAACATTTAGAAATATAAAAAAGAAAACGCCCAAAAAAAGAAAGAGCAAGAAAGCTATAATTAAAACATCTGTAGAAATTTTGTACAACTTTAATGAAGTTCTTACAAAATGACAAGATAGCTCAAAAGAAGAAATTGTTGAAATTTCTAGAAATTTAGAAGAAAATTGTCTTAAAAATTCAAGAAGCCCCAATAAAAATTATTGCTACTAGAAAGAGAAAAAAGAAAAACTTGGAAGGGAATTTCTCAAAAAATGCAACAAGTTTTTTTTTGTTTTTTTTTATCTTCAAGTAACTCAATCAACCCAAATAATGATCTATTGTAAATTAATTTAGCGTATTCTTGACCTACCTTAATATCTTATACATATATTAGTACCGCGTACACTTGACCTAAGTCAATCATTATAGTATTAACCTATATCTAGCGAACTCTTAGAGAATCATATATTAAGCTAGGCTAATACATGATTTATTGAGGTAGGTCAAGAACATGCTTGGCCAATGTATTATTGATTGGGGTAGGTCGAGAGTACGCTAAGTGAATATTTGATTTTAATGGTTTTTTATTGTTAGTAAATGAATTAAAGTGTGCTTTAATAGAGTGTTTATTAACAATGTCAAAAAAAAAATTAGTCAATTGCCAACATTTTTTCTATTTCAATAAAACTATATAATTTTAAATAGGTTAAATCTATTTGACTAGCAGTAATTAAATTACAAAATCTCACAGCCGGTAAATCTGTTAAATCTTCTTACTAGTTTATTGGTGTATTCACAAATCAAAAAATATAAAGAATACAACGCCAGCATTAAAATCGTTGGATCTGATTCATAGTTTCTTTTGTAAGTATGGTATTCTTATAAAATTAACAGATGGTCAACGAGGCTATTTACAATCTCCTAGACATGAGTGTGATAAATGTTTAAGTATTGTACAAAACAACTGTCAAGTACTTTCAAACGCAAACTTGAGGAATACATGATGTAGTTAGATTACTTCAAAACAGAACATGCTGACACCTAAATCAAAATCGGTCAGAGTAATCCAACCCTCCAAAATACACACCTTACGTGGTACTACCCTCAACTGTCATATGTTACGCTTATATTAGACATGATGTAATATACAACTTTCTAAACATAAAAATATATCACACATACAATAATTTATTATTCCAAAATGCATTTCGATTTATACTCACCGTGCATTTTTATGAATCCATAAACGACGAAACACGGATACCGAATGTTTAATTAACTGAAGGGATTCCCCTAAATAACAAGGCACCCAATATAACGTCCGGAACGAGGAGCCGGTCAGCGTTGTAAATATTTATTGGACGCACTGTTCTGTTAATAATGTGAGAAGAGAAAACAAAAGACGTGCACTTTTTTATGTACGGTGTCCGGAGGTGCTTTTTAATGGGCGCCGCGTTAAAATCATTAAACTTTATTAGGGTGTAATTCAGGGCCGTATTTGTTGAAGGCGAAGACCGATCCGGTGTATAAAGAACTGCCGGATTTGGAAGTTGTTGTTAAATACATAACAACTGGACACTATACGATTTGATTGCCGCCGTTGTAAAAAGTAAAACCTATACTAATTTTTTTTTGGTGCAATATATTTCTTTTAAATTATAAATAGATGTATCACAAAAAAGGAAATTAATTTTGTACCTTTATTGTCCAGGCCAATTTAGAACTTTTAGCGGAACAATCTTCAATTTGAATTTTAGGATTAAATATTTTAGATAGCTAAATGGAAAATGATAAAGTGCAAATAATAAAGTGTTCATATCATCGATTTATATTTTCTTGAGTTTCGTGAAGAGTTTATCGATATAAATAGCGCCTAGCACTTGAAATATATATCTAAGTATAGAAATAAAATGTGAAGAATGGATACAACAAACAGTGTTATTAATGTTCATATCAATTAATTTATTAAAATTATTAAGTAAATAATTTAATAATCGCTTAGATATTGAAAATTGAGTGATCAGATTAATCTGTGGGGACAGAGAGGATGTTGCCGGGCGCACCGTCACCGACACGAACAAAAAAAAATATTGATCGGTATTAATGATGTTATTAATGAGATAATCAATAAGGCAATCAGGTAGTTTGGAATAATATACGTCAGGCTGTAGTTAATTTGTTCTCAAAACTCTTCATTATCAGATGTATGACTTGGCGTATTCTATCGGCGTAGGCCTCGTTCCCTTTTTCATTTATAAAGAGCTAATGCTGGACGATGGACGCAACGGTCGTAGTAGCTTAACTTTTTGAAAAATATACTTTTCCTTAAAAGAAATAAGATTTTTAAAAATTCCCTATAAAATATTGTTTACTAAGGGTTGATTAAAGCAATTTTTTTGGAGCGTAAATTAAAAATTCGACTTGATTAGAGAATATATTTGAAATTTGTTTTCCACCTTTGATTATTCTTTTAAATATTTTGAGCATTTAAAATATTCTTTTCGTGTTTTTTACCAATTCCTATTGTAGATATCTAAAATTTCCTTTAGTGATTCCAGAGCAATTTGTCTTCCAGATTTTTAAAACATTTTCTTTATAATTTAAAGGATTTTCATCGAGGCTTCTAAAATTTTTAAGAAAATTTCCTACAAGATTTACATTAGGTTATTACATTAGGATTACAATTCTCTTATGTCTGACGAGGGTAAAAACTTTATATTTGTATAATACAAAATAATAAAAAATATTTCTATCTATCTAAGATTTATAGTTGTTTTTTTTAAATAATTTTATTTAAATATATTTCAGCAATTTTTGTTCTTAGTTGCGACAGTTTTAAAAATTTTGTTTCCAGCATTTTCTCCTATATTTAATGACACTAGAATTTGTCAGCAGTTTGTCTTTCAGATTTGCAGATTTTTTTCATTCCAAATGTAAGAAATTTCATTGAGTGTTTTAAAGTTAAACTCTATCTTATCGGAATTTTCCATCAATTTCTTTTCCAGATAATAAAAAATAAAATTAAAAAATCTAGTAGATTCTTTCGCCGCTTTTCAGCTTTTTCTCTTTTCTTTAATTATTTTAGATTTTTTTCAGGAATTTCTATTTCAGATATTTAATTGCAAGAATTTTCAGTAAAGGTTTAAAATTTTTTTAAGAAATTTTCTCTCATATTTCTACAGTTGCGGTGTTTAAATTATTTGGGAATTACTTTTCAAAGTTTAGAAAACTTTTTTTCTAGTGTCTAGTCTTCACTGTTTTTTTTCAGCATTTTCTCTCCTAAATTTCTAATATTTTCTTTAAATTTTCATTAAATTATTTCGAAATTTTTGCTTCCAGATTATTAGAATTTTCATTGAATGTTTTAGAACATCCTAAAAGTTTTCAGTTTGCAATTCTCTTGTCCTTTTTTAAGATTTTTCTTCCTTGATTTTAAATATTTTTAGAAATTTCTCTATCTAATTGAAAAAGTTTCTTGCAGCTATTTACAAATTTTTTATTACTCTTTTTGCTTTAACCATATATTTTCAAGAATTTCCATATCAAAATTCCTTCGAGGATTTTAGAATTTTTCACTCGAAATTTTGTTTTTGTATTTTTCCCTATAAATTTCTAAAAATTTTTCTTCGTGAGTTTCGAATTTTTCTGAATTTTCTTTTCCAGATCTCTAAAGTTTTCCCTTTCTAATTGCAGGAACTTTTATTGTGGGATTTTGAATTTTTAAAGACATTTTTCTCCTAGATTTCCAGAATTTCTCAACAGTTTTTTTAAGAATTCCTTTTTAAAATTGTAAAAAAATTCTACGATCCAAAAGTTTTCAATTGCAACGTTTTTACCGGTTTTTTTTACGTTTTCTCTTTTTAGATTTCTAAAAGTTACTACGACTATTCGTTTTTTTTCAGTTTTCTAATTTTTAATAAAGAAAATGGTGCGACCGTTACTACGTGGTAATTCATACTTTCACTGAATTGAAAAATTATCATTATCATTAATTTGTGTTTAAAACATAGTGAAATTTTCAGAGTTTCTAATATTTTGTAATTGCAAATTTTTATTATGGGTTATAAAATGTTTAAGAAAATTTTCTCTCAAATTTCTAAAATGTTTCAATAATTTTTTCATTTACACTGTTCCCTAGTCGTAGTTGTATGTATTTTCCCCCAGATTTCAAAAATTTTCTTCAATAATTCTAAATGTTTTCAGTCACTTCCCTTCCAGATTTCTAGAAGTTTTCTTTTCTAAATGAAAGAATTTTCATTTTCATTTGAAATTTTTAAGAATTAACTGCTTGCTAGATCTTATCAGAACTTTTCTTTTCAAGGTTGCAAAAATGTTTCTCTCATATTCCTAAAAGTTACCATTTTTAGAATTTTATAAACTTGAAAAAAGGTTTGCAAACTTGAAGAGATATTCCTAGAAGTTCTAATATGAGAGAGCAATTCTGTTTTGCCATAATTCTAATTTCTAAAATTGTTCAACAATTTCTTCCATTGCTTATCGCAATATTCCAGAAATTTTTCTTACAAGCTGCGAAAATTTCCCCCGAAGTTTCTAAAATTTTTCCAAGAATTTCTTATTGTTTTTCTTCTAAAATATAATTCAAGCTCTCTGAATTTCTTAAGAAACTGCTCTTCCAGTTTAATAATGTTCATTGAGGTTTCTTTAATTTTTAAGATTTTCTAGATTTCTTAAATTTTCTTCGATAATTCTAGATGCTTTCAGCAACATATTTCCCAGATTTCTAGAAGTTTCTCTTTCTAAACGAAAGAAATTTTCATTGATTATTCTACAAATTTTAAGAAAATATTCTCCCACATATCTATATTTCTCTATCTGCTCTGTTTTTATATACAAAATTTTGATGATTCAAACTTCTCTTACAGATTTCTAAAATTTTCTCTTTATAATTGAAAGAATTTTAATTCGAAAATTCTTCAGCAATTTCTTTTCCAGATTTCTATATATTTTGTTTCCTAACTGGAAGAATTGTTATAAAGAGTTTTCGAACTACTGTGATCGTTGACAGTTAAAAATTGATAATTAGCTACAGTTAATAATGATTAAGAAACGACATTTCATATATATAGATTTACAATGGATAATTTTTAACTCATGACAATTGCTGACAAATGACAGTTGACACATCAAAATTGACACTTTACAAGTATATAATTAATTAGACTTGATGATAATTGGTAGTTAAACATTGATAAGGTATAATTGGCAATTATTTACAGCTAACCGTTGATAGATGACAGTTTAAATTGACGATAAATAATTTATAATTGATGACAGTAGACACCTAAAAATAGAAAATGGATATTTACATCTGATTGTTGATAGGTGAGAGTTGATGAAAGATGACAGTTACAAATTGAGAGTTGACAGTAGACAATTTGTAGTTGAGTTCAGCTAATTGTTGACAAATCACAATTGACATATAAAAATATACAATAAATAAATGATAATTAATGAGAGTTCTGGATGGCCGTGAGTGCAGCGACGATCGCCAAACTACCGAAACTATGTAATATCAGGGATAAGTGGGTTAAGTGACTTTGTATCAATGGATCAAGGAGTACCTGCGGCCTAGTGTTGGGATCTATCCTGGTTGAGGGGATCCATGAGTTCCTTGGTCACTTGCTTAATAGCCTGGAGGAGAAATATTCCTCCACCTAACTATCGGGAAACTCCGTCTCGCACTTGTACCCGAAGTCCCTGGCCAAATGGATAGCCTCTCCTTCCACCAGGTTCACGTTCGCGGCTTTTCCCCGTCCCGCCGGTAGATTCAGCCCGATCTTCTTCAGCTTCTCCCGCAGGATTCGGCCGCAATTTTTTCTCTTCGCTCTCAGCAGCACTCTCCCCAAAAGGGACGCGTTGAGACACTCGGGCGGCGAGAGGCGTCTTTGCACTTCACCTACAGTCACTTTGTACTTTGTGGTTGAGGAAAGCAATGATGGGCGGTCGGGGACTGAGCAAAATACATCAATAAGGCACACCACGGAACCGCCGGTATGATCAGTTAACGATTAATTAATGTGTTCTTCTGTCCATTTGTTGATTTGTTTCACTGCTCATCTATTCGTCTGTTTATCTGCCATCTAATTTGTAATATGTCATCTGTCATTTATTATCTTGATATCTATCAACTAGCAATTAGAAACCATCATATGTTTCTATTATTATTAATATATTTTTTATACAAAATATATTAATTGTATAATTTTTTATCTGGCATCTATTCATCTATTCATTAGTTCTTCTGTTAATCTTTTTATTTGTTAATCTGTCATCTGTCCTATGTCATCTGTCCTATCATCTCGCCATCTTGTCAACTTGTGATCTTGTCATTTTGTCATCTTGTCATCTTGTCATCTTGTCATCTTGTCATCTTGTCAACTTGTCATCTTGTTATTTTCTCATCTTGTCATCTTGTCTTATTATCTTGTCATTTTGTCATATTGTCATCTTGTCATCTGTCATCCATCATGTTTTGTCAATCATCATATTTTTTATTATTATTACAAATTATTATGTGTCACCTGTCATACATCTGCTTGTATATGAATCTTTTCATCTATTTATATGTTAATCTGTTTATTTGCGCATGTATTTATTTGTTAAATTTTTATCTGTCTGTCAATACAGCTCTTCATATGTAATTTTAAATCTATAATCGACCATCTGTCATCTATCATCTTTACGTCTGTGTCAATTTGTTTATCCGTTCAGCTATTCATCTGCTTAAGTGCCATATGTCAACTGTCATTTGTCATCTATCATCTAGTCATCTGTGCATCTGTTTTTCTAATTATGTACTTTCCTATTCATCTGTTCATATGTGCATCTCTTTATCTATTTCTCTCTTAGTAAAAATTAACAACGTATGATTAGTAATTATTTATAGCTGATCGTTGATAGATGAATGTTGATAAAACTTGACTGTTACAAATTGACAGGGGATATTTTGTAACAGATTAAAAATAAATTAAATAATGCTTAATTATTTTTAGCTGATCATTTATAGATAAAAGTTGATAAAAGTTAACAGTTGCAAATTGACATTCGAAAATTTGCATCTGTTTACAGCTAATC
The DNA here is from genome assembly GCA_963969525.1 of Ontholestes murinus. NCBI lineage: Eukaryota > Metazoa > Arthropoda > Insecta > Coleoptera > Staphylinidae > Ontholestes > Ontholestes murinus. Next base: position 10,177,544 of record OZ018389.1, on the reverse strand, counting down.
CCTGACAGATGACAATTAACATTTAAAAACTAACAATAGATAAATAATAATTGATTAAAGTAGTTCGTTGACAAATGACAGTTGACAGATAAAATTTAACAACGTATGATTGGTAATTATTTACAGTTTTTGATTGATGAGAGTTGATTATAGTTGACAGTTACAAATTGACAGTGGATAATTTGTAATTGATTTCAGCTAGTCGTTGACAGATGATAATTGTTATTTAAAGAGAGTCAATAGGTAAATGATAATTGATAGAGTTGTTTGTTGACAAATCACAGTTGACAATTAATTCATTTGTTCATTTATTCATTCGTTTATTTGTTCATCTATTCAGCTGTCTATCTGCTAGCTGCCATCTAACATCTGTTTATTTTTGCATCTGTTCGTCTGGCATCTGCCATATGCCATCTGACATCTGTAATCTGTCATCAATCATCTGTCATTTATTATCTTGACTATCTACTAATTAGCATTAGTTTTGACAGTGCATAATTTGTAATTGTTTACAGATAATCGTTGACAGATGACAATCGATATTTAAAGAGAGTCAATAGATATATAATAATTGATTAAAGTTGTTCGTATCAATCACAGTTGATAGTAAATTCATTTATTAATTTGTTCATTCGTTCATTTTTTCATTTGTTAATTTGTTCATTTATTTATCTGTTCATCTATTCAGCTATTTATCTGCCGTCTGCCATCTGTCATCTGTTTATTTGCGCAACTGTTCGACTGCCATCTGACATATCTTATCTGTCACTTATCATCTGTCATTTATCATCTTGACATCTACTAACTAGCATTAGTCAACTTTCATACTTCGCAATTATTATTATTAATTATTATTCGTAATCTATCATCAGCTATCTGTGCATCTATACATCGGTTTATCTATCATCTATACATCAATCAATTAGCAATTGGAAAATATCATATTTTTGTATTATTATTACTATTTTATTAAGAATATATTAATCATCATCTATTCATCAGTTTAACTGCTAATCTGACATCTGACATCTGTCATCTGTCATATGTAATCTATAATCTGTCATTTGCTATCTATCATCTTTACGTGTGTCAACTAGCATTTGTCAATAATTTTTTTCTTTAATTGTTATTATAAATTATTATTTGTAATCTGTTATCCATCTTTTCATCTATTTATCTGTTAATCTGATCATTCGTTCTAGTGTTTATTTTTGGGTTTACTTACTTGATATTTTTTAATCTGTTTATCAGTGCATCTGTTCATCTGTAATTTGTTAACTGTAATCTGTAAACTACCATCTGTCGTCTATCATCTTTACATGTTCACTTGTTTATTTATCCATTTGTTTATCTATTTATCTACAAGATCATCTGTTAATCTGTGATACTAAAAATACGATAATTGACAAATACTATTTAATAGATGTAATACAGATGACTGATAACAGTTGTCAGATGTCAGGACAACTGTTATCAATCATCTGTATTACATCTATGAAATCGTAATTGACAAATTCTGTTTATTATTATTAAATATTATTTGTAATATATCATCTATGTTTATCTGTTCATTAGTTTATTTCTTCATTTGTCATCTGTCTTCTGTCATCTGTCATCTGACATCTGAAACTGAAACTGAAAACTGAAATAGCATTTGTCAATTATCATATCTTCTGTTATTCTTATTATTAAGTATTATCAGCCATCTATCATCAATTATTATTTTTTTATTTCTAAATTTGCTACATTGTTTATTTTATCATTTATTCATCTACTTAGCTTTTTATCTGCTATCTGCCATCTGTCATCTGTTTATTTGTAAATCTATTCGTCTGTCATCTAGAATCTCTTCATTTGTTCATTTGTTTATCTGTTGATATGTTGATCTGTTGTTCGATTCGGCTGAGCAACTGCCATCTGTCATCTGTCATCTATTTATGTGTACATCTGTTCGTCTGTCATCTATCATCTCACATCTGTAATCTGTCATCTATTATCTGCCATTTATTATCTTGACGTCTTCTAACTAACCTATGATTATTATAAATTATTATTCTGTCATCTGTTCATCTGTCCAACTATCATATTTTCTTATTATATTTTTTTACATAAATTATATATTAATTGTATTATTTTTACATGTCATCTATTCATCAGTTCATCTGTTAATCTGTCATCTGTTATCTATCATCTGTTATATGTCATATGTCATTTGTCATCTATCATCTTTACGTCTGTCAAGTAGCATTTGTCAACGATCATATTTTTCTATTATTCTTATATATTATTAATTGTCATCTGTCATACATTTGTTTATATGTGCATCTTTCTAATTATTTATTAATCTGTTAATTCGTTTTAGTTTTCATGTGTGCATTTATTAACTTTTTCATCTATTTATCTGTTCATCAGCGAATTTGTCCATCTATAATTAATCCTCATTTGTCATTTGTAGTTTGAGAACTGTCATCTGTCATCTGTGTTACATCTATGAAATAGCATTTGGCATTTATCGTATTTGATGAACAAATGAACAAATAAATAAATAACAAATGAACAAATAAACAAATTTGTGAAGAAAGTGTTTTAATACAATTTTACTACAATAATTTACTACAATAATCTCCACCTAACTCAAGAAATATATTTGTTCATTTGTTTATCTTGTTCAGCTATTTATCTGCTAGCTGCCATTTGTCGTCTGTTATTTATGCATCTGTTCGTCTGTTATCTGTAATATGTCATCTGGAATTTGTTATTTGTCATCAATCATCTGTCATTTATCATCTTCTCATCTACTAATAATAAATAATATATTAATCATATTATTGTTCATCTGTCATCAATTCATCAGTTAATCTATTAATCTGTCATCTACCATTTGTTATTTGCCATCTGTCAACTATACTTCTGTCAACTAGCATTGGTCAACAATCGTATTATTATTTGTCATTTGTCATACGTCTGTGATATCATCATTTTTTTCCTTATTTATCTGTCAATCTATGCATTCGTTCTATTGTTCATTTGTGCATTTATTGAGATCTATCAATCTGTTTTGATCAATTCGTGTATCAAATATTTATTTATCGATTTGTTTATCTGTTTACCTATTAATTTGTCATTTGTCATCTGTTAATTGTCAATTGTCATCTGTCATCTGTCATCTGTGTTATATCTAAAATAGCATTTGTCAATTGTAGTATTTTTATTATTATTATTATTAATTATTATTGGTCATCTGTCATCTATAGACTGTTCATGTATGTATATATTCATCTGTTCATCTATTCATCTATTAATCTATTCATCTATTCATCTATTCATCTATTCATCTATTCATCTATTCATCTATTCATCTATTCATCTATTCATCTATTCATCTATTCATCTATTCATCTATTCATCTATTCATCTATTCATCTATTCATCTATTCATCTATTCATCTATTCATCTATTCATCTATTCATCTATTCATCTATTCATCTATTCATCTATTCATCTATTTATCTGATAGTTTGTTTATTTATAATACATTTATTCATTAGTTTTTCTGTTCATCTATTCATTTCTGTATTTGCTAGATGTCATCTGTCATCTATAATCTGGTTATGTGTCATCTTTTCACCTGTGTACATTTTCATCTAATGATCTATTTACCTATTCATCTCTTCGTCTATTTGGCTGTTGATAAAAGTTAACAACGTTTGATTGGTAATTATTTGCAGGTGATCGTTGATAGATGAAAGTTGACAGTTAAAAATTGACAGTGGATAATTGGCAATTGATTACAGCTTATAGTTGACAGATGACAATTAACATCTAAAGACAGACAATAGATAAATGGTAATTGATAAGTTTTGTTCGTTGACAAATAAGAGTTGACAGTTTAAATTTAGCAAGGTATGATTAGTAATTATTTACAGCTTATCGTTAATAGATGACAGTTCACAATTAAGTTTACAGCGAGTAATTTATAATTGATTACATCTTTACTGACACATGACAGTTAACACTTAAAATTGGGTAATTGATTATTGATTAGAATTTTTGTAAGTTGACAAATGACAGTTGACAAAATTGACAATGGATAATTTATAATTGATTATCTGACAATTGTTGACACCCAAAAGAAGATAATGGATAATTGATGATTGGAGTTGATGGTTGACAAATGACAATTGATAATAATCATTGATAAATTGACAATTTATCATTTGTAATTGCGTACAGCTAATTGTCGGCAGATTGAAGTTGACATTGACTTGACATTATAAAACCAACATCGATAATTGACAGTTGACAGTTAAAATTGACGATGGATAATTTGTTACAGTCTATCTGAAAAGTGGCAGTTGGCACCTAAAAAACAATCACCCATTTAATGGTTGCTAGTTATAAATTAACAGTGGATAATTTGTAATTAATTACAGCTAATCGTTGACTAATGAAAACTGACACTTCAAAATAGACAATGGATAATTAGTGTACAGAGTTGTTCGTTGACAAATAACAGTTGACAGTTAAAATTTGACAATGTATAATTAGTAATTATTTACAGCTGCTCGTTGATAAATGTCATTTGACAATTGATAATTTATAATTGATTACAGTTTATCTGACACATAATAGTTGACACTTGAAAATAGAAAATAGAAAATTGGTAACGTAGACAATTGGCAATTTAAATTGACAAGTCATAATTGACTGGAATTGATCGTTGACAAATGACAGTTGACAGTTATTTCTTGACAAATGCCAGTTGATAGTTAAAGTGGATAATATATAAGCGATTACAGCTAAACTTTTACAAATGACAATTGACATTTCAAAACAGAAATGGATAATTGACAGTTGACAGTTACAATTGACGATGGATTATTTGTTACAGTCTATCTGAAAAATGGCAGTTGACACCTAAAAAATAATTACCCATTTGATGGTTGCTAGTTATAAATTGACAGTGGATAATTTGTAATTAATTACAGCTAATCGTTGACTAATGACAACTGACACTTCAAAATAGACAATGGATAATTAGTGTACAGAGTTGTTCGTTGACAAATAACAGTTGACAGTTAAAATTTGACAATGTATAATTAGTAATTATTTACAGCTGCTCGTTGATAAATGTCATTTGACAATTGATAATTTATAATTGATTACAGTTTATCTGACACATAATAGTTGACACTTGAAAATAGAAAATAGAAAATTGGTAACGTAGACAATTGGCAATTTAAATTGACAAGTCATAATTGACTGGAATTGATCGTTGACAAATGACAGTTGACAGTTATTTCTTGACAAATGCCAGTTGATAGTTAAAGTGGATAATATATAAGCGATTACAGCTAAACTTTTACAAATGACAATTGACATTTCAAAACAGAAATGGATAATTGACAGTTGACAGTTACAATTGACGATGGATTATTTGTTACAGTCTATCTGAAAAATGGCAGTTGACACCTAAAAAATAATTACCCATTTGATGGTTGCTAGTTAAATTGATAGTTGATAATTTGTAATTAATTACAGCTAATCGTTGACTAATGACAACTGACACTTCAAAATAGACAATGGATAATTAGTGTACAGAGTTGTTCGTTGACAAATAACAGTTGACAGTTAAAATTTGACAATGTATAATTAGTAATTATTTACAGCTGCTCGTTGATAAATGTCATTTGACAATTGATAATTTATAATTGATTACAGTTTATCTGACACATAATAGTTGACACTTGAAAATAGAAAATAGAAAATTGGTAACGTAGACAATTGGCAATTTAAATTGACAAGTCATAATTGACTGGAATTGATCGTTGACAAATGACAGTTGACAGTTATTTCTTGACAAATGCCAGTTGATAGTTAAAGTGGATAATATATAAGCGATTACAGCTAAAGCTTTACAAATAACAATTGACATTTCAAAACAGAAATAGATAATTGACAGTTGACAGTTACAATTGACAATAGTTAATTTATTACAGTTTATCTGATACATGACAGTTGATACTTCAAAATAATTACCCAATTGATGGCAAATAAAATTTGATACTTACAAATTGAGAGTGGATAATTTGTAATTTAATTATAGCTAATGGTTGTCAAGCGATATTTGACATTTAAATATACACAATGAATAATTGGACATTGATTAGAATGGTTGACAAATGACAAATGGCAGTTATAATAGTAATTTGACAGTTAGAATTGACGATGGATAATTAACAATTAATTTTAGTTTAACTGACATTTGACAGTTGACAATTGTCAAAATAAACTATAGGAGATTTTTAACATCGACAATTGACAGTCAAAAATTAACAAGCGCCTTGTCAATCATTTCATAAAAAATAACAAATTTAATAAATGAGACTTGACTTAAGTTAATCGTTGACAAGTGACAATTGATATTTATTTTTTGGCAAATTCAAGTTCAAAGTTACTTTGGATATCGTTTAATTGATTACAGCTTTAAAACAGTAGTCTATAATTGACAGTTGATAGTTAAAGTACACGTTGGATAATTTGTTACAGTTTATCTGACACATGAGAGATGACAATAATAGTTACACAATTGTTGACAAATAAAAGTTGGTACTTGTAAATTGACAGGGGATGACTTGTAATTAATTAAATCTAAAAGTTATCAGGTGACAATTGACAGTTAAAAATAGACAAGGATAATTTGTTATTGATTACAGTTGTTCGCTAACAAATGACAGTTGACCAAGTTTTTGAAGAATCTTCTTAACTTGAATTTACCAATCTTCAGAAGATGATAATGCTAAAAACAAACGGTTAGAACTAGTAAAATCAAAGTTTTTTAAAGAAGTCTCTTGTAACCTAATAATTAAGGCATTTTCATTTTCGAGTCGATTGGAAAATTATCGCAGGATTAAAGTTTTAACGCAAATTCATAAAATTTTTGTGGTGAATACATCTTTTCTTATTTAATGTATTGCAAAGCTGACAAGGGCAATAAATAACCTACCCACGATAGGCCATTATATTAATTTGTCGAGGAAAAAGAGTTTATCAGCGGTTTATAAAATTCGCACATAAAATGAGTGGATGCCATTAGCCGGTCGAGCTTGTGCGATTTTATTGCCCACCGAACCCCAACAAGTAATTATCATATACACCTGTATTGGCATCTTTATATACCCCGGCACCGGTGCGTACATCCACATAGGTGTGTTTATATAAGAATATAAAGTGTAATGGAGACCTTTAAGTTTAGTGGTAGAGGTGATAATCGTGGCCGGAGTGTCGACCACACAGAAGATGTCTATAAAAATATTTCCATCCAGTTGTTGGGTTGTTGGTCGACCCGTTACAACTTAACTGGCTTGTGTCCTGTGTCGCCTGTCGACAGTCGAAACTAATGTCGCCACTTTTCTGCGTCCCAAACGAGGAGAAAAGGTGGAAGAGTCGTCCCAAACGGAATTCATTGATCCATCCTGAAATGCCCATTACACGCGCACGGCAATTATACGGTGGGGTCCAAACACGTTTGCCGTGTTCGACAATGGTATGCACTTACAATTACGAATCTAACAAAACGAAAGAAAAGAGCGCCGTTCACTATTAAAACAATTTATAGAAAGCACGCCCGTCCAATACAAAATCCACGGAGCGCTCATCGAAGGACGAGGCTGTATTAACGTCACGAACGACATCTATGTACGTCGGGTATAAAATTCGTTCAAACTATTGTACTCTAGATGTCGCTATTGTCTTAAATTTAAAAGAAATATAATAAATTAAAATTAATACATCATCAATGGTGTAAAGTTGTTTTATTGGTCATTATTAGCAAGGACCCTCAAAAGATACAAAATTGTTGCAATTATTGTAATTATAATAATAAACTTAATTTAAGTAGCTATAGATGTTACTTAGTACAAATTAGAAATTTTAAGATAAATTATATGAAATGTATGATATATGATTTAATTATAATTTTTGTAATCAATTAATTTATAATTATTGTATGGTAATGACAATTGCTACCTTTCATTTTTGATTACAAAGAAAAACGGCCTTGCATTGATCATGCAGTCGCAGTAATTATTCCAGTATAGTGGAATATGATTGAGCGAGGATGACCCATACACCCATGGGCCTGACCTCACCTTCTTTCCTTCTCTCTGTCCCTCCGACCGAGCACCGGCCAGTAGTGAACCCATCTGACCTGGTTCGCACAGACCACTGACTAAGATTGATAGTGTTTACTTATTATTACTTATTACACTACTTGTTCGCTTAAGGAGCACTACCACTTTTGCCTTCCTTGCCGGGGAATTACTGTCTGCCTCTTTAAATTGATGCATACCTCTAAACACACTCTCCGCGAGATTAGTTAATAGTATTAGGCAAAAAAGCGGCGCACCGGTTATTAATGGTAGCCGATCACAGCAGATGGGAAATCGTTCTGATCTCGTTAAACGCTTTTTCAATTAATTGCGCGGCAATAAATCGATCGCCTCCATGCGAAAACTTTCATCAGGCACTTTTTACTCCCGCGCCCCGACGAAGAAGACATGATTCATTGTGATTCACGCCGCGAATACGGTTAAACCGTAACCTCCTTTAATTTAATTATTACTTCTGCACTTAGCGATAAATCATCGCGTGGGTGCTGTTGCGATCTGTTATTGATTGGAATTGTGAAAATAAATTTGCTCGGTTATTCTTAGAGTCATCTTCAGTCTTTCTTGTGCTAACAGCTTGAATTATTTTGTAATTAGCGTAGGTTACAAGTGATTCTGTATATCCTTTACTTAATCAACATTACTACAATTACGAGTTTTCAACTACGGATTTACGGATCATTATCAATGTTACTTGAAAATAAATAAAATGGAACATAACAAGAATTTTACTTCTTCCAATTTGAAAATTTGGTTCCATCAAGAGAGTAGCAGAACAAGTATCGATTATGCTATTATTATCTTTTATCCTTCCATTCTTTTAATAATGCAAATTTTCTTTGCATGAAAACTGAAAGCATTGTTAATTATGAAGATGGTCGCTGAAATTTGTTATGAAAATCTATGAGTGCACTTTTTATTCTCTTCTTATCTCGTTTCTAGAAGAGTACATCTTTAGACAGATGGATTCCAAAATAAAATTATTAACGACCAAGAAACTACAAATTTTAATATATGTTCCTATCTCGGTTTTTAAATTTCCCCCCTCCTCTTCTCCTCTCAAATCTTTTCTGCTCTTGACTTCTCTTTAGAAATTTATATACTGTAATTAGCTTATTCGACAGCTTATAAAATCTGCCTTAACCTCCTTAATAATCTGTTTTTAGAAGTTTAGATGAGATGTCGGCAGCTTACGAAAAATGTCCTTTATAATCCATTTTTAAGAAAAGAAGACAAAGTGACATATTTTTAAAAACCAATTCTTTGCGAAAACGTTCAAAACTTTGATAATCATAAAAAATTGTTAAAGTTTTATTAAATCTTTTTTAAAGTCTGTGGCTTTTCCTAAAAAATTAAATATTTTTTTGAAAATATCATTGTTTTTCAATTACTCCTTAGGCAAATAGTAGATATAACTTTAAAGATTTTTTAAAACTTTTATCCTCTTATTCGGTTTTGTATTTAATCTTAACCTTGTTTTTATAGTAATCGAATAAAAGGAAATTTAAGAACTTTATTTTTAATTATCAGAAAGTTGAATCACTCGTGAAAATTTATTTTCTTTTATTATCTTTCTAAAAATTTACATTTTTAAATATTACATTCTGGAAAGAAATAACTGAGAATTGCGAGATTACATTTTTACAATTTTTCATTTTCACGTCTTTTGTTCTTTGAATTAAAGAAAAGAGAAAAATATTAGTTTTGATTGTTATTAAAGAGAAGGATCAAGAATTGTTTTTCTTTCTATTCCCTTCTCTTATTTCTACCTTCTGTAGCTTTTCGACAGCATACAAAATTTGCTTCTCTATAGTTTGTTGTATTTATTTCTTTTTTAGCAAAGTATAAAAACTTGTAAGGACTGTAGTAAATAGTAATAATATGTTTCTAGCTACTTTCATAACATAAACTCTATCATCTCCTCACTCACTTCTATCCTTTTCAGGCACTTTATCAATCTCTTTATCGATACTGACTCAGTGTATATATCGTTTTCAGATCCAGAAAAACTGCTTGCACACTCCCTCTTTCTTTCATCATACGCTCTTCGATCCTAGTCAGAGTAAAAATCTCGTCCCTCCTTCCACTTTCCTTCCTAAAACCTCCCTGCGTCTCTGGCACCAATTATCTCCCCTTTACCTCCACCTCCAGCCTACTTTTCACTATCGTCATCATCCCTATCCCTTCCCTTGTGTATAGCGTATACCTCACTTTCCATGATTCTAAGATCTCCACTTTTCCTCTTCATGTCTGGTTCAAAATCACCCTTAATCTTTTCTTTTTCTCACTTCCTATTTCCTTCAAATTCTCCACCTTCAATACATCAAGACCGCCGCCTTTCCTCTTCTTAATTTCTCGAAAGCAACATCCTCCGTTCTATGAGGTCTACCACCTCTCCCCTTTCTCCTGCTCTCCCTAGTTCCCAGATTCTCGCTCTCTTCTTTACATTTTGTAGCCCACTTCTCTACACCCACCACCGTTTGCATTTTCTTTCAGAAGAAAAACGATTACCAGTTCTGGAAAATTCTATAAATATAGAAAATAAATTGCTGGATGATTCTAGAATTTTCGAAAAGAAAATTCTTTTGTTTTGGAAAATTTTATAAATCTGAATGAGAAAGTGCCGAAAAACACGTAATGTTCAAAATGGAAATATTAAATAGTATAAGGCAAAATATTGCGATAAATTCTGGAATTGTGGCAAGAAAATTGTTAATTCCTCGCAAAACACTATTGCAATTTAAAGTGGATGTGAGTGGAGGATTATAAGAGCTTTTAGAAATTGTATGTTCAAAGGGCAAAAATTGAACGAGATAGGTGTTTACTCTGCTTAAGAAATGAACAAGTGCCCACTTCATTTAAATGAGGTTTCTGAATAAATTTCTACAGATGATTTAGAAGCTGCTACATCAGCAAATGAATAGGATGTAAAATAAAAGGAAACATCATCTACCTCGACAAGGTAAAGCAATAATAATAGAAAGTTCTCAAAAAATGACATGACCAATATCAAATTTGGTTATGTCCCGTGCCCAAAAATGTTTTAAGCAAGTTTTTTGTCTCTGTATATTTTCGCAGTCATTTCGTCGAGTTCAGGAAGGGCTATCTAATGAGCAGTTGTTAGATAATTTACTGGAATCTAAAAATCAACATCAAAATCGTATTTAAATAAACCACCAATGTTCCAACACTTTTTCATTCACGCCCAATCTTCAATTATTCAATTATGTTTCTATGTGATTTTTGAATATGTTAAATATATTAAGCACTACACTCTTTGTCAATTATCTAATCTACTATCTTTGTTATTGTTCCTAAAATCTAAAAGTTCAAAATTTTACATACCTGATATAAATTATCAAATTTTGGAATATTTTTTGTAGATCAGTGAGAACGACGTTGAATCTGTAACGCTCAACTTCATTAATATTCTAAAGACAAGCATAAAAGAATATACTTGTAAGATTAAAATTAAACACAACGAGCAAAAGAGAAACGACTGGATCACGACTGAATTAATAAGAATAAAAAAGCAGACTATTACAAAAGCCAAATATACATGAAACAGCGGAGCAAGTGAATTTAAAAAGGTGAATAAAGATGCTACCAAAAGAAAACCTCAAAGAAACTCGTTTTATCTTTATAGCACGGACAGGTCATCATACAACACCTCAAAAACAAATAATCTGTTGTCTATGGTGACATAACAACTAAAACCTTAAATATTTGAATCTGGTATACGCCCCAAATCTTTCAAAATAACTGCTATTGTGCCAATTCACAAAAATAGTGATACTGAAGAAGTGATCAACTTCACTTATTTCAAACATGGCAATATTTTTTGAAAATATACTAGAAATAAGGTTGTTGAGCTACTTGAAAACATATAATTTAATCTCTGAGAAGTAACTCGGATTTCAGGAGGGAAAGTCATTGTAAAAATCCTTGTCTATGTCTTTTCATTGATTGTGTAAAAGCCCTTGACACAGTTGATCATGCACTACTAATACATGATCTAGAGGATGTAGGAATCAGAGATACCCCCTTAGACTTAATTAAGAGCTACCTGAGAGAACGAAAGCAACGTAGCAGTTCGTACAAAGAAATTACACATGGTGTCCCATAAGGAACTGTCCTAAGACCTATACTGTGTATTATTTACATAAATAGTTTGCTTAGTATACCAACCAAAAGTGAAATCACCAGTTTTGCAGAGGGAAATCTTGGGATGAAGTAAACGAAACTATTCAGAGCGATATGCAGGTAAAATAATAAATAAATGCAAATATTTATAGACGTTTATTTTTAGATTACAAATTTAGTTTTGTGTCACAACGAACACTATCCGAGACAGTTTGGTGTTATAGTTATATAGTACTATTACTTTATTATTTTTTTGTTTGTAATTCCTAAGCGACATTTACAAGGCAACATTAAACATAAATTTGAGAGCAGTGACGACGAATTTTATATGAACTATTATGATTAAGAATTAGAGTGGAATGAAAGTAGTAACGAAGGCTGCAGCGAAGAAGCTGCAGAAAATGATACGAATGGTAGTGACATTATAGCTACCAAAAGAAATCGGGCATTACCTTTGCCCAGTACAAGCAGCAGCGACTACGATTCACGATGCAAGAGAAGACAATTATAGGGTAAATGTTACAACGCAGGATAATGTGTCACACAGGATAGATTTTACTTCTGGTGATGAAGCTGACAACTCTGGATCTCGATCTAGATTTGTACGATGGGACGGCAGAGACCTCTGTATGTCCTAGCACCTGAGTCCACATTCCTTGCTATGGTCGAATGGTCGAGCCAACCCAAGGCATTGGCAAATGCCAGGATCGCAGCAAGAGGGGGACTCTTAGGATGTCTAATGACTGTAGACATCCCTTTCCCATTGTGGATTCACGTAAGTTGGATAGAACCGGGCAGTTCAGAAGAACATGCTCGACGGTTTCCTCTTCCTCTTCGCACCTTCTGCAGGTTGAACTAGAATATAGTCTCAATCTATTTAGGTGCGATATTAGATTGCAATGTCCTGTTAGGAGCCCTAGAACCTTCCGTAAGTTTTCTCTGGACAGTTGCATACAGTATCTGGCTCTAAGATTTTGTGTTGTTCATCTCTTTCGTTGCTTACAAGCCATCTTTTTGTTGCTTCCATAGCCGCTTTTGGTGTTGTTCTTATGGCTCCTGTCGCGCTCAGGAAAGCGCTGCGTTAGACGTGGTCCAGAAGCCATACGGCTATTTTCATAGTCGTTTTTGGCCACCATATTAATGATGCAAATGCCGCACGATGTTTTCCCCACAACTCGTTTGCACTGTCAGAGTACTATGCATACTTTCTTAGATCTCTCCATCTGATGGGCATTATAGCATTTGTTATCTAGAAGAATGCCCAAATATACGACTTCTTCTTTCGGGGTAAGTTCCTTATCCCGAATGGTTGGTAGCTTAACATCCTTGATTTTCCTCTTTCTTTTGAACAGAACCAGTTTCGTTTTTGCTGGATTTACAAATAGTCCTTGGTCTATGCACCATTTGTTTAATATGTCAAGAGCATCCGACATACGTTTTGTTAACGTACTTTCCGAGTTGCCGGAAAGTAAGATCATGATATCGTCGGCGTAACCTACTGTGTAAAAGCCCTGCCTATTCAGTGATTCCAGTAGTCCATCAACGACTAGGTTCCATAGTAAACAGGGGAGCAGGGGGGAGTGGACAACTTTTTGGAACCCTACATACAAGACTCGTGTCACCTATTATAATATTTGCTGTTCTCCATTGCACCATATTGGAGATCCACTGGCTCTCTGTCAACTGTACAAAACTCATTGACTTTGTTAAACTCTTTTTGCGGATGAATTGATTGAAAAAATGTAGAAGAGACGAATAATTAGGCTCGCAATAAAATTAAACAAAAAAGCCTATCAAAGTGATCCAGGTGGAATACATGTGTAGATCTTAGAGTTATTCTAAATATGGATACAATAACGGTTTGCTATCTGCAGGAATATTGGTCCCAAAACTTCATTGCCAACATTTCTTTTTTTAGTGCCATATTTAGAAGGGGCTGATTCATGAAAATCTTTTGGATGCTTCATTTACATGAGACACATCCAAATGATCAGTCTTTGGAATCGGGTGCAAAAGGCCATTATTCAGATTTTTTGGAGAAAATGTTCAAGGAACATTTTGTTTCGTCAAGGGAAATTTCAGTGGATGAGTCTGTAGTTGGATTCAAAGACAGAATAAGTTTTTCGACTTAAACCCAAATAAACCAACAAAGTGTGGAACCGAGATATTTTTGTTGGCAGATGCTAATACTGGATAAATATATATTTCATTTTGCCTTAATACAATCAGAAAATTTAATAAATCCTGACCTTCCTATAAGTTTACGAGCTGTGCTGCATTTGTGCCAAAATTTACTGGAAGACAATTTTGGCAGTAAAGAATACCATGTATTTACTTATACAAGCATACTACTTGCATAATAACTTCGGAAAATAAACGTTTACTTAACCAGAACTATCCAAATTAACCTGAAATTCCCAACTCTATAAAAAGACCGCAGTTTTCCGAGGATAATACATTTGCCGGCAGATCGGGAAATTTACGATTATTGGCCTGGAAAAATAAAGGGTTCGTCACTGCAGTTAGTAGTTGGAATGTTTCGGGTACTCAGCCAATAAATAGAAAAGTACGCAGAGGAAATTTTAGTTAGTTTTGTTACTTACTTACTTCTTTCTAGTTATAGAAAACAGATATTGTGATGATTTAACCAAAACGTTTCTGTTCAGAGTACTTCTAAGTTGATTTGCTATGGTGGCGGTGCCGGTATTACGTTCTGCCCCTAAATATTGTTTATATAATTATATTCATTAATTAATTAATATTAATATTTATAAATATGTAAATCTAATTGTATCTATATTTCGTTATCTTTCCTTTACCCTGTTTTTTCATGGCCGTTTCCGATCAAGATGACCACATAAGAATGAGAAGAAAAAAACATCACTCCGAAGCGATGATACTACCAGATGGATGGAACCTCATGTTTAAATTAATGATATCAACAGCGTTAACACCTTTAGATACAATACGTCCGATCAACTAAACATAATACAATGAATAATTTTAATCAATCACCGATAGAATGTTCGGAATCTGAACACCTGCCAAGGTAATCACATAATCAAATATGAGGCTAAACCGATAACAATGCGCCCATTTAGAGGTACCGAACCACAATGAGCCAGTAATGGACTGACATCACACTGTTTCAGAAATGTGCCCATTCATAGATCAAGATGCCCATTGTTTAGCATTAAAACGCATGTTTTCGCGTGGCACCTTTTTCCCCTCTCTCTCTCTCTCTCACTCTTCTTCCTTCAATGACCGGAGGCTCGAGTGGACGGATGATGATGATGATATTTCCCACCGAGGAAACGTTGCAGAATTTCGGGATTTCTCGCGTTCCTCTTTTTTTTGAATGTTTTGTGTGCTCGATGTTAAGTGCCTCTCTCCGGTGCATGATTCAAGTGAGGTGAGGTGAATATTTGACCCATTAGTGTTGAATACCGAAGATCCCAGCGTGTGTTTCCTTTTAATTCGCCGTGTAAACTACAGACGCCTATTGTGTTGTTCATTATTAATGGTCCCATAACGGGCACTGTTTCGCTGTCACTTTTACATCCTCTATCAGCTCTTTTTTTTCCGATGCTTAAAAAATTGATGAATCGATTTTTAATAATTTTTTGTTTGTTTTATTTGGTTAATCAACTTAAGTCTTACCTACAAAAAAACTTATTCCCTTGCCAAAGTTTATGGCGTAATCAATTAGATGTAATTATTGTAATTAATGAAAAGTTTTTTTTGTTGAATTTGATTCTCATGTTGTGAAACATGTTTAATATTAATTTTACACTTTCTTTCACATAATATATTTTGTAATAGAAAGTGTTACCATTACTTTCTGTGTAATTATCAAATCTATCTTCACGTAGCTCTCAAACTTGTATCGATTGTTACAACATTATCTAGGAATGAAAAGTTTGATCGTTTTTTAAGTGTTTACAAAACTACATTGACTTCTTAAAAAGAATTACAACATTATCTTTTAAGAATACTGATGAAGACTATGCTATGAAATATTTTTAGATTGGTAGAAAAGAGTTTTAAAGTGCATTCAATTCAATTCAATTCTTTATTTCCACGTAAGCCACTTTATACAAAAAATCACGATCACAATACTTCCCCTATATATACTTCGTATGTAGGGAAAGTAAATAGTATATTACACTACAAGTGGAGAAAGTACGTGTTTTGCTCACGCGTGTACCAATTTGCACACGAGGCGACAGCCGAGTGTGCGAAGGTACACAAGTGAGCGAATTCGTAACTCCACGAGTGGTGTATTACGTTTTGTTCAATCCTGCCGAAAATTCATTTTAAAACGTAGGTTCAAATAAAATAATAATGTGTATTTATAAAAGCGTGAGCGAAAGTGACATAAGAGTGGGCGAAAGTGACACAAGAGTGGGCGAAAGTAAATCTCCATAGCAACCATTTTGCGTGAGGTAAACTGTAACTTTCTAACCACAAAACAACGTATGAAAGTTCTATTTTCTACTGCAGGATTGAACAAAATACATTACTGACAGTCAAGATAGGTAGTAGTAGTAATAATTAAAACAATATTAGTCTATATAATAAAAGATTCTTACAGTTTTGTTCAAAACATTACTTTTGATGAAAATATCCAATATTGAAAAGAATAAGAAATCGTGATGTGAGGTATAAACAATGGGGGCCACCCTGTTGAATAACGAACGTTACACAAAATTGAAAAATAAAATCCGTAAAGCCTTTTAAGAGCCCGTGTCCGTTTTATTGGTCACCTATAAAAGTGACGGTGATGAAAAATGTGTCCCTTTTATTTGACTTACGGCAAGACATTGAGGAGCGATAGTGACGATCCACCATTTCAGGAGAAGTAAAAGAAAACAAAACAAATATAAATCGTATTTTACCGAGCGACGATAAAAGTCTTAATTCCCGTGTTTTATGTGCATGTAAATCAGGTATGATTTTATCTCGTCAAGTCCGGAGTGATTGAAAGTTGGCCACCCCGGCACGGAGTGGAAATTAGTGAGCTTTTTACCGTCAAAGTGGGGGGCTTCCAATTAACACGCACATCAAGAGTGCGACGGATGCCCGGAGCCCGGCCGGAATCCAAAAAAGGACGGGCGATGCCTTCGGGATAATCGGGTAAATCTCGAAATGTCTTTTTTAATTTATCGGAGATGTTGTCGCGACAGTCGACTAATTGGGTACCGATTACAGGTGAGAATTATTGGTTGATTGAGCAGGTGTTTTTTCTCTTCTTCTTCTTCTTCTTCTTTTTTTTTGTTTGTTTCTTCTGGTCCTCTCTCTCTGTGTCCGGTCCAAACCTACGCATAACTGGATTTGTTTTTTTATTTATTTAAAATGACTACTTTTGGTGAAAGTGTATTCTTTAAAAGAAAAACAGTATTTTCTTATCAAAAATTAATTACATATAAGAAAAATTGATTGAAATATCTCATGTTAGTTCTGATATAGAAAGTAGTTCTAGTGGTACATAAATTTTTGAAGCTATAGTAATTAATAATATCTGGAGAACTAATTGCAATAACTACTTTTTTTTCAACAAACCAAATAATAAGTAGAAATAATTTTGACAAAGCATGGTCAAACATTTGATAAGTAAAGTTTTGCCCAAATATATCAAATTGACTACATCAAAAGTTTCTGTACTCTTTCTAAATAAACAAATTTGGCTAACCCTAATATCTCAGATAAATGTATTTATATGACCCATCACAATAAATAACAAATAGTTTGGCACAAACTTGTAAAAATTTTCATGAGAAAATGTATGTAAATCTCGCTTCTATATGGTTGACCCAAACATTCTAAATGTCTAAGGACAATCATTCTAGATCTCCTCTATCACTGAAGATGATCTGATAAAAAATATGTCTCTGTTTTCTAACAAAATTACTGCAGGTGACGACTAAATACCTAGTTTTCTTGTTCGTAATTGCAAGTTCATACTGTCAAAACCTTTACCTATGATTATTCACAGAGCTATAAGCACAATCATAAAATGCTGCTGAAAAAACTTAACGTTATAAGTTGGCGTTCCTCCGATATCAAGCTTATGGAGTCTTATTTGAGTAATAGACTATGTTATGTCTCATACAATGGTTACAGATCATATGATTAAGTTGCTTCTTCCTGTGTACCGAAGGGTTAGAATCTTGATCCACTAATGATATCTTCATAAATGATTTATTTTCCAAATTTTTCTTAAAAATTACTACAATATTTTTAAATTTTTTTCAATAAATTCTCTTCCAAATTTATCTAACTTGCTTCAAGTATTCTACAATTTTCCTTCAATTTTTGTACCAGTTTTAAAGAATTTATCATAATTTTATGTTTTATTTTAGTCATGAAAAATTATTTAATACTTGTATAGAAATTGATGGAAAATTCTAGAATTACTTAAAGGAAATTAGTAAAATATTGAAGAGAATTTAATGAAAAAATTACTAAATCTGAAAGGCAAAACCAGTTTTTTTGAAGAAAATAATATTTGTCTTGCAAATTTTATCTTTCATTATTTAAGTGAAGAAAAAAACAATTTTGAAATGTAAAATAGAGAACAGTTTAAAATTAATTTAATTTAAAAGAGTTTCATGAGTATATGTAGTTTTTTTAGTTTTCTATAGTTTCAAGCAGTTATTTTTATAAATTTATATTCTAGAAACTTTTGAATAGTTGCTTTCTTGGTTTTTGGTAGATTTCAATAATTTTTAACGGTTTCTTTGTATTTTTTAACAGAATGTTCTATACATTAGCATATTTGTCTATACCTTACTATAGTTTTGAACTTTTATTTTTCAACAATTTTCTAAAATTATTATTTTTGCAGTTTTCTAAATTTCTTTAGTTTGTCAAAAATTTTTTATTGTGGTCTATAGATTTTTATAATTTTAATAGTTTCATCTAAGTTTCTACAATACGCTTTATTTTTTTATAAGGTTTGTAAAGTTTTGATTTTAGTTCTTTTTTGTTTCCTTACGAGTTTTTAAAGCTTTTGTTATATATTTTTTGTAACATTTTTTTGGAATTGATTTCTGTCAGTTTTAATAATTTCTTAGGTTTTCTATTAAAGTACATAGTTTTCTATAATTCTCATATATTATAAATGTTTATACAGGGTCCGGCAGAGAAGTATCACGTTTTTGAAAAAAAAATCATAACTCCCAGAATTTTCAATTAAATCAAATTTTTTTTTGTTAAATAGTTAGGTGTGAATTTTGCCATTTCGTATTCATATCAAAGAAAAGGTTAAAAACATAAATGTTTAAAAAACACACTCCTGAAGTGGAGTTGAAAAGTTGTTCATGCATCCTTCCAACATGTTGATCGGAATCGCTTGATTTTCTTGTGTATTGGACAGCTAATCAACGGTCCATGGTTTCTTAATAAATACATAGGCCTTGGGCGTTTAAGTACCCCCACAGAAAAACATCGCAGGGCTTAATATCAGACGATCGTGGCACTTGAGCTCATAGGCTCCCTTGACGTGTGACAAGTTGCTCCGTCTTGCTGAAAAAAAGACTCTTCTAATGCCAATATGCACGAGAGCATCTATACTTCTATAACTGCCCTAACTAGAGCCACCTTTTCAGGAGTTCTGGCACTTCTTTCTCTCCCTCAAGCTGCACCAGGCTTCAACGATCCTCTAGTATTTTAAAACTGACCACCTAAAACGTGCTCTTTAATCCGTTTCTGCTCAACAAAGTTAGAAAACCTTAATAAGATTCCAAATAACAGAAACAGAAAACATGTATTGGTGTGTATCATCTCGACAGTTTACACAAAGGCAACGTCAATGTATACAAATCTTACTTCTAACAATTCTAAATATCATGTTTGGCATTCCTCTAAATCTTAATATCCCAAAAAAATATATACATCCATTAATCACATTAAATTCATTATTTTCGACGTTAATCTTTACCTTTACCTTAACTTTTCTTTAAACTTTATCAAACATGGATTAAGTACAATTTTTCAACTTAAATCAAGGCATAATTTTGAAAGAAAAGAAGTCTGATCGTCGATTTCCAAACAGACGGTCAAAGACTAAATGTTTGAAGCAAGATGTTACTCATTCTTTTTAGAAACTACAATTCTAATAAAGTCAACTATGAGAATTCATAAAAAATATGTAATAACTTAAATTAAATCGTAAGAAATATAAAAAAAATCTTTATCACTGACCACTGTAAGGTTCGGGGTACTCAATTATGGTAGGAACACGCACTGCACATTCTTAGGTGGCTTTGTAGAACTGAAGTAATTTACTTTTCCTTTCCCATAAAGGACTTTTGTTTTATAAAATTTTCCATATTAAAAAGAAAATAGGAAAAAAAAACAAAAAACGGCTTCTAGTAAACATCCACTTCCGGTTTATGAATATGCAACAAGAGCTTTTCAGTTCCAGTTTTTAACGATAAAACCTCAAGTTTAAAAATTCATCTCAATCGGATCATTCTTTTTTGATCTACAAAATACTGCTTGCGCAGTGGAGAATGTTTGTATGTAAGATATACTCCCCAATCAGTATTTTCTACTTGTGTAGAATATCAACTGTTGTCAATTGATACACACAAACATTCGTCACTGCGCAAGCAGTATTTTGTATATTTTCAATACATATACACCACTGCGCAAGCAGTATTTTGTAGATAACTTAAGTTGATATATATTCTTATCCATAAACATCCATAACTGCGCAAGCAGTATTTTATAGATTAAGATGAAGTAGACGACAATTGATATTTGACGATTTACTGATTCAGTTGAAATTTAAAATTGACAGTTTAACATTAAATTCGACCATGGATATATGAAGAAAAAATAAAAAGTACGCTAGAAAAATGACTTGTTCACTGGGATAAGTCGAGAGTACGTTGAGGCAATGAATAGGTCAGAGATTCGCTATAACAATGATCAATGTATAAGCCTAGATCAAAAGTACGCCAGGGCAATTTGTAATTTATTGAAATAGGCTAAGAATACGATAGGGTAATAAATAATTATCAGCATAGGTTACAAGTACGCTAGGACATTTAATTGAATTGAAGCCAAATATGCAATAAGGCAAGCACATACACACAAACGCGCACACAAAATACTGCCATCATCTTAACGTGGATATATGTCAACGTTTATGCACTTGTATATTTTGTTTGGAAATTGTTTTAACAATGATATATTATCGATACAATTAATAATACAAGTGTTACATATTTTTTCTATAAAATTTCCTTTTTGCTAAGGAATTATTAATAAGGCAATTTTTTTATATGAAATTCAAATTTGCAGTGTGTGTCACTTTATTTTTAGCTGTGATGGCTAGAATCATCTTAATCTATAAAATACTGCTAGCACAGTTATGAATGTTTGTAGATAAGAATATATATCAAATTAAATGATCTACAAAATACTGCTTGCGCAGTGATGTATGTTTGTGTATTGAAAATATGCAAAATACTGCTTGCGCAGTGCCGTATGTTTTTAAGTAAGATATACCTAAGCAATATTTTCTACTTATATGGAATGTTAACTGCTGTCAATTGATACATACAAACATTCGTCACTGCGCAAGCAGTATTTTGCATATATTCAATACACAAATATACACCACTGTATTTTGTAGATAACTTAATATATATTCTTATCCACAAACATTAATAACTGCACAAGCAGTATTTTATAAATTAAGATGCAGTATACGATTTGATATTTGACGATTGACGGATTCAGAAACTTAGAATTGACAGTTTAATATTTGATTCAACCATGGATTTATGATAATTGAGAAAAAATTAAGAGTACGCTAGGTAAATGACTTGGGATAAGTCAAAAGTACGTTAAGGCAATGAATAATGTATTGGTATAGGTCAAAGATACACTAGAACAATGATCAAGGTATCAGCCTAGGCCAAAAGTACGCCAGGGCTATTTGTAATGTATTGAAATAAGTCAAGAATATGCTAGGATAATAAGTAATTATTAGCATAGGTCAGGAGTGCGCTAGGATATTGAATTGCGCACACAAAGTTTGATCCCCATAGAATACTCTCATCATCCTAACGTGGATATTTGTCAACGTTTATGAACTTTCAGGGCTTGAATATTTTGGAAATTGAAAATGTATCGATAGAACAAGTATAATATATCTTTTTCTATACATTTTACTTTTTTGCTAAGAATTGTTTTATATGAAAATTGTAAATGCATTTTAGTTTTCTTAAATTCGAGATTGAAGTGTGTGCCACTTTTGCTTTTAGTTGTGATAGCTAGAATCATATTAATCTAAAAAATACTACTTTCACAATTATGGATGTTTGTGGATAAGAATATATATCAACTTAAATTATCTACAAAATACTGCTTGCGCAGTGGTGTATGTTTTTATATTGAATATATACAAAATACTGCTTGCGCAGTGACAAATTATATATAAGATATACTCCCCAAACAGTATTTTTTATTTGTGTGGAATGTCAACTGCTGTCAATTGATAAAGGACAGTAAAGATGTAGTAGACGACATTTAATATTTAACGATTGACTGATTCCAGTTGAAATTTAAGAATCGACAGTTTAACATTAGGTTCGACCATAGATATATGATAATTAAGAAAAAATAAAGATACCCTAGGAAAATAACTTGTTCATTGGGATAAGTCAAGAGTACGTTGAGGCAATGAATAATGCATTGGCATAGCTCAAAGATACCCTATAATAATGATCAATGTAATAGCCTAGGTCAAAAGAACGCTAAGGCAATTTGTAATTTATTGAAATAGGTCAAGAATACGCTAGGGTAATGAATAATTACAAGAATAAGTCAGAAGTGCGCTAGGACACTGAATTAAATAGAAGTCAAATATGCAATGTTAAGGCGAGCATGAACACATACACGCGCACATAAAATTTGATCCCCATAGAATACTTTCATCATTCTAACTTGGATATATGTTAACGTGAGGGCTTGTATATTTTTGAAATTGTTTTAACCACGAAATATAATCGATACAATGAATAAAGCAAGTGTTACATATCTTCTTCTATAAAATTTACATTTGTGCTAAGAAATTAATAAGGGAATTGTTGTATATGAAAATTGTAAATGCATCTTAGTTGCCTTAAATTCAAGTTTGCAGTGCGCCACTTTGTTTTTAGCTTTCATAGCTAGAATCATCTTAATCTATAAAATGGTGATCTTTTTTCGAAAAAATACAAGCTTGACAGGCAGAAAGACCAATGAGTTGATTTTACAGATGTTAATATTTATTATACATATATCTATTCCATTATGTTCAAAAATTCTATATATCTAATTTCTAATTGCTGAAAAAAATATTTAAAAAGAATTAAAGTTTTAGCCATAAAAAAATGCAAAAACTAGTGC